>VCMQ01000026.1:0-399017 GCA_007113905.1 Teratosphaeria zuluensis
CCCCCCCCCCCCCCCCCCCCCCCAACAAAACGTCCGCACGTGGCAAGCAAGCAAGCCGGGAGGATCATTGCAATGCTAATCTCCCGCTAGCAAGATGCGAGATGCACGAGATGAAATGCTGCAGGAGTGCAGAGAAAAGTCGTCACATACAGTCAGTCAAGGCAGGGAAAATCGCTGTACGCTCTCCCACATATCACATTCAGAGAGCGTATTTTCAGCCCTCCGTACTTCTACCGCGCGGTGTGTTCGCCGCCCAACCGGCCAGCCGGCCATGGGAAGTACATCATCTGGGTTCCGCAGAGCCTCAAAACGTGGTTTTAAAAGGGTAATTCATCCTCGACCCCTGCCTGCCTGATTCCCTGAATGAAGCGTGGGGGTCCATCGGGCTTTCGGGTGATGAAGAAGACCGTCGTCGTCCTTGTCTGGGAGTGACGGGGTCGAAAGTTGGAAGTTTTGTCTCCAGCATGGCAATCCCAGTGTGTGGCCCGCTTGGGCTTGCCTCTTTAGGGCCAATTCATCCTGGACCTTTGGGTCTGCTCACGCGACGAGCATGGGAGCGTGCGTGCAGTCCGGGGATGTGTGATCTGATCTGGTCATCTCTCCACATATGGCCGACATTATTACTACTGGGCATACTTGCACAGATCTGCTCTGCTCCCATGTGCTGCGACCACGCTAGACAAGTACCTGATAGCTGGGTTGAGGAGTGCTGCGATCTAGAACACTTACTCGCCCAGCAAGTCAGCAGTCCATCATCGAAGCTTCAGCCGCCTCGCCAGCGATCCAGCCGCCTATCTTGCGTGCCTCCTACAGCCGCGGCGCACCCCTACGAGCAGATCTACGCCGCCTGCTTCATCCGTCTTTCTCTTCCTCAGCTACGGCCAGTACTCCTCAATGCCGCTCAATGCACCTGATTCAACGCAAACAGACCAAGGCGTCTTTCGGCGGTCTTCTCCAAAAACGCCGCTCAGCTCGATCAATTCAGACAGCCGTGCGATGTCATCACCGGCATCACAGTTCCTTTCACTGTCTAGGTAGGATATCCGGCTGCATTCGGACCGTATTCATTGACGACATACTAGACCGGAGGAGGAGGACGATCTGGCTTGCCATGAGTCTCATCGTCGTTGGGTGCGGCGCTTCAGGCTTCTGCTTGTAGTCTTCTTCACCCTGTTGTTGTGATTACTGGTCTTGGACGGGCATTGATAGCAGTACAGTGCCTATTTACCAGTCTGAGTTATCGAAGAAGCATCATCGTGGACGGGTGGTGTCGTGGGAGGTTTTGGTTCATTGGAGCTGGTATTTCGTTGGCATATTAGATGTCGGTCTCTCTTCACAAATTCATCAAAGGTGCATGCCTTGGCTAGGTCGCAACAGCGACAGCCGCTTCTCGTATACCGCAGGTGACGTAGCGTGGCGCACACTGGATCGCACTACAGCTCGTCTTCGCCGTCACCGTCACCTTCATCATCTGGGGGTACTGCCCCGAATCTCCTCGCTGGCTCGCCAAAGGTGGCCGCGAGCAGCAAGTCGCCAAAGTGCCCAGCGCTGTCTTCGACGTTCCAACAGATGAGACTTTGATCGCTGGTAACATGCAAGCCAGCCGTGCAGCTGTCGCGATTGAGCAGGGCGATGCGAATTCGAGGATAAGTGCCCTGTTTTTCAAGGAAGACAAGCGGCAGGTCAGGAAGCGAGTAGTTTTCGCTTGGTGCGGTCCCTTTCACATCGTTCGGTCCTTCCCACATAGTGCAGTCTCTTCGAGAACCAGTGGTCTGGTATCGACCCGGTGCCGACTGTGCTAGTCGAACATCGATAGGAAGACGAGCAAAGCACAGCTCGTTGCTGGTCTTGCAGAATTGATGTTTGTGGTCGGCAATACAATTCCGGCATTCGCCTTAGGGAAATGGGGCGACAGAGAACCATGATGGCTATAAGCGCTGGGAAATTCGATCTGCCTGGTGAAGCATAGCTGACTTGCCACAGTGCCCTCCATTTGCGTGCTTTGCATCAGCGGCCTGCTCTTCTTCAACAGGGCCAGCAGTTCTACTGCATCCATCGTCTGATCGTTCATCTACATGCTCGTATGTGTCTGAGGCAGATCAACTGTTGTATCCGGCAGCTGATGCTGCGCCTAGACATATTTACTGCCACCGCGAATGTCGTAACATGGTCATCGGGTCCAGACATCCTGCCTCTTGAGTTTAGAGTAATAGGGACTGCCATCTCCGTATCGTCCCTCTGGATACGGAAGTTTTGCCTCGTCATGATCACAACAGTATTAGTTGGTCGACAGATAAGTGAAACATTCTTTTACCTACCTGCACCTGCGCGCGCGCCACTAACTTGACCTGTTGTCAACAGCATGTAAGACTTATCTGAACTTCATGACCTGCTCGCCCCGTCCGTGCCATCCGTTTACTTTTGCTATCCGGAAACGTCTGGGCTATCATAGGAGGAAGTCGAGGATCTGTTCCTACCAATAGGCACGCAAAACGATGTGGCTCCAACTCTGGTGGGACTGTGGGTGACCTCGAGCATGGACAGGCTCACGTCATTGCTCAAGAGGCTGAATGACCATATAGAGATCCAGCAGTTCGGCCAAGATACCGAAAAATTCAGGGAAAGATCCATGACAAGAAGACATCGCGTACGTGAGTGCAAAGGCCGTTCACATACAGTAGTGATGTGGATAATGACATCGTTCTGTACCATTCCGTCGATGGTCCCAAGGCGTCCAGATCGATCCTGGTGCAAGTACCTGGCCGATCAGCATTCCCCTTGTGATCATTTTGTCGCGCCGCAATTGCTGAATTTTAAGCGACGTGGACGATTGTGTCACTGAGTGGAGCGTTTGGGTAGGAAGGACAAGGACATTATCGCGACGGACATGGTTTTGGTGCGACCGTCGTTAATCGTACGCAAGGTGATATCGACGTTGAGGACCTAAGGTAGCCTCAGCGCGTGAAGAAAGAAAATGATAGGACAAAGATCAGGCAGCAAGCCCACCCCTCATTTACTTTGCGCAAAAGTCGGAATGGTTGAGCCCTCGCAAGAAGCTGATTGGTCGTCGAGCTCACAGAATTTTGAGAAATGTATCGGTAGCACCTACATGTGTAATAGCGGCGAGCCAAGCTTACGTGATCATGTAACGCCACCTGCCTTACTCATAAGTATATAAG
Source organism: Teratosphaeria zuluensis (assembly GCA_007113905.1). NCBI lineage: Eukaryota > Fungi > Ascomycota > Dothideomycetes > Mycosphaerellales > Teratosphaeriaceae > Teratosphaeria > Teratosphaeria zuluensis. The sequence continues at coordinate 3,180 of VCMQ01000026.1, forward strand.
CCCCGTTACATTATCGACTGCTCCTGATTCTTTCCTCCATCAAACTCTATTCTATATTGCAAGGTACGACCTAAGAACATAAAACAGATTTATTTTACTAGGGTGATCCCGAGAGTGGTATCATGAAGGGACCTGTACTATAATTGCGTAGCAAAGAGATCCTTGCATCGCTGTCCACCGTATGAGACAATGCTCAAGTAATCTTGAGCCAAAGAAGTCTCGATCTATATCTATAATACCTTAGACGAGAAGTGTCTAATGACTACATACTTTGCATCTCTTATGTCGTCGGTACACACATTGGGTGCGAAGGATCGAGATATGCTACCGCCACCAAGTCGATCGGGTAATGTCGCTCGGCGTGGAGGCCATTCAAGCAATGGCCGTGGAGGCGCCTCTGCAGCCCGTCGCTCCACGTTAGGTCCGGATGTCGCCCCGACACCTAGTCCGTCGACTGTGAGATGGCCAGAAGGAATGCCGCAATTTGGCAGCGCGGCCAATACGGGGAGACCAGACCAAGGCCAGCAGCAAAGAACTAAGCAGCAACAAGCTAAGCAGAAACAAGTCCAGCAGCCTCAGGTCCAGCAGCAGCCACCACCTGCAGCTAATATGATCACTGCGTCGCAGGAGCAAAAAGGCATCTCTCATGGGCGTCTTGAATCTCAAACGGACAGTGACCGGACGCTGAGCGGGCAGCTTGTTGCGTCTGATATTCAGGAAGCGGCACCAGCGGGACCTTCCAGCCGCAGAGCAGACCTAGCCATCGCTACTGAACACGCCAGATCCCAGACCCCGACTGAAGTACGTGAGTACTACAAAGCACAGGCGGAGCGCGCAGAACGCAGACGGGATCGTGAAGATCCTGATTTTGTGCTCGCGTCGCAAGAGACTAGGGATGTTCCTTTCAACGAGGTAATCGAGTCTCAAGAATTGGAATTTGTGAGACAGACTTCGGCATCGCTCGTAGACCGGACTCGCAGGGCTTCCCGAGCGCAACCTACAAGCAGACCAAATCCTCAGCAGCCGAACACACCTCACTCCGCTCGTCGTGCTTCCGGTAATGCCCACCAGGGGCCGGATGAGCACGTGGATGATAACTCTATGGATGGCCTTCTACGAGCCAACCCTTCTGCGACGGTGACTCCAGTATCTCATCGCACGCAGCGTGAAAGCGCCCCTGGAGCAGCACAGATCAGCCCAGCTACGCTTGACGAAAATGCCAAGGGGCAAGTTCAACGGAATAAGGGCAAGCGAACTCGCAACCAGTCATGGGAGAAATGTGGCCCAGAGAACCGCAGGGAGCGTTACGAGCATATTGAAGCAATCAAGGCTAATTGGAACAGCCCTGCGCTGTTCTGGCCTGACGAGCTGAGACCAATGGGCGAGAAGCAGGTACCAAATGGTCGTGGTGGCATGACCACCGTCAAAGAGGCATTGGAACCCAGAGATGTGTCTACCCTCCTTCTAAAAGCCATGAGGCGGTTTTCCGAAGTCACCAAGGACGACTATTGGGCCGCAATGAAGCTCATCAAAAAGGCCGTGGAGCGCAGGATCCAACGCCCAGACGAACACAATATCCTGCTCCCGGATGACGTTGAGCAAGCGACTAAATCGGCACTGAGCAAGGCAAAGGCTCCAGTCCAAGGCGCCGGCGCTGGGTCTAGTGCGAAGAAGCGTAGAGCACAGCAGGCAGTAGAGGATGAGCCGGATTCTCGACGCGTGCGCACTCCTGATCGGGAGGACGGTGTCTTTTGCACTCCTAGCACGCCGGAGACTCCGACTCGTCAACTCGAGGACCAGCTGATGACGAATGCTGACACGGACGGAAACGATTCGGACCAGGAAATGGGACAGAGGACGCAAGAATCGTTGTTCGGACCGGAGCCGATGGTGGAAGATGCTGCGGCACCAGAGCAGTCTGAGTTAAATGCGACTGGCAGCGGAGGACTGGACTCAGCTCCAGCAGCGTCCTTGCCATCTCCTGATTCCGACTCGGCGCCTGAGCCGCAGCATCAGGAGAAGGAAGAAGATATCAGCATCATTGAAGTGAAGCAGAAAGCTCGCGCAAATGCATTTGCAGCCCGCACAGTGTCCTTGACCGTGGGCCCTGATGAAGACTGGGAAGAAATTGCTGCTGAAGCTCAGCAGCTGTTTTACTTGAAGGCCAAAGCAGCTAAGGCTCAGGGCAAGCAGCTCGTCATGAGTTTTGGCTTGAGTCAGTAGGTGTGAGATTGGGAAATCCGGAGGCAGTGCTGGGTTCGGCAGGTTGCGGGAATGGATTGTCGGCAGGAAATGTTTTCGGCATGATGAATCATGATTGGACGAAGTGGCATCTTGAATCGGCAATGAATGTTCAAAGCTCTGGTCGGACGTACTAACGGCTCAGAGGTAGATTTCGGATTAGTGTTTCGGTGTGAACGTCAATATCGATTGATAGCATTCCTGTTGTGATTTCCAGTCTTGGTCTTCCTACGCAATTTTCGTCTTGTTGAATGATTCGTCAAGTCGATGAGTGCTGACTCTGTAAAGCTGCGTCCATTTTGGTCTTGAGCTGTCGTAAATTTCAGCATCTGGATCGAACGGACGGTCGAAGCGCTAGTCTAGATTAGGCAGGCACGGCACAAACATATGCCTTTGTCGGTGGCGATGAAGTCTAGGTTGTGACGTATGTGAATCTCCTTCTGCTGACGGTCCATCTGCGCTCCATATTCACATGCACGCTGTGCAAATTCACATTCCCATCAAGTGCGCTTGTCGCCTTGTCCTATTCGTCCCACAGCTTTCGCCGTCCGCGCGAAAGATCAGAGTCTTCCCGCTCGCTCGACACTTTGAGTACTCTGAATGCATGTTTGCCGACTCTAAGATCGCAAACACATCCTGCGAGACACTGGAATTCAGATATCAATCACCATACACCATACATCATATTGATATTGACATAGCTTGTCCTGAAAATGGCACAAGATCATGCGCAATGGCAGTGTGACGATCCTGTCCATTTCGGCCGGGACTTCGAGGCGTTTGAGTGAGCAACCATTGATTGTCTCATCACAAAAATAGCAGCACTGACATATTCGTGTCGCAGGCGCAAATCTTGCACCGGGCCTCATCGTACCATCATCCGTCCAAGCAATGGGAAGACGTACGTGGTCCATGACCGTGGAAAGGATGACGAAAAGTACTTGTTGTGGGCAATCGAGGTAAGTTCAGCAGCCGACGCTTCCTTCTCAGCATTGGCAGAAGTCTGATGCTTGATGTAGAAACGAGAATTCCTTGCCGCCTCCAAGATCGCCGATGAAAAGCTTGCCGCTCAGAGACTTGCCGCCAGGCAGGTTGATCGTCGCGCGCGCGACGAGTACCTCGCTCAGCGTCCAGCTAAGACTTCTCAGAGGCCCGCCGTATCGGGCTCGGCGACTGGGAAGACCCAAGCTACTATCGCTGCACCATTGGAATTACTCCCAGCCGACGAGGAGAAAGGAGTCCCGACTAATTCCACGGTGAAGCGGGCCAACCTCGACAAACCACTGCCGCAAGTTTCACTGCCCAAGCAGGCAGGTGACTCGGCAGCATCCAAGGCGACGGCCGTCGTCAAGCAGAACGAAGACAAGCAGGATATTGAGGAGGACTTTGATGTGATCTCGGCAGCGGAGGTCGAGGAGGCCCTGGATGCTGAATGGGTGATGTAGATGTGATGCTAATGGCATTGTAGCAGTCGGCGAAATAAGTGTCGAGGTCAGATCGTGTAGTGGATAAGTGCAATGTTTGACATTCAAGCTCCGAGCTTCGGGCTTCGAACAAATTCTCCATTATCCAATACTGTGCTGAAGCTCGTTGGTAGGCTGATGATTTTCGGCGATGGTGATTCCCAGCCATCCAATAAACTGTTGATGTGCTCTCCCGAACCCGTGGTCACTTGGCTGTCCCAGCACTCCGCCCGCCGGCCTCTGCGACCCAAGACCCTCCATGATCCCCATACTGCACCACCTTATCCCACTCCGCCAATCTCGCAAACGGACTCCTCAACCAAGCCTCCAACTCATGCAACAACAGCTTTGCATTCCTCCGTCCAAGAAACTCAGCAACAAGATCCTCAGCCTTCCAATCTGCGCCTTTCGGCTCATGGAAGCGACGTATGAAGACAATATATTCGATGAAGTAGTCTCTACTCCTGCCTCTGCTGGTATCCGGATCATCCAGGTAATTGAAGACTTTCAGCTCTCGGCGCAGGAAAGCGCGTGCACGGGACTGCAGCTCTGTTGAAGCAGAAAATGTACTTGTTGGGATGTCCTGATAGCCCGTATGCGGGCCAGAGCCTACGTGCATAGAGAAAAGGCCATCGCGATAGATCTGGCGACGGCGGGTAAGTGATGGCTCTTCGCGGCTTGAAGCAGCATTTTCTGGAGTCCATCTTTCGACGGTCCTCCTCCCGCAGCCTGATCTTGATGGCAACGAGGCTCTCCCATCGACAGATAATCCAGCTTTCGCTTTCGCCTTTGAGACTTGATACGTCTTGTAATCCTCCGCTGATCGCCAGTCATACTGGACTGCATTCACTTCGGCTTTGCATAACGGACAACTGGGTCGCTCCTGCAGCCACGAGACCAGGCAAAGGAAGTCGAAGGTCAAGTGATTGCATGGTACGGCCACTGCCCTCTCGGAGATGGCTTGCAGGCATATTGTGCAGGCATCGTGCTCGTCCTCCTGCTTGTCCTTGCCACTGCTGGCAGCGCCTCTGATCCTAAAGCTGCCAGCATCTTCGTCGTAAGCTACCAGCTGCGCGTTGCTGTCCGTGTTCTGTGCATCGCTGGCCATGCACAGTCGTGAGAGAGTAGCCTGGTTGGTAATTGTTTTCTTCAAGACAACAGGCAGGACGAGAAGTCGGCTCTCGGGACCATAGACAGTTTCAGATGCCACTCGGTAAGATCCGCGCTCATAGCGCGTCATTGTGCATGTGAAACCTTCAAAAACGTCTGCCCCGCGATCGGACTGGAACAGCTCCCAAAGCATTGAAGACAGTCCTCAGACATCAAGGTGCTAGCACGAACATCACATGCCGCCAACACCATCTAAGCTCAACATGGCCGCCAACTGCATCTTCTGCAAGATAATCAAGGGTAGGAAAATCCTAAACTCCATCAATAATTGACCGGATTAACCAATCTCTCAGGTGACATCCCCTCAATGACCCTCTACTCCTCCCCCAAAGTCTACGCCTTCCTCGACATCAACCCGCTCGCCCCGGGCCACGCCCTTGTAATCCCCACCCACCACGGTGCCAAACTCACCGACATCCCCGACGACTCCCTCACCGAGATCCTCCCTGTCGCCCGCAAGATAGCCGCCGCGCAAGGCCTCAGTGACTTCAATATCTTGCAAAACAATGGACGGATAGCGCATCAGGTGGTGGATCATGTGCATTTCCATGTTATTCCGAAGCCAGATGAGAAGCAGGGGTTGACGATTGGGTGGCCGCAGCAGACGGGGAATAAAGAGGAGTTAGCGAAGTTGGCGGAGGAGATTAGGGCGAAGATCTAGGGATGGAAGTGTGGAGATTTTGGAGGTGATTGAGGTGATACATGAAGGGGCCGAAAGCTCTGTTGAGATGATAAGATGACTTGTACAGATGGAACGTCCGACGGTCCAGACTTGTCCTATGCTTTCGCGGCTGTTCGCGCCAACGACATCGCGCACGCATGCCAACTTTCGCGCGTTGTTCTCGATCAGACACCTTGCAGTCCGATTACACCTTGTAGCAGCCTTCACTGTCATGACCAAAACCAGCCTCTCCCGCCCCTCAGTGCATTCTTGCCATTCTCATGATAACTTGCCTGGCACGGCTCTTTGACATACTGCCATTCCTCCGCCTCTTCATCATCTTCTAGTGCTTCGACTTCTTGCTCTAGAGACACTTCTTGGAATTCATCGGACAGGGACCGGTTCTGCGGATCAGCAGGCTGAAAGAGGCTTGAGTCCTTTGCTCGACCATCATGCGGGGATTGACCGCTGTTGCTTGACACCAAAACCCGCCCGCCTGCTTTGGTCTGGTCTGCATACGACTTACGCGTTTCTGCTGTTGACGCAAAGGTCCTCAAGTCCTCAACAGCCTGCTCCGTCATATGGCGCTTTGGTCTGGCTCGCTCTTTCCTGGTCGGTGCTCGGAGGATCTTGGCACAAGCTTCCTGGGTGTCCGAGGAAAAGTTGGAACCCAGAGCAAGGGGAGGCAACCGAGCCAATTTTGCCGCCGCAAGAGCAGGGCTTGGTCTCGTTCTCTGGGGGTATGAGACCTGTTCCCATCGCTCTGCAGTCTGCTTGAGCCAGCGCGAATTAGCTGCAGATAATACGGAATGCGGTGCGGTAGCCTCTTCAAGCTTTTGCTGAGCCTCACGAGTCTCCGCGACGGCCTGCAGACCACTGGGAACTCGTCGAAGGACCTTGTCTTTTGGCAGCTGCAGATCCGTGTCAAGGGGATGAGAATTTTGTCTCGCCTGCTGACGCTTGACATTCGGCAGCACCGACTCAGGTGGCGGCAGCATCTTAGGGGCCGCCAGTTGCGGGAATGAAACATTCGACAGATCGTCTAATGCCCCTCTAAACTCAACCTGACGAACACATTCCTCGTCACTCATTTCTTCCATACCAAGCATCTGCTTGCGGTCGTGCACGACGTACTTCTGGCCTGTTGAGATTCTGATTGTCCTCTTCGGCGCGGCGCAGTAGGCGCGTTGCACAGATGGATGTGTTCCAATCTTGTGGGTGTGGTCATCGCACCAGTCGTAGCCGGGCCTATCTGAGTGGGGTTGGCGATTCATGATGGCGGACTGGTGTTGGTTTATGCCTGCATCGTGCGTCTCTTGTGGTGTGCAGTGCGAACCTCACTGCCGTGTATGTGACGTAGGCCGTGGTTGGAGCTAATGCGTTATTGAGACGGGATTAGAATACGAAGAATAGGATGGGAATCAGCTTGGCAATGATATATGCAGGAACAGCAAACCTTGTTGCAGTACTTTACAGAATCCACTTGTGCTCACCCACCACGAATTTCGTTGAGGTTGTGGTCATCAACGTAATCTCGAAAGAACGCAGCTTGAGTGGTTGCGCTACATGAAGCATAAGTGACAGACGTCCAGAGCTACATGTTGAATCTTGACTGCAGAGCTTGGGATTGATGCTTTGCCGTCTAGGCTTGAACATGGACCAAGGAACAAGGGACGAGTCATTTGAAGGATTCAATGATGGCTGCTGGATACGTCAATCGCAACAGAAGTATGTCTAGCAATTGGATTATCGAGCTTTGGACATCAGTAGTTTGCCGAGTTCCTTCGCCTGTGCAAGCTGCATATGCCACTACAGGCTAGCAGCGGCTGCTTGATGAGGCCCTCAACGAGACTCGATGTCGAGGATTTGCTTCATCTCGTCTCGACCAGGCGGGCGTGTTTTGCTGTGGAGGAGTTGGCAGATTTATGCAGGGGTCAAGGACATTTCCACGTGTAGTGTGCATTTTGATGGTGCGTGCCAAGTTTGCAACAATGGCGGTCGAAGGCATCTATGAACGGTGCGTGGACTATACCTTTACATGTACACACCAGTCGATAAGGTGAGATGGTCAAACGAGGGCAAGCTTTGCTCGAATGACGCCACGTGCGCCTCCCCAGACGCCGGAAACTCTCGTGCTAAAGTGAGCCGCTAAGAACGCGCCAATCGTCGTTGGCGTGAGGTAGTGAGTACTCAGCACCACCTCTTTGGAGAGCCCATATCACAGAACATTATATGATTCAGGTGCGTTTGATGTATGAGAAGGGCCGGGGACAATTAGAAAAAAAGGTCATTCGCTTGGGTAGAAGCACGCGAACCGGCAGTGTACATGCGCATGCCGAGCAGACCAGAGCGCAATTGTTCAGACGAAAGGGAAGAGCTGTGGGGATGACTTGAGCGCTGCAAGCGATATTGGTGCTGGTCGGCGCATGTTCCTGAGGGTGCGAATTATAGTAGTGCAGCAAGGAACAAAGCGCGGAATTCAAGCTGCCGAGTAGCATGCTATCAAATGGTCGGCACCGCTCCGCTAGCAACCTCAACGCCGAGTACAGAGGAGGGACACCGGACCCGTCGCACTACTACTCGACGCAGGCTGGGGGCTATCCGTCGGGAGTCTTGTTGAATGATATCCCGGGTGGTGCATACGGCGGCGAGGCGACCCTCCTACGCCCAGGACATGCGGGTGCGGCGGAAGGTCCCTACCCCAACATCGCCAGCCAGTATCCTTTCGATCCCGCAATGCAGGCGCAGCAAGATCAGTATAGGCGGGGCACGCCCGGCACTCCCGCCGGAGGTCACAATCAGCAGAGCGCTTGGGCTGCACCTGGTCAGAGGCATGTGAATGAGCAGCGAGCGACGCCTGGGCAGTGGGTGCCGCCGCCGCCCCCTCTGCAGACATCGGGGCATAATGTTGGAATGCTGCCAGGTCCACCACCACGCGGACCCATGAGCGCCCAGCCACAATCGCACATGATGGTTCCTCCGCCTCCGCCGCCGAACAGTCAGCCAAATGTTGTCTACTGGAATAGAGGACAACCAACTTATCCGCCGCCACAACAACAGCCGCAACGCGAGCAACGCCAGTACGACCCGGTGGCATATGCAGACTTTATGCAATTGCCACCCTTAAATGACAACGCGCCATTGACAAGCGCCACATATATACCTGGTGGGGAAAGCTTTGGGCCTGGCGTAGGTATTCCGCCTCTACACAGTCACAGCTCGCCATCCCATGGCAGCTATATGCCACCTCAGAATTCTAGCAACCTGATGCGTCCAAACTTGCCTCATCAGCATTCTTATCAACGTGGAGCAAGCGGCGAGTTCAGCACTGTCAATGACTATGCATATCAAATGCAACATCAGTCGTACGCCCAGCAACAGGATCCAAACGCAGGCTGGACTCAACCTTACCAGTACAACCAATCACAGCCAGTACAGCCTGTGCCAACGGCACCTCAACAATCAAACTATCCGCCATTGACGCCTACGACTAGGCAGAAGCTGACCATCTCTTCAGCTCCCGAGCGCCAGGAACATCAACCTCCAACGCCGGCGAAGGAGACTCAGAACCCGCAGCTGCCATTACCTAGAGACAGCAAGCCCGATGATAGCTCATCTAATGGCAATCGGGATGCTTCATCTTCAGGAGACATGCCTGGCAGTCCATCCGATGGAAATTGGCCGGCTGAAAGAGTCCAAGTCTGGCTGGCCGCGCACAGCTTCAGCAAGGAGTGGCAAGCAGCGTTCAGACACTTAAATGTGCACGGCTCGACGTTCTTGGATATAGGCCGTTCTGGCGGACAGCGAAATATTGGGTTCATGCCGCAGACTGTACTTCCTCAGATCGCGCGGGAATGTACAGCTAATGGCATCGTCTGGGATCAAGCTCGGGAGCGAGAAGAGTCTCGGCGCATACGTCGATTGGTGCGTGATGTCATTCGGAATGGCGGTGCCGCAGACACTCCCTCCACCGCTGCCACCAGCTCAACCACAAGTCTGCCGCTTGCTGCCCGGCGGCAGAGCAGTCAGTATCCGGTGAGCGCCGGTACTGAAGGTGGAGCAGAAAGCAGCCCCAACCTCAACAGGGGCGAAGCGCATGTGTGGGGCTCGACACCTACCACGGCGCATTCTGCTGATGGCGAAAGTCCTGGACGTCATCTGCCGTCATCTGCCACGATCGCTCAGCGGAGGTACTCCGGACACCGAGCGCAAACGGTGGACGTCGTGTCGCGGTCCTCCGAGAATGACCATAGCAGGTCCGAGGCAAGCAGGAGTGCTTTGGCATCTCTTGGCGAGATCCCTCGAAGACAATCTCCGGCTGGCGACTTCGGTGCCTCAAGGGGGCACCGCAACTTTAGCTCACCTCAACAAAGCCCGGGCTTGAGTAGTTCAGTCCCTCCGCCGAATGCCTTAGGCGCAGCGGCAAACAGGTATTATGGTCACCTCCGCAACGTCAGCAACGACAAGCAGTTCCCTGCACCTGGACGTGTGTCTGCCGGTCTTGATCCCAGCTCCCGCGACGCCGACTCTGGCCACCCAAAGGCAAAGCCCGAAGACGTCCACGAAAGACGCAGGAATGCTACAGATGGCTCCAGGCCACCGACCAGTGAGAGGCATAGCAGCCACGAGACGCCCGCATCCGCTACTACCAAGGAGCATAGCAAAGGCTTCCTTGACAAGTTCCGACGAAGCAAGAAGAAAGACGATCCATCACCTACTACCGAAGAAGATGGCTACCCATCTAGCCCACAAGAGTCGCGAAAGCATCAGGCGCTGTACGGTAGGAGCCAGGCAGCAGCCAGTGATATCAGTCTGGAAAGGCCGCCGAGTAGAAAGTCGGCTGGTCATCTCAGCATCGAAAGTGCGAGCAGCATGCCGCCAATGCCTGTAGATCGCGGCAGGGAGCGTGGTCGAGAAGGAGACAGGAAGTTTGTCTTCGTGACACCAGACTGTTGGAACTATCGACTGATCGATATCACGGACGTGGAGACAGCCGAGCAATTGCGGACAGTCATCTGCTATAATCTTGGCCTGCCAGAAAGCCCGGAGGTGAGCTTGCATTTCACCAGCCCCGGACAGACTGAGCATGATGAGGCGCTCAACGATTCGCTATTGGTCAATGCCAGAGTTAGAATGGCCGATCCTCATGGCGCACTGAAGTTGTTCGTGCGCGCTCCTGGCGGCATGGGTGGACCGCCTGAAAGTGCAGGTATGCCACTCGGTACAGTTCCACAAAGCCCCTTTGGCAAGGCCAGCTTCCCTGGCCGACCTCTCGATGAGAGTACGCTCGCCAAGCTCAACGGCGAGGGCCTGAATAGCCCTGCCACCATGCGTTCGGGCGAGAGCACATTGGTAGCTGATAAGGCGACTATATTGCAAAGGCTACAAAAGGAAGGTGGCAATCTGAGCATGAATGAGCTTAATGCTAAGCTGCAAGAGAGCATGCTGCAGCAAGACTTCCAAAGCTTGTCTGAAGTGGAACGTATGGCCTTGCTGGAAGCGAAACAGGAGGAGCATAGGAAAGAGACGGAGCGGAAGCAACGGGCTTACCTTGAGCACAGGCGTTCGCGTCTCTCCGAAGATGCAAGCGGAAAGCGGATCCATGATTTCGACAATCCGCGGCAATCTCGATTCCTGGAGGGACGGCCAGTCTCTTCGGACGGTACTGGCAGCACGGGATCTCTCGAGCGCAGGATTGCTGAAGGCCTCGTACCGATGCGCAAAGCACCTCCGGTTCCGGAACCGACGAATACCCTCGTCAAGGCCAATAGCTTGACCAAGAAGGGCGGCCAGGGTACTATGAGGACTAGCTGGCCGGACCGAAAAGAGGAGCCATGGAAGCGCAGCTCGTCTGGATCAATACCTGAAGAGGACGGCAGACGTCCGAGCAGCCGTGCAGGGATTCCACAGTCTGCCGGTGCCGGTGGCATAGGTGCTGCACTCGCTGGGGCCGGCCGAGCTGCGGGTGCTATTGGATTGGGTACTCCAAGCTCCGCGCCAGCCATGAGCAGTGGGTTGCAGAAGAGCATGACCGCCCCTGATCCGAGAGAGGAAAGAAGACCACAGGGGCAGCTGAGTAGCATTGACCTGGAAAAAGCCAATGGTGGCCGGCAAGCACACCGCGTACCCAGCCCAAGATCACCTTTCACGATGTCACGAGGTGGCCAGCAATTCAAGGTCCCAGAATACGACGAGAGAGCGGCCCAGAATGAGGACGATGAGGATACGCTCAAGGCCAGTCAACGACCAAACCTGACTCTCAAAATGCCACAAAACCCTGCTGTCAACAAAATTCGACAGGATATGCCTGGCAGGACTTCCAGTCCTGAGCTGAGCCCATCCTCGCATCAAGCTTCTGGCGTACCAAAGAGGGTGGTCTCCAAGCGTGGGCCATCATTCGACATACCAGACCAGCAGGTCAACTTTGCTGCGTCTCCAGCTAAGATGCAGTCCACCGTAGAAGAAAGCGAAGAAGACTCAGACAGCGACGACGGCCTGTTTGCCATTCCACTGCGAGGCGGCACCCCTGCGAAAGATCCTTCATCGGACAGAGTACCTGTGAACACGCAAACGCCTGCATCTGCTAATGCCGCCTTGCAACAGGGCCTGGGTCTGATCAACGGCGGAAGGAGCAGTCCAGCTGTAAGTGGAAGTCCTGGCAAGCCCAGGCTGGAGGTGAAGACGTCTCGGAGCAACGTCCGCTTCGACTCGCCGAAGGTGGCAGCAGGTTTGGGCAAGGAGGTCGGCTTCGCTGAAGAGGATTTGGATCCGATGTCATCCGCCACTTCTGGTCCCATGACGGACAGTCCTGATGAGGCCTTCAAATTTGGCAGACGTGAGAGCTTTGCCAGTGACATGTGGGCCAATCGTCCACCAGCTGAAGGCATTGTTGAGCATCTCGATGACTTCTTCCCCAACGTTGATCTTGACCAGCCCATGGCTGCTGAACTACCAGAAGAAGGCTCGGGAGGTAACGATACTGCTAGCACTCCATCAACAGCTACGGCTGAGACAAAGTCCGTGTCAGGTTCAACGCTGAGCACCAAGACGAGCTCGCAAGAGTTGCACGGTGCTCAGATAAGTCGCAGCGTCACGCCTTTAAGTAGTGCAGACGAAGCAGATCCGATCGAGCCGGGCTTGAGACGAAGCGACTTCGGTACGAATTCTGTTGCGTTCAGGAACGTGAGGAAGTCGGGTGGCCTAGGCAGAACGAAGAGTATCCGTGACGTAGTCAAGAACAACTACAACATGCAGGGCATGCCAGGACATAGTCAACATCCCAGTGTGAGCTCGGTTGCATCGAGTAGAGCGCCAAGTATTGCTGGTATGTCGGCTCTTCATGGTCCCAGTGGTGCACTAGCCGCGCTGAGCGGGCAGACGACGAACCCCCTCAACCGCTTGAGCACTCTGCGCGGCGATGCTGCTGGTGGGTTGGGGAGAAGGAAAAGCACAAAGATGTTCGGCGCCAAAATTGAGCAGGTCAAGCCTGATCGTCGGAGTCGTTTGATCACTCTCGACACGATACCGCAAGACGCTATCCCGCACGGTAATGTGCAGCACAGAAATAACATACCTGAGCGTCAGCCGACTTTCAAATGGATGCGTGGTCAGCTCATTGGCAAGGGTACCTTTGGCCGTGTGTACCTAGGTATGAACACCACGACTGGTGAGCTGTTGGCGGTCAAGCAAGTCGAGGTCAACCCAAAGGCGCCGAATGCTGAGCCCGGCAAGATTCGCGAGATGGTCAAGGCACTGGATTTAGAGATCGATACGATGCAGCATCTTGACCACGCCAACATCGTCCAGTACCTCGGATGCGAGCGCAAAGAGTTCTCCATCTCTATCTTCTTAGAATACATCCCTGGTGGCTCCATCGGCTCCTGCCTACGCAAACATGGCAAGTTCGAAGAGCAGGTCGTCTCCTCACTTACCCGTCAATGCCTCGAAGGCCTGGCATACCTACATTCCGAAGGCATCCTGCACCGCGACTTGAAAGCCGACAACATCCTCCTCGACCTCGACGGCACCTGCAAGATCTCCGACTTCGGCATCTCCAAACGCTCCGCGGATGTCTACAGCAACGACGTCACGAACAGCATGCAAGGCTCTGTCTTCTGGATGGCGCCGGAAGTCATTCGCGCGCAGTCTCAAGCTCTCTCTGTGCCAGCTACAGGCAACAAGAACCCATACACCGAGAGCCAGGGCTACTCAGCTAAGGTCGACATTTGGTCTCTCGGCTGCGTAGTGCTGGAGATGTTCGCTGGTCGTCGGCCTTGGAGTAAGGAGGAGGCGATTGGTGCGATTTACAAGTTGGGCAGTTTGAATCAGGCGCCGCCGATCCCGGATGATGTGAGCTCGGTTGTTGGGCCGGCGGCGCTGAGCTTTATGTATGATTGTTTTACTATGTGAGTATCCCTTTCTCGAGCTTGGCGTGCAGTGGAAAATGAATTGGCTGACGTTTGTGTGTACAGCGATCCCGGCGAGAGGCCAACGGCAGAGACGCTGCTGAGGGCGCCGTTTTGTATTTTTGATCCGAATTATAACTTTCTGGATACGGATCTTGCGGATAAGATTCGTGGCGCGTTCTAGGGTTCTTACAGCACGCGTCTTTGGCAAGGCTTAGTATCTTAGCGAAGGCGCTTTTGAGGGAATTGGAGTGATTTTAGGGGATTGAAATGGTTGTCATGTAAGGCGTCCGGAAGGTCTGCGATCTTGGAGTGCTTTCGAGCGTATACCCTGGGTATTGATCTTGGTGACGATCTTGTTGGCGATCTTGTTGGCGATATGGGCCTCATTTGTTTGTGATTTGGAACAGCAGGCGCCTGGGTGTGGTCATGACATTGTATGGTAGGACGACTGACCAACTCGAGCAATACTTCTCCAATGAACCTGACCGACGCAGTCATCCGGGCAATGCAACTGCTCAGTCACGTGCCGCGGAGTGAAAGTCGCGTCAAGCTCGAGATTTGCATGAATCATGCTTGCACTTGTCGTGTGGCAACTTCGCGATCACGCTATCACGGTCCTTCCATCTTGCATTGCAATTGCAAATAGCACATACCTACTTAGCGATTTTCACAGTCTCACCATGGGCGTCCAGGACGTATACACTGAGCCAGCTCATGGCGATTATGGCTATGCGCGGCAATATTCATCCGCCAGCTATGGGAACGTGTACGCGCCTGCGCCTGCAAACAATCCTAGGAAGCGCAAGGCTACGGCTGCACCTTCGAGCTCCGTACCAGTGATCGATTTGACGGAGACTGCACCAGCGAAGAGACGGCGATCGAGAAAGGCTGTACAAGCAGACGACGATGAGGACGGTGGCAAGCCTAGAAAGAAGGCAAAGAAACCCAAGGACGAGGAGAAACGACTGCGGCGCTTTCGCGCACATCCACCGTCTTCGTACATCGAGGTGCGCGACCGCGCCTTGACTCAGCGAATGTTCGTTCTGGACCGCCATCGTAACAACGACAACCCGGACCACCCGATCGAAATAATCTCTCTCGCTGGAACGACAGGCAATGTTTACACTATCGTTGTGGACAAAGTACCGTCTTGCGACTGTCCACATGCGAAGAAGGGCAACCAGTGCAAGCACATTGCCTACGTCTTGAGCAGAGTGCTGCGTGTGCCTGCTCACCTAGCATATCAACTAGCCTTTATCTCGTCAGAGCTTCGCGAGATCTTCGAGAAGGCGCCGCCATTACCATCAGAGACTGCGGAAGGTGAAGTCAAGGACGGCAACCGCAAACCACTGGAAGGCGAGTGTCCCATCTGCGTGTGCGATTTCGAGCCTGAAAGTGGCGAAGCGGTTGTGTACTGCAAGGCGGCTTGCGGCAACAATGTCCACAAGGCTTGCTTTGAGCAATGGGCAGCAACAAAGCGAGGGCAGAAAGTCACTTGTCCGTTCTGCAGGACGGCGTGGGAAGGTGATGAGGAGACTATTAAGAGTGTTGCAAAAGGCGGACCTGTCAACGCGGAGGGATACGTGAATGTTGCTGGTCAGCTTGGGCTGAGCGGGAGACGAGATTACAGCTCCTATCATTCATATTGGGTGCGTCGTCAGGCTGAGAGTGGTGTGATTGCTTGGGATGATGACGGCGTTATGGATCATGAGTATGGCGGTAGGTGGTGATTTTGCTAGAGAGGCTGGAGGCGGAGTCGCTGGACTTGATTCGGGTTGCAGAGTTGAACTTGGTCAAAATGTCCGCAACCAGGCATTGTCGTGTCAGGGATGGAACAGGAGACAGCACTTAGTCGCATCTGATGCAGGAGATGAGCGTCCGATGAAGAACATAGCGATCGACCTTAATCCTTCGCTGCTGCCCTGAGCGGCCGAGTTTACGCTTGATGCAAGCACAGGCCTAGGAAGCAACGGCATTTGCGCCGTTGCTAAGTCCGAGCCATAACAAAGCTGAAGGTGCATATTGGGGAGATGGGAGTAGATTAGTGCTAGTACTTTGGAGCCCAGCATCTGCGACACCACGTTGCGAATACAGTGTGCGGTCTCAGGTCGATGTGAAATCCATCACTATGGTTATTGATAGATTTGGAAAGCGCCAGTGGACGTGCTGGCCAGCCTAGGAACGCCCGACCGTTTTAAGGCACTGCATAGAGCTTGTTACCTTGTGTCGCGCCAATGATCAGCGCCAACGCCCGCTCAAATCATCCCCATCATCTCGCCTGAGTGATCTGCTGCAACGTCCTCATCTCGATCTCTCTTAGCCAGACTGGGGAAACCACGTCCTGGTGTTGCGTGGCAGTGTTTCAACTAGCAAGACGTTTCCAATTGAGAGGAGTGGCAGGACCCTGGCTCTTCGGCAGAGCTACGTCACGGCGCGCCGGATGTTGTGGTGCTTCATCGACAGCCAAGTCGTATTGCTGCGTGACCAGCCGTGTCCTCCTGTTCCTGATGAGTTTCACGGTATTGATATCACAACCTAACCTCCTGAACATACCAAGCCCGCGCACGGCTTGGACGATGCCTGTATAGCTCCAATCCTGAAGCAGGCTCTATATGGCGCCGGTTTGAATATTTGGGGAGGTCAGCTGCACGACTCGGGACTCCATCAGCCAATAAAGCGCGCGGTTTTCGGCCTGCGTTTCTGTACGAGTGATCGCGGGACCCGCAGCTCCACGATACGGATCTTCCTCCCTGCAAAAGTTGGTCACGGCACGCCAACGGTGTCTCAATGCTGCGGCGCATTGAATAAGTAGTGGAATGCCTCCGCCGCCATTGCAGTCGGCTTCTGTCTCGCCCTGGAATTCTGCGAGTCCGCTTATAGAGCAGCAGCAAACGCAGCAGGGCGCTGACAACGTGGATCCAAAGACTGGGAAGAGGAAGCTGTTTGGATTTGGGAAGACGAAGGAGGAGAGGACTTCTGCGCGGGACACCATGGATGCGCCTGTGCTTGGCGCGATGATGCCTCAGACCATTGCAGCTGGCGATGCCACGAAGCAGTCCACCCCAGATCTTCGGCCATCGCCCATACCAATCACCGCTGCACGGCATCCGTACACCTCCGCCGCTGCTGCATCGCCATCACGATTGCGATCAACCTCACCAAGACTTCACAGCCCAGCTTCGAGCGAGATCTTCGAGCGCAATGTACAGGAGCCAGTCCCGATCTCGACGCTGCAGGGCGAGCTGAGTCCTGCGCATATACCTGCGCATGTCATCACGGAGGACCACATACCGCCTGCTCTGGAAGCATCGGCGAACGCAATAACAAGCGAGAGTCTGAACCCGGACGAGGTAGAGATCGTAACTTCTTCCACGCATCTGCCGGCCGGATCTGTGCTGGAAGGCTCATCAAGCCATGCGGACCTGGGCCAGATAAGCTCACCCACCCTGCAACATCATGCTTCCGATGCGTCAGAAGGCTTCCCGTCCCTTCAGCAGTATGGTGTCCTACCTGGCGCTTCCGAAGACGATGGCGCCAGTAACTATGGACAGCTAGACCCCAATGATGTGCGCAGGCTGAGCTTCATCTCCTTTGCGGACGTGGTGCAGAGTGAACACCAACAGCAGGCGCAACTTGGTGACGTCGGCAGCAGAGATAGCCTGTTCGTCGGGAGCCTGCCATCCAGCTTGAATGGCGCAGCTGATCGCGCGGCCTCGCCATTGCGATCGCCTCGCTCGCCAGCTTCACAGCATAGCCAAGTCATGGGCGGAGGTGTGGTCACGCCGCCATTGATGGCAAACACCAGCAATCCACTCGGCGAGCAGTCGCCTGCACGCTCACTCTCTGGTGTGAACACTGGACAGCACGGCGAACTCAATATCGAGACCATGCGACAAGCTGTGCGTAAGACTGCGAGCGGTGATCTAGGTGGTGTGCGAAGCCCGGCCATGAGCCCAATCTCAGATGAAGCGTCGCTCAAGGAAACACGCAGCCGTACAAATACGTAGGCAGCAATCAAATGACGTTGATCGCACATGAAGCGAGCATCGAAAGGAGAAGAGGATCGACGATTCGAGATCCAATCTCAGTGTTTCTCGAAAGCACTGGAACGATTGTACATGCAGATAACACGAGATCTAGAACTGCACCGCTCAATCGGCGGGCAGTCGGGCCTGAAGAGGCGCATAGATTTCACATTTGGGAAGGCTCGTGGCTTGGGTTTATACGGCCTGGCTTTGATGACAAGTAGGAAAGGGACAGTGTGCAAGAGCGACGGACTTCATTTGGTTCAGGCAACGGATACTAATGATAACGTATAGCGGCGGCTTCTCTGGTAGACAGATATCGCTATGAATGCTATCATGTTAGCCGCGATGCGCGAAGCTGCAATGTATTCCGTGATGAGTAGTCAGTGTCAATGCCCAGACCCCAGGATGGTAACGCGACGTTCTCGTCCCAAGCATTACGTCCAGGCAAGTCCCTGCTCGATAATGTTTCCACCGTTTCGATGTCCAGTCTGAGATCGGTCCTGTAAGGTTTTGGACACCTGCGAGTCACCAGACTGCCTCGCGGGCGGCCAGAAGAGGCGTTTCGGAGGATTAGATCCAAGCGTGCAAGTGTGAACCATGACAGCTCGTTAATATCATTGCTGCCCGAAGCACACCGCAAGAATGCTGGCCTGGGCGATGAATCCAATGAGAGAACGAACTCTCACACCTGTGATATGCTGCTATAACACCGGTACTAATGCCACGTCACTGCTAAGGCACAGCGTTTCCCTCCTCGGTGTGCTGGGAAATGGGTCGGCTCGGTGCATGTTTCGAGAAGGGATCTGGAAGCCCGTATTCTGAAGCGTACGAGCGTGCACACCGTTAATGGTGTGTGATCTATATGCATGCAACTCGTCACAGTAGGCAGTACATTCTACTGCAGGAAGATGCCGATGCGCGGTACCTGCTTCATGGATTTTAAGGTTGTCGAACGGGCAGCTGACCCAATCGTTCTCGCGATTTTGGGCGATTTTTGCCTATGGGAAGCTTAATAATAACACGCGGTGTCTTTGCACCTTTGGACCCGCCGGAGCCGCCGTGCTTGGACGGGCTTTTTAGGGTCGGGGGTAGGTACCGCGAGAAGTCGAAGGAGCATTGTTTGATCAGGAGTTGGACATTGGAGGTCGTGCACTCTATTTCTTGCGTAGTCGGTGTCCAAGGAGGAGCAGTTGCGTTTCAGGTGCGCATCTGCCGCCTGCTCGTCTATGCTCTTCGCGGCATACGCGAATGATCGACAACGTCATCTGTAGATGATCCTCCAGCGTTTGCACAGGCTTGGCATTGCTCTATATGCCTGAGCTCTATATAGGGCGTGCTTGTGTACGCCATCGTTCTGACTATCGCGCGCAAGCGGGGTCAAGTCATCCAGACGCCAGAATGCACATGCCTGTTAGGTGTGAACTTACTAAAAGCTTGACGAAGCAGAAGCGGATCTTCGTCGCCTGACTGCAGCACTAGCATCGGGAGTTTTGGGCTCTGCGGGACACCAGCGCGCCTGTCGCCTTCTAGTGCGGCGGTGCCTGAGAATCCCGCTTGTTGTGCATAGAGACAAAGAACTCAAGTGTTCAGCTCACAGATGCATCTTTGAAGAGCGGCAGGAAAGTGTACGGTGTGACATAGTAGAAGGGTCTGCTGGCGAGTGCGTCCGGTTGTCTGGATTACCCCTGCAAGTGCATGCGCGCCAGCTGCCAGAGCAGAGGCCGGTGGCAATAAGGTGTGCCCTTCAGATTTACGCAGTGGGACGCTCGAGCGCTGGTACCTGCGTGCCTGGCATTGAGTTTTGCACGGCCAACATTATGCGCCGAAAAGGCCAGCGCATACGCTGCCTCGGACATTAAGTTGGTGAATATATACCGGAGGGGCGGAACCGAGATGGAGGGTCAACGGCGACAATGGACCGAGAGCAGACGGAGAAAGGAGCCCAGCGAGTACGACGAATGGCTGAAGGAAGAGCGGCAACAGCAACAGCAACAGCAACAGCAGCAACTACATCAGCAGCCGCAGCCGCAGATCCAGCAGCAGCCTCCGGCGCCGCCAAGGCGAGGCAGCGCACAGGTTGTTAGCACAAGCTCTAGCTCTACCATGGGCGTCATGCCCCTGCGCCAAGGTTCCACAGCAGGCGGTAGCGTGACCAGCGTTGAGACTTCGGGCGCGCAACAGCACACTGCCGGCACAATCAGAACCGTGACATCGGAGGATGAGAGCAGCATGCATTCGGCGGCCAACGGCGAGGACGATGGTCCTTTCACCAGCGAGCGGGGCACGACGAGCTTTGAAAATGCCTTCATTCCGTCCAGCATCACCGGGCCGGTCGCACTAGGCACCACCACCACAATCACTGGCGGCAAGGCGGCGTCCTCGGCGCGGAGTCCAGGCACGTCCACGAGCAGCAAGGCCCGTCGATTGTTGAGGGAGAGGGATTGGGGGCGCGAGTCACGAGTTCCCGAGCAGGCGAGCAGTCCGCCGGGCAGTAAGCACGGGAACGGGGCGTCGACTGGAATGCTGGGACGCAGAAATAGCAGGAACGGACAGCAGATTCTGGGTACATCTAAAGGACAAGCCACTTCTCCAAATACTTCGAGGCCACGGACGAGGACGATTGGGGAGCAGAGGAGGCGAGAAGATGCGGACATCTCGTACCTGAAGAGCAGGAATCGCATGGGCAGTGTTCACACACCTTCGTCGCCGTTATACCAAGGCGCGGAGTATCTGGCGTCCGTGCCAGCAGCTACTTCTCCGCCGTCGGCGCCCTCGATAAACTCGCTAGGCTCTCCTGTGCAGGCGCCTGGTGAAGCTGTTGGTCCACGCTCCGTCTCCCCAACATCTATCGACACGGCTGGCTCAATTCCTACGGTACTTCCACCGGCTAATGCTAGGCGCATTGTGCACCTCATGAAAACAATGAATGGCCGGATGAGCGGCAATGTTGTCTTCAGACGTGGTGTGGATCAGCCTTGGAGTCAGAGCTTTTGCTACGTACGAGAGGATACGGGCAGTCTGATGTACGAACCTCGGGGCGGCGACGACGTGCACAAAACGTTGATACATGATCTTCGGGGTTGGCGGGTAATACCCAATGTTGAAGACGAGACGCCGTATCTTGAAGTGACCTTGCCTGGCTATGAAGAAGAGGTCCACTTCAAACTTCAGACCCAGGCTGACTTTGACGCGTGGTTCGCGACCTTCATGTGGTGGCAGGCTCAGAATCATGACTTGAACAGACCTGAATCTGCAGCATCGCATATCACCACGCCGGATGCACTACCACCGCCACGGACAGCTTCTTCTGCGCGCGACCGAGATCGTGCGAACAGCATAAAGAGCGATCGGCGAAGATCAGTTGCGCCGAACCACCACAAGGAGGCGCCAGTCATCAAGATTGGCAAGATGATCTTCTGGGACACAAATGTGGGATACAGCAGTAGTGGAGACGCGCCCCTGAGTCAGCCTAATACGGGACGGCCGCAGGCTAACAGGACACAAAGCTACGGCTCCCGCAGATACCGGCGAATAAGTGGGCAGCTACGCGAAAATGGCGAGCTCAAACTCCATTCCGATGCTGACAACAGCTTGATATCTGTGGTGCAGCTCAGCCAGCTGAGCCGATGTGCCATCCAAAGACTAGACCCGACCGTCATGGACAACGATTTTTGCATTGCAATATATCCCCAATACACTGCAGGATCCAGCACTACTCATCAGCCCGGATTTGTACGGCCAATATTTCTGAGTTTAGAGAATAGAGTGCTTCACGAAGTTTGGTTCGTCCTGCTACGAGCCTTCACAATGCCGCAACTTTATGGTCCACCCAGGCTTGACGACGACGAGACGGACGGGCAGGAGAGCATCGGTCTGCACTCGAGTACCGATGAGATGTTCCGGGTCGAGCGAAGCATGAGCATCCGAATTGTTGAGGCGAAGATGTATCCACCCACAAGCGTGCCGGCGTCCAATGATGCAGGGTTTAGTGGTGGTCACGGGCAGGGTGCGCAAGCCGCTGTGAAGCCTGAACAACACGGCTACTACGCGGAAGTCTTGCTTGACGATGAGACACGAGGCAAGACAGCCGTGAAGCACGAAGGTCTTACGCCACTGTGGGGTGAGAGCTTCGAATTCCAGGACCTCCCGCCTGTACTAGGAAGTGCGAGTGTGGTGATTAAACGAAGACCGCCCGATAACGCCTATGTGCGGCAGCAAAACGAGAGCAAACTCGTGCACGAGAAGTACGGCTTCACGAATGACCAGCACGGCGGATACACCGGGCTCACCTTCGATGTCACGTGTGGTAAGGTCGAGATATACCTGCAAGAACTGGAGGAGCAGAAAGAGGTCGAGAAGTGGTGGGGCGTGTTTAACATGTACGAGACACGGGTTGGCGATGTGCTCATCAAAGCGAGGGCTGAGGAGGGCGTCATCTTGATGGCAAAAGACTATCAGCCGCTCAGCGATCTGCTCCACCATTTCAGTAATGGGTTGACGCTACAGATTGCGCAGATGGTGCCGAGTGAGCTCAAGCGTCTCAGTGACTGCTTACTCAACATCTATCAGGTTTCTGGCAAGGCAGGCGATTGGATTCAGGCGCTGGTCGAGGAAGAGATAGATGGCATCCATAGGGAAACGCCAATCAGCCGCCTTCGGTATAGCCGCCGTGTTGGGTCTGAAGGAAGCGGTGATGGGCATGGCTTTGGGCATAAAGAGCCTACTAACAGCGATCGTGAGCTGATTGTGAGGGATATGAACAAGAACGCGACACTCGAAGCAAATCTACTCTTTCGTGGCAACACGTTGCTTACGAAGAGCTTGGACACTCACATGCGCCGTGTCGGCAGGGAGTACCTTGAGCAATGTCTGGCTGCCAAAATACACGAGATCAACGACAAAGATCAAGATTGTGAGGTCGACCCGAATCGCGTTGCGACACAGGCAGATCTTGATCGCAATTGGAGGCGTTTACTGGGCTTTACGCAAGATGTGTGGAAAGCGATCTTGGCGGCGAAGCAACAATGTCCCATTGAGCTGCGAATGATCTTCAGACATATTAGAGCATGCGCGGAGGATCGGTACGGCGACTTTCTGCGGACGGTGCAGTACAGCAGCGTGAGCGGGTTTTTGTTCCTGCGTTTCTTCTGTCCAGCAGTCCTCAACCCGAAGCTGTTCGGACTTCTGAAAGGTAAGCTACAACGCATGACGGCCAGATATCGGTGGAGGTCATTGCTAACGCTCTCGCAGAAGACATAAGGCCTCGCTCGCGCCGCACATTTACGCTGATTGCCAAGTCGCTGCAGACACTTGCCAACATGGCCTCCTTCGGCACGAAAGAGCAATGGATGGAGCCTATGAACTTCTTCTTGACCCAAAATCGGGAGAGCTTCAAGAATTTCATCGACGACATCTGCTACGTTCCACCGCCAGCCTCGAACACAGCATCCTTTGGTCCAACAGGGTCCTCGCAAACATTCTCTGCCGGCCTTGTGAGCGCAGAGACGCATCTCAGCTACACCACGCCGATGACCATCATGCAACGATTACCAGCTACCAGCCGCGAAGGGTTCCCAAGCCTGCCCTACCTGATTGACCAAGCACGAGCCTTCGCAGAGCTTGTACAGCTCTGGATTGAGACGACCTCGCCTCCTCCCGCGCCGGACAATAATTCTATGTCCTCGAAGCGCCACTCCGATATCATCAATGCCATCAACGCTTCTGATGGTGACATGGTCACGTTTCACGAGACTTGCGTCAACCTTAGCCGGCGTACACAAGAGTGCCTCAGCCGCGCCGAAAGGGCTGAACGACCCAACAGCGAGCTAAGCTTTAGAATTGAAGGTCTCCTAGACCAGCTGCCGAGCGCTCGCACCACAGAAGAGAGTTCAGATGAGCTGGCAGATCACTCGTATGATCCGATTGCAGATAGAATCGCAAGCGATCCGTCAATCCTGCCGCCCGGCATGGACTCCAGCAGCAGAGTAGGTAACATTGTCCCATTGCGACAGCGCGAATGGGATCACACTACCGACGAAGATGACGAGGACGCGCACCAAACACAATATTGGGAGTCGACTCCGCAGCCAAGCATCGCCGCAAGTCTCGATAGCGCCGGGAGCAGCAGCATGCCACAGGCTCGACAACAGCTCCCCCTTCGCGAGCGTCCAGGCTCTGCAAGTCTCGGCAACACCATCCAAGGCTCTCTCCGACGTGCCTTGCAAAGCCGAGGCTCAGATCATTCACCAGTGCAGTCGACCAGCGCCAGCGCAAGCGCAAGCAATGTCTCGAGTACCGTAAGCAGCGACACGGAGCACACCGTCGGCACTACCGCGCTTCCGAGCTACGAACGAGAAGTCCGGCATCGTGAGCGGAGAGAAGCCGCGAAGGCGCAGATCCAGCAGCAAGTTGAGGAGGCCAAGATAAGGAAGGAGGAGAGGAAAGGCAACAGAGTCAAGACTCCATTGCAGGCTTTGAGAAAGAGGAAAGAAAAGGAAAGCAAAGAAGGAAAAGGAGAGAGGGAGGAAAGGACGACGCGCAGGGGTGTGGATATGAGTCATGTGTGATGATCTGTTATCATTGCGGGACTGAAATGCGGCCGATATATCTGGCTTTTTCGGGAAGTGCGAGCGATATGCGATATCCCAGTTTTGTTTTGGGGCGTGTCTAAGGCGCTCTTGATATCGATGCATCTATCTGGGAGATTTTGAGAGAGCTAGACCGGGTGGTTATGATTTGTCATACCTAGGCATAGCGAGGTCAGTTGGAGGGATTCATTTTGTGTACCAGATGTATCACAAATTGACGGCGGTCGACGCTTTTTGATGCTGTCCGATCAATCTCAAGGGTGCCGCATGGAGTGACGGTGTGAGTGCTGATCTTTCCGCGAGCTACCTAGGTGGGTTCTGCAGGAGAAAATAGATGGGTTGATCTTGGTCTCGTTGGGCTTGGTCCACAGATGCCAGTGGCGCATCACGACGCCCGTTCTAGCTCCGCGACGTGCGTGGCTCGACTCGGTTCTCATAGCTCTTCATCGTCACGCCCGATCGTCACACTCACACAAACGCCTTTGAGAAAGCCTTCTTCTCCTTCTCCCGTCGCGCCTTCTCTGCCGCCCTGACCTTGGCCAACTCATTGATGATGGCCGAGTCGCCCGGTGCCAGCTTCTTCGCATCTTCGAGATATTTGATCGCGTCCTCCTCGTTCTTTGTGTTCTCCGCCGCAAGACCCTTCCTGAATAGCGCCTTGGCCTTTTGCGCATTGCTGATGCCTGGAACTGCTAGAGCCTTGTCTGCTGACTCGAGGACATCTTTCCACAATCCGAGCTTAGACTGGACCAATGCGCTATTGCTGTGTAGGCTGAACTTGAGCTGAGTGAGCTGCTCCCCAAGGTCTTTCGGATCGTTTTCCAGCGGCTCAGGGTATTCGTGCAGATATCGTAGTGCCTTCTGATACTTCTTCAACGCCAAGTCATTGCTACCGTCCTTCAGCGCCTTGCTTCCTTTGTCCTTCAGGTCTGTAGCGATCTTGACGATATCCGTTCCTTTCCACTCCTCGCCAGGTGCCAACTGATCCTCTGGAAACTCCTCATACACATCGCCTGTGCTATCCGGAGCCTTCTTGGTCAACTCAGCGATATCCACATCGTCGCCGAGCTCACCACAGTCTGCAATCACACATTCCTTTTCGGGCTTGTCGTTGGCCCCAACAGGCGTATTCTCAACCTGCCTGACCACGCTCTTGCCTGCAATGACCTCGCCGAAGACGACGTGCTTGCCGTCGAGATGCGGCGTCGGGACGGTAGTGACGAAGAACTGGGAGCCATTGGTGCCGGGACCAGCATTGGCCATGGACAGGAGGAAAGGCTTCTCGTGTTTGAGTTCGAAGTTCTCGTCGTCGAACTTCTCGCCATAGATGCTCTCGCCGCCTGTGCCATTATGTGCTGTGAAGTCTCCACCTTGGATCATGAACGACTTGATTACTCGGTGGAAGGTGCTCCCTGTGGTACACCAGTGTCAGCTCAATGCATAGTATACTGACACCTCGATCGATCCATGATTGAAAACTTACCCTTGTAGTGGAGCGGTACACCAGCCTTTCCTGTGCCCTTCTCGCCGGTACATAGTGCCCTGAAGTTCTCTGCCGTTTTTGGCACTACATCATTGTATAGCTCAAACACCACCTTCCCAGCTTCCTGTCCGCCAATCGTGATATTGAAGAAGACCCGACTCCGCTTTGCAGTGGCCATTGTTGATCTTGCAGCTATCGACAGCTTGAATCGATCGACCTGTTATGCCAGTGTCCTGTCCAATGTCGACCTCTGTTGTCCAGTTGAGGCGTCAATTTAGACACAAGTTTAAGTTTGAAGACACGAGACTCGATCTCAATCTCACATGTCAGTCGAAGCTTCGAGAATTGACAGGAGTTGGCGTGGTCCGTAACATTACCGCTTCAAGAAGTGGGTTCGAAGTGGCGTGAACAGGAACAGGCATAGCGCGAGCCCAGATCCCTGTCGCACGTGCTATCGTGCTTCTTAAGTCGCTGACGGTCTCAAAAAGCATTGGCAACAGGGCCAGTCTGCGGTGGAATGGTAGTCGCGAAAGTTCCACCGGTGCCGCTCAGTGCCTCTCAGGAGCCGAAATGTGCATACCAAGTCCGACCACAATGGTCATCTGGGGCTGGTGGAAGGATCAGCTCATTGCGCTAGTCACTTTATTTCCATGGGTAGATCTGAGGGTATTGCGATAAAAAAAAGTGAAATCTATGCAAGCCTCCAGTACACTGCAGCTGATGCTGCACTGTAGCTGATGGCCTAGACCAGACGTCAGGGAACACACGGCGGTCTCATAAGAGGCTTATCCTTCACGATCAGCAGAAATGAAGGAGACCAGGACAATTTTGGTAGGAGTTGAGGAAACCCACCGCAGGCGCCCAGCAATGTCGACCAGCAAGCTTGTTCTATCTCTGCGGCAACAGGCTTGTACGGCAGGAGTCGACCACGTTTTGATCATGAGGAACAAATTCTCATGAGCGGGCGGAGCATCCGTTCTTGACTGTGTAGTCGTGGTCGGCGCCTTTCAAGGCCCTGGTCACGTTCCTCCCCGACCATGGCGGGCCACATTGTAGCTTCAGCCGCAGATCCCAAACATTACGAGCGCCGCAACCTGCCTGCACGTGTCACAAGGAGGTGCTCAGATCATGGCGTTGTTGTAGGCAGGTCAGAAAGTCTGGAAGAGCGCAAAATATGTACTCATAGGCTGCCGGAATCGTGGCGTGAATTCAAGCGCGTGTCGCGTGTGTCACCACGTACTCGAAGATGATGGCGCTCAAGTTGATCGCGGAAAGTGCGTGAATCGGCACATCTGGCGGTCAGCGCGAGCTTCGGTAAGAGGCCCAAAAATGGCAGGCTGATCGCAAAGCATCTTCAAAGACGGCGGGCTGATTGCAAAGCATCTTCACTTGTAAGCGCGCATGGCGCCATGTGCTCGAGTAACGGACCGGCGTTGACTTAGGTCCTGTTCAGAGGTCTCGGAACCTGTTGTTTTCAGCCTTCGCTGCTGTGTCACGAGAAGTGAGGATTAGGCAAGTCTCCAGTACATTGCTGATGGCCTGCAAAAGCATTGGCAAAGACGGGGCAGCCTCGGAGGCTCGCCTATCAATGGTCTCCGAAGTAAGGTAAATTCGAAAGCTGACGAAGCTCAAAACAAGCACAAAAGTGCAGCGACTAGTAAGAAATGAGAAGAATCACCTTGGCGCTCAACAAGGTCGCCTTGCCTCTCCTGAAGACACATAAGGCGGGCGGGTCAGCGGTCTTCGGATCCTGAGGACGAGTTCACGCAATCCTGGCGGGGCATTCATTGTTCGACCGTGCAGCCGCGGCCTGCGGCTTTCAATGCCCTGATTCGCGTATCTTCCCCGATGACCACAGGCCACATTGTAGCTTTAGCCGTAGGCCTCACTATTTCAGATTTGCCCCGGCCACAAATGTGTCGCGAAGAGGTGTCGAGAAGCTGGTGTTGCGGAATGAAGGGGGGGAAGTTTGGAGGAAACGCAAAATACTTATGAATGCCGCCCCGGCCATATCCTCAGCAGAGCCAAACCCAGCCGTCCATGGCACGTGGACCTGAACTACCTCCCGACGGCAGTCCGGCGCACAACACTGGTGTCACTGGCATAGGCCGCATGTCGGACGGTCACATGCCAGATGGTGGCGCGCCTGAAGGCCTACCAGATCCGTACGGCTACCGCGAAGGCATAAAGATAGGGAAGCTTTTCGCATGGGCTCGTTGGTCGGTCGATTGATGGTCGATTGACAGTGAGACGAATGATTGAAGGTAATTAGACGTGAAATGACAGATGGACGGGCCTTTGACGTGCGATCACTGGTTGAGAGTCCTTCGATGGTGGCATCAGTGATGCATGATTTTCAACGTGCGACCAGTGGTCAACACGCTCGAAGATTTTCTACGAGTCAGAGCGTCGATGATTGTCTGGCGATTGCTTTACTGGTCGATGAACACGTATATTAGAGGCTGTACCAACATTAAGCCCCAGAGTGAGGTGAAGTCGAGTGCACGGGCCGCCTTCCTGCGCTGTCCTATTGCTTGGCACTTTCTTAGCATCAGTCCTCGTCACACAACCGCGCCCTCGTGTATCTCGTCGTCATACCAGCAGATCGATCTCATCTTGCTGCACGAGGCGCATGGCAAGACCAGGCCAAGAGTCGGTTCAAGGACGTCAGCATCCTTGAGCGCGTGCATGATGACATGACACTACAGGTGCCAGTATCTCTCTTTTTGTGTACAGTGACGTTCACTTTCTGATTATATGACTGCTATCCTCTCCTTACGAACAGCATACAGAGCACAACCACCCAGTAGTCTCTTCGCCAAAAGAACATCAACGATCATATCGTCCAAAATCCACACCACTTCCACCATGACTTCATCCAGTCAACCCGGCGAGCACTTCGAGCCGCGCCAGACATCGACGTCTGAAGACTACACGCCGAACCCGGCCAACTCGATCAAGCTGCCACCCAACCGTCAGGCGCTGGTCGACGACATCCTCGCGCTCTACAGCTGTGAGCCCACTATTCGCCGCGTCGAGCGGTACACAGCAGACTGCGTGTACGATGACCAATTTGTCTACGCCAACGACCGCTACAAGATGGCAGGGCAGTGGTTTGCCCTTCCCAAACTCTTCAAAGCGAGTAAGAACGAGCGATACGAGGTTATCAAGAATGAGCCTGGCTTGATCCAGTTCAAGAACGAGCAGAGCTGGACATTCAAGGTCATCCCGAAGACTGCCACGATCAATGCTTTGGTGAGCTTGAGCATTGACCCGGACACAGCGGACAGCGACTTCGTACAGGTCAAGTACCACAAGGACCAGGCAAATGATAAGGATTACAGCCATGAAGGGCTGGGTTTCAGTTTCAAGAAGTGGCAGGCGGACCAGGTGATGAAGCATATGGATTCCGAGGAGGTCAAGTACTTCGAGAAGGACAAGGGAGCTGCGAAGGAGGAGGTGAGGAGACATAGTGCAGGTGATGAGACTGGCAATGCTCCGAAAAAGGACTTTTGAGTTATTCTAAGTCCGGCCTAGAGAAGAATTGTGTGGATTTATGCCAAACATTGGCCACTTTGTTGTTCCAATGCTGTGCGAATCGCAACTGCTCTTGAACACTAGACTTATTCTACCTCGTGCATCTCGCTCTTCTTCTGCAGGACGGAGTAGTATCTCTTCGCACAACGCCTTCGCCAGGTCTTGCCCCACAGACTCATCGGGATGCAAGCAGCCATAGAAGCCAGGACACAGACACCATAGAATGTGAAAACCCATCCATAGCCAACGGCATCAATGAATGGCTGTACCGAGTAGCTGATAGCAAAGTTGATGCACGAGCTGCAGATGGCCAAGACTACGACCAACTCGCCCGAGATACCTGGGAAGCACTCCATAGCGTAGGCAGTCGCTACGCTGCAAGCAGATACCTGGTGCGAAATGACGCATGCAATGCCAAAAGCTATGCTGAACCAATTTAGTCCTTTCTCTGCACCCCAGCCGTACAAGAAGTAGCCGGTCGCCGCGTAGACGCTCGAGATGCAGAGAGTCCAGAGACGCATCTCGGGCTCTTTGACTCCACCGTTGCGCCGAGCGAGGTACAAGACAATGTAATCGCCTAGCACGCCTGTGGCCCATCCGACTATGTTGCCGATCAGGGCTGCAAGGAACACGCGGCCAGTGGCAGTGCTGCTGAAGTTATACGGACTTGTAGTAAGGATCTCTGAAATTGTATTGAAGGTCACGATCCCAGCTGTGCAACCAAAGGCAAAGATGAAGCCGGCGATGACGACGTTCGGGAAGCCGAAAAGCAAGAATGGGCGGATGAAGTATGCCCAGTATGTTGTCTTGTCTTCGGGATAGCATGTCCATAGCCTAAGAGTCTGGAGATATGTGCGTTCTGGGAAATTGGGAACGACGAGACTAATTTCGGCGTCTGCGTCGAAGGAGCCGCAGGTGGGATCAGGCTGTTGCTTTGAGTTGGCCGTGTCCTTGCGCTGAGCGACGGAGACCAGCTTGGATTCATCATGAACGGTAAGCTGGAGCGCGTTTGCTTCAACAGTTGAATTGCTATTGCTCGAGAACAGAGAGCGCGGGAACAGCGTCTCTTCGAAGCCGAAAAGCATGAGGACGAATACGACGCCTTCAATAATTGCAACAATGTATTGGCTCCAGCGCCAGCCCACAGTATCAGCCATGCTACCTCCGGTTATCAGGCCAATGATGGAGCCGAGCTGTTGGCCAAACAAGTAGCAAGAGAGTGCTCTGCCACGCTCGTGGACAAAGAACATGTCAAATATCGATAGCTGGATCACCGCCTGATAAGCGCTCGTGCCGACACCGTTGAGAATCTGTGACAGGAACCACTGGGCCATGCCGTGAAAGCTGCCGGTCCACACGGCTGCACAAAGACATATTGCGGTCGTAGCAAGAAAGATAGGACGACGTCCAAGCTTCATGGCTGCAGGTATCCAGAAGACGTTGCCGAAGCCAAGCAGGAGGTAGTTCAAGGCGCTGCCAGCATTCATGTATTCAATACTGACACCTGTTTCCTGGGAAACTGTGGTCCAAGCTGCTCCCAATGTGTTCTCACCGAGCGAGAAAGCGCATGCGTACAGAGCCAGGAGGAACAGATGCCAGTATTTCTTGACGGGGTTCCATCTCAGGGTATCTGCTCCACACTCTGTTGGTTGCGGTAGCAGAAGAACATCTGATCTGCCCTCAAGATGTGAAAGGTCGGGGTCATGCCTGATGTCGATGAGGTACCCTGTACCAGGTGGACTCTCGTCCATGTCGATGGGCGCCATGGTCTCCAGATCAGATGAATTCATGAAAGTGACAGTGGTGTCGCTTCTGTTCCATGCTGGTGCTCGAGACCTTATAGGTGATCGTTCCTCGTTCTTCGTCCCTGCGAATGAGCAACCTCGAGTCAAAGCGCTGCTGCAGGTCTGGCTGTCATCCTGCACGGCGTCTTAGGCGCAAGACCCTGCATGTGATAGGCGAAGACGGGTTGGAAGCAATGCGAGCAGGGCTGCTCGAGGCTTATGGCTGCATCAGGTTGCCATAAGTCTCACCATGAAGGCTCGATGCATAACACGACCCTCGGGCATGTCATGGCACTTCGTGTCCAGAACGTGTGCTACGCAAGGTGCCATTGTTGAAGACGGATCAAGCTACCAGCAACACCAGAGCGTCAACGTTGACATGGTGCAAAGGGCGATGAGCATCGATAATCGCCCTGATAGTGTGACCAGAGGCCAGTAAGGATGACTTGTGCGCGTCCTTGTGCACATAATGGGATGATAGGCGACCGGGCCGTGATCGGCGTCTGGCATCGGCAGTGGCCAAATGTGGGAGGTGCAACCTCACGGTCCACTTCAGCAATTCCACAAGTGTCGGTCGAGCATAATTGTCGAAAGATACATAGACCTCGGATACCAGCCAGAAGATAAGGGCAGTACATTCACCATGGCTGCACCAACCGATACGCCTGACTTGACTGCCATTCTGATCGTTGGCGCTGGTACCTGGGGGAGCAGTTGTGCTTTGTCTTTAGCTCGGAGAGGCTACAAAAATGTCGTAGTCCTAGATCCGTATGAGGTCCCTTCAGCCATTTCAGCTGGGAACGACGTGAACAAAATTGTTGAGCAAGGTACCACATCCTCGAAATATGGGCAGATCTTGCTGACAGACTGACCAGAAGGGCTATCCCGACGCAGGCTCATTCTCTGGCAATGAGGACAATGAGGTATATGTCAGCAATCGTCTAGTTGAGGAGGCAACCAGAGCATGGGAGACCGACCCAGTGTTCAAGCCCTTTTACCATGAGACTGGATATGTCATCGCAGCATCGAAACCAGAGAACATTAGAGACCTGGAAGAGCACGAACGACCTACTCCCGAGCGTGGCTTCATTCCGTTGAACTCTGCAGAGGATTTTCGTAAGGTGATGCCAGAAGGTGTCCTTACAGGAGACTTTCCAAACTGGAAGGGTTGGTTCAAAAAGCGCGGATGCGGCTGGGTGCATGCCAGGAAAGCCCTGGTTTCTGCCGCAACAGAGGCGGCGAGACTCGGTGTCAAGTTCATTACCGGCTCGCCGCAAGGAAACGTGAAGTTTTTGCTCATAAAGGATGGCGACGTGAGGGGCGCAGTCACTGAAGATGGCAA
Organism: Teratosphaeria zuluensis; assembly: GCA_007113905.1. Taxonomy (NCBI): domain Eukaryota; kingdom Fungi; phylum Ascomycota; class Dothideomycetes; order Mycosphaerellales; family Teratosphaeriaceae; genus Teratosphaeria; species Teratosphaeria zuluensis. The sequence continues at coordinate 35,884 of VCMQ01000026.1, forward strand.
GAAGCACCGTGCTGATCGCACTATCCTGTGTGCTGGCGCTGCCGCTCCACAACTGCTCGATATGAAAGGTCAGTTAAGACCAACGGCTTGGACTTTGGCGCATATCAAGATGACGCCAGAAGAACTTAAGTTGTACAAGAATTTGCCAGTGCTCTTCAACGTCGAGCGCGGATTCTTCATGGAGCCGGATGAGGACAACGGCGACTTGAAAATGTGTGATGAGCACCCCGGTTACTGCAATTGGCCCACGTCTCCAGAGGGCGCACAGCGAATCTCAACGCCCTTCAGAAGACATCAGATTCCTCTTGTCTCCGAACAGGGCTGTCGGCAGTTCTTGCGCGAATGTATGCCGCATCTCGCAGAGCGACCCTTCAGCTTCGCGCGAATCTGCTGGTGCGCAGATACTCCAAACAGAGCCTTTCTGATCACATCGCATCCCGAATACCCGAGTCTGACCCTTGGCGTTGGCGGCAGTGGCCACGGCTACATGCACATCCCCATTATTGGAGGGTACATCGTGGACTGTCTGGAGGGCCATCTTGATGAGCGCATGCAAAAGAGCTGGCGATGGCGTCCGGAAACTGCAGCCGGTCGGGACTGCACGGATGTGCAGGGGCGCATGGGTGGTTCGTACAAAGTTCTAAACTTCTTTGACATCAAAGAGGAGGAGTGGACCAAGATTGGTGAGCCGATTTCAAAGCTATGAGAACAGCCCAGAGGCATTCTGGACATTGCCCAAGTAGTGGGAATTGCATCGCTGTCACGATCTGAAATTCCGTTGTTAGTATCGTCAGCGGTCTCCAGAGTCTAATGTATGTCTGCTGTTGAAGTGCTCCCCCTTCATGCGCGATGACACAAATGACGGATGTCACAACCTTCCCAATCTGCTCGATCGACTCTGTGTCGACGTTGACACGAGACTGTACTTCGGAGTCTTGCTGTCATGCATTGTCTAATCCATGACTTCCCACGGGACAAGCCACGAAGACCCGTATTTGTCTCTCCCAAGGCCAGTCAAAAGACACACGGCATGCCGTTGCGACCACGTCGAGCAGATCAGCGAGTCACCACGGATCAGCAGGTACGTACAGAGGTCTCGTGTATCTGCATCTCTCCCACAATAGGATAGAGTCCGAAAAGGATAACAGGACAACACACCACATCAAGGAGACGTCGCCGACAGACTTTGACATCCGCTAGCGGCCGCGAGGAGCGACAACAATTGATTGGCGGCAAAGTCCACAGATCTGCTCCAGAGCTGTAGGGCTGGCGGATGCTTGCGTGAGAACGTAAGACGTCCGACGGGCATGATTCCAGATCCGTACTACATATCGCAAGCACGCTTTGAAGACATAGAGATTTGCTCAAAGCATGATGTTCAACGGCTGGACGATGAGACAGATGTGGTGTTCGTGCAAAGCGATTGGCTTCACAATGCTGCGGGAAGATGCTCATCACGTCTGGTCTGATTGTACTGTGTAGCCAATATTACTCTACTACCACAAAGTTCCTCCTCGAGCCACTGTGCCATGTGCAGAAGAAGCAGGGTATCATCAATCTGTAAGAGAATGGCTGCAGGCAAGGGATTGCAAAGCTTGCAGCTAGCAATCAAAAAGCGCTGTACAAAACATCATGTTGCCAAGATCGTCGTGCTGTGTTTGGAAAAGGGGATCGTCGCAAGTGCTGCGTGTATATGCCCGGCAATTGGTTGCTTCGCCTTGAAGCTCAGAGCGCGCTAGCCAAATTGCTCTCGAGAATGGCTGATCAAGCTTATTGTGTTGCAATCCCTGGTCGTGCCTCTGTCGGGAGATTGCCTCTATGCCGCCGCACTCCGTCTGAAGGCGCTCAAAAAGCTCTTTCTCTTGCCGACCTTCGGCTCCTTGGTCTTGCTCTCCGGCACAGGCGGTGGAGGCGGCATCTTTGGCGTTGCAGTTACGGTACTCCTCCGCTTTGCTGTATTCGCTGCCGTGTCCTTACTATCCAATTGCCTGTTCTTTTCTGCCGCACGCGCATCGATCTTGGGGTCGTACTTTTGCTCGGTCCGAGGGGTGGCAGCCACGTTGTCGAGGTAAGCGTCAGTTTTCGATGTTCGAGGCGGCGGTCCAGACTTCGGCCTATCGTTTCCTATATTCCGCGAATCCTTGATTGATGCTGTTGATTTCTGTTCAGGCTTCAGAGAATGTCTGTTGGATCTTTGGGATTGTGTTGACCCTCGGCGTTGGAAGGAGGGTATTGGCATGGGCTCGTCCTCTGCCTCGTCCGACGGGTTCGCTCCGATGGTCTTCGGCCGCCCGTTTGCGGTTCTGGACAAATCTTCTTTCGAAATGCCATTCATGCGAAGCCCATTTTCAGCTGCATATGTTCCATGCGAAGTCGAAGGCCGTTCATCGCCCGACATGGCCGGCAACTCGAAGACATTTGGGATCGCGCTCGACAATGGCGGCGAGGCCTGACTTCTCCTCTTCTGGTCTGTTGAGAGCGGCCTGCCATTCACGGCAGACGCGGTCGCTGGCGTTCCATTTGGGGTCTTGACATCTGTCGCATCTATCCTTGGATAGTTCTTCTGGTTGAAGCTTTTGCGACTGGCGTTCGTGATAGCTCGGCGAACTGCGCTTCCAGTAGCATCTTCGCCTTGATGCTTTTCAAGACGCTCAATCTCGCCGAGCATGGTGACACCGTTCATTGCATAGTTACACTCTTCGATCGGCTGGAATTTGACGATGCCCCGATCCGAGGGCACACTAAGGATGTCCGCCATGAAGCTCTGCACAAGTGCTGCATTGCGCTTATTCGTCGTGGGTCCCATTTGAGAAGGCACAGCCGTGATGGTCAAGATATAGCAGGGATCAAAGGTTCCACCAAGCGCTAAGCATGCGCTATGATCGATCTTAATCATGATGCTTGAATCTGGTCGCGTGTATCTTTGTGCAAGATGATAGGAAAGGTCGCTGACCAGCGTGAATTCGTCTTTAATCTATGGCCAGATCTTGTTAGCCATTCGTCTTGTCAACCGACCCATGTCGTCGATATGGTGCAACATACAATCACATTCGTCCTTAACTCCGCAATGACCGGGCTCTCTCGCTGCACTCTTTCTCTGACTGAGCCAACCTCGCTGTCCTTGTACCTGAACTGGTCTTCATAGAGCTGTGTCCTGCGCCGACTGTCGATATACTGTCCCATGCTCGTTCTGTCTCCCGCCTTGCGACCTGCCAAGACCTCATCGATGTTCCCTCCTTGACCAACAAGATCCGCATATGCGTCTGCCACGGGCGACGAACCCCGTTTCCATGCAGTGGAGCTCTGTGATGGCAGATCGGATCTACTGCTTCGCTTCGTCTGCGCAAGGCCGATGCCGCTAGTGGTGGTCATTGTTGTTGTCGTCGCCATGATGCGTGGTCGTATCACACCTCTCAGCCCTCGGGTACAAGGATATAGAGCGTTTGCGTCGCCACAGAATGCGGGACTTCTAATGCACACGCAAAGCAATATGGTGCTCAAATTCGGGACGGACAGAAAGGATGGACGCGCCGGAGGTAAAGTACTCTATTAGTCTTCCAAGCAGCCGTTGGTGTGTTCCGCCTTTCGGAAGCCAAGGCAAGAGGGACCGGCAGAGCGACCGTTAGGCCAGTGTAACGATCGAATTGCTCGTTCTGAGACCTGCCAACTTGTTTGCATGATCATTCTCGTCCCGAACGCAAGCGAGCAAGCAAGAATGCTCATCCCAGCTCCATGTCTGACTTGGCCAGCACGTCGAGGCAAAGACCCAGTTGGGTTGTTTCCAGGGATAAGTTCCATCGGAGCCACCACATGCTGTTGAGTTCGAACTATTCCCCTCCCGCTGCATGCTATTGGTGCACCGAATCGTTGGCTCATCAGATCACGCTAGAGCAGCTTGTCGGGATTTGTATTCGTTCGCAACTGGTCCTTGCCGCTTCGCGCACTTGCAGTACACAAAGATTCGTGGCGTGGTAGGGCTCGAGCTACATAGATTTGCGCCATGCGCCAAGCCTAGTGCAGAACATCAATGTCACCACGGCACAAATGAAGGTAGGAGGGGTCGGCCAGGTACTGCTCTGTCACAGGTATGCACGCTCCGACCCTCCTACACACTCGGGGTTTCGTATTGCTTGCAACCGAGTCGTGCTTGCATCGGTGCGCATGCGGTCGGGGGGCACAAGCCCGTCTGATGTAAAATTACCTCTTATGAACAACAACGGTAGTGCGGCTAATTGGACATCCCGAATGAGGTAGATGGTGAGAGCTCACGTCCTCGATAATTCATTATCCAGGCTCCAGCGGATCTTGGATCTCAATCGCCGACTTCGCAGCTTTGCGCATTCGCAGGACAGAGAACCTAAGCCTGCGCTGCTCCATGCCAAACACCTATTCGCTCCTATTGTCATATGCACGATCTGGCTCTGACAGTCCTTCCCCCGGTCGTTCGGACTCGAGGTGTCGTCTTTGGTGATGAGGGGCCGAAGGCCGGGAGCCGGCGACACAGATCGCTCGCCTATAGAAAGTCTGTCCAGGGTCTTGAATCGATTGGCTCGGCGCTACCGACGATGGCCTGCTAATTTTCCGAGTGCCAAACAAGAGTTGTAGACGACAATCACGGCCATCGCAACATACGCCCGCCAAGAAGATGCCAGGCCTGGCGCAGCACTACTCGGGGACCTTTGGAATGATCACGCCCGTTGGCAGATGAGCCAGCATCGACACGTTATCGCGCACGATACTAAGCATCATTAACATTCAAGACATGTATTCACCAAATGAAACTATGGAACACGTTTGGACTCACGTTTCAAGTCTTGGTCTATCCTTGGAAATGAGCCGTCCAGCTGTCAATATCTCTCGACTGTCCGGGCTGTAAGCCTCTGACAATCATCGCTGTCTATACTGCGACATGGCGGTGCATCCTGAGAGCACTTCACGAACCCGAAACCGTTCATAGCGCAACTGCACAAAGTCCAGCGGGAATCTGTATCATGATTGACGATTCACGGCCCACGACGCACGATATCATGATTATGATGCAGCTCGGGATCCATAGATCTCACGCCGGATATGTGAAGTGTTCACAACACCGCATGCTGGACCTTATACCTCGGAAGCATGCATTTGCCCTTGTTGGGCAGTGCAGCAACAGAGACAATGTGACCGTAGTCTTCCATGCTACCATGATCAAAGATCGTGGCAAGCAGGTTGCTTTCGAATTGTATGAAGCATGATGCTCTCTCTCCAAATACTGTACCATCGCGAAGAATCGAAGACGGTCTTGCTGGGACAAGTCACCTGGTCCAGGTCATGAAGCGCGAAAAAGACGCCATATGCACTGCTTCTGTGTTGCGGCTAGTGGGACATGATGGATAGCAAAGACGATCGCACCTAAGCATCAGCATCGAGCAACGTCGCGCGGACGTGGCTGCTACCATCAGGTCAGCGAAGAAATGCGGTTATTGCTCGACGCAGGATCAGGCGGTGACTTGAACAGCCAAATTAGCCTCATTGTGTAGGCTGTTGCCATGCTACGTAGTCTTACTATAAGGACCAGGAAATGAAACACCCCGAAGCCTAGATGATGGAGTTGGGTGAGTCTTATTAAAGCATCGCTGGTGTCCAAGGTCCGAATCAGGCTATGCTGAGCGTGTATTGAACAATAATTGTAGGATGCAAGCACCTCGCCATAACGAAGCGTTCATGCGGATCTGGATACTAGAGCTCGGCAGATCTTCAGTTGATCTCACGCGGAGAATAAAGTCCACCAACCTGCTTCTCTGATTTCAACTTCGGTCATGACGCCTGTAAGCAGCAACACAACGACGCATTTACCTTTCATTCATGCCTGAACAAGAATCCCGCACGATCAATGACACTTATGATGAAAATCGACGGCCAATATGAACGACACTTGCATTGATGACGTAGAGTGACGCCTTCGAACCGTCAACATGCGCAACAGATAACTAGCAGATTCGGTCAAGAATGGAGCGCAGATCCTTGTGAGCACACATTCACATACTCCAGACTTTGAGAAACAGGAAAGAATCGCTCCCCATTTCCACAATATTACAGCATGTCGGACGCAGATTCAACCGCTAAAATGCTTGACAAGGGCGCGTCTGCGTACGTTGCCCAGCCATAAGGGCGCGTCCCGTCATTGTTCATAGCTAACGCGCGCAGCAGAGCGGCCAAGCACACCGATCTACAAGACGGCCTTCACGAGGATGCGAAGCACGACCTTGGTCCCGTAAGCTACGCAGCTTCACAACTAAACGTGTCCCGCGCTGACTCTTCCTAGGCCCCTGCTGGCGAGAAGACCGTCGGCACTACGGGCTCCATGTTCGATTCTACTGGCAGCATTGGAAAGCAATTCACGAGTACGTCCGGTTGTCGTCACTGCGAGGGTTTGCACTGACTGTAGATTGCAGCTGAGGGCGCTATTGGCGGAGCGGCACAGAAGATTGGAGGTCCATTGGATAAGGAGGGCTCGGTCGGTAAACAATTTACCACGGAAGGGAGCATCGGTGGTGCCGCACAGAACATCCTTGGGTCCAGCGAGAATAAGTAATGGAATGACAATAGGAAGGGCGACAGCCAGGATCTTATAGCATTAGCATGAGAGTATGAAACCCAAAGATGGGATTGAGGAAATTTACTGTCCCAAGTCGCCTCAATCATATACAAATCGTCGCGTCTGCTAGATATTGTCGTAAGTACGTGGAAGCAGGTCTGTCGAGGTGGTCTGGGACTGCTAACGGAAAATAATCGGTTGGAGATGAATCCTTGCTGAGATGATGCACGGACTCCCCGCGCCTCAGTCGCCCGCATCCCAACTTCCATGCGAATGACATTCTTCTGTGCATTACCAGCAATGGCAAGGTACGAGCAGGCAAGAAAGAAGTCGGTAGAGCCGGAGGATTTCGACCTGCCAGATAAGGAATACAACGAGGAAGAAGATGAGGATTTCAACCCTGATGCCGCACAAGACCAGGCAGCCGAGTCCTCCTCTTCAGAAGACGAGGATGCAGCTGCTGTTGGTAACAAGGCGGAGGGCAACAAGCGCAAGGCTGAAGCCATAGAGGAGCTGGATTCGGGAGATGAAGCGACGATTGAAGAGCGTCGAAAGGGTCGACGCAAGAAGCAGAGAAAAGGCAAAGATGGCGGCAATGCGCCGGAGGGCGACGAGGACGAGGACAGCGGCGTGGAAGGTGGCTTCGTGCGGACGCGAGCTCAGCGTATTGCGGAGAAGACCGAGCGGAAAGAACGCAAGCGTACGACGGTTGGTGAGGTGACGATCGATGTGGATGCGATATGGCAGGAGCTACAGAGGGTACCTGTTGGACGTCCAGCCCCTCCATCCTCGCCCGCGAAGCAGGTGGACGATGATGACGACGCAGAGCTCGCCCAGCAGGACAAGGAGAACGAGGACAACGATGAGCTGATAGTCATCAAAAGGCGGATCGAATACGCGGGTGAGGTCACAGAGGTCGAAGAGCAAGTGCTTAAATCGTCAAAAGCCGCTCAACAGTATTTGAAAGAGCACCCAGAAGCAGATCCGAACCACAAACCGACAGCGACTACCGAGTCAGAATTGCGCCGCCCTGTAAAGCGACCATCACTCTTCGAGCCCAATCCGACCGGTCTAGTCAAAGGTGTGCCGCCCGAGAAGCTACGCCCGAGAGCACCAAACCGGCTGGACGTACTGCTGCAAGAGAAGAGGATGATGGAGGAACGAAGAAAGAAGGCGGAGAAGATGACGACAGTGCAGAAGAGTGCTCTGGACTGGAAGGGCTTTGTGGACAGCCAAGGCGGTCTCAGAGAAGAGCTGGACGAGTATGGCAAGAGTAAACGGGGCTATCTTGCTAGAGAGGAGTTCTTGGGCCGTGCAGATTTGGCAAGAGATTTGGCGGCTAGGGAGGCGAGGTTGAAAGGATGACAAAACTGCAGATTCTCGGCCATCGAGGCCGGACTACGAAGTTGCATTGTCTGCCGTTGAGTTGCAACATCTCAAGAGGAAGGCACGGCTCGCTGCACTTGCGCCGACGGACACAATCAACATGCACCTTGAGAACAGGCGAGGTTATCCTACTTGTCGATGCATGGCAGTAGAGTAAAGAATGCAAGAGCTTGGATCTCCAGCGAGCTGACGGTCTGCACATTGGCATTCATTCATGCTATTACATTATACAGATCAAGCTACAGACGAGGTCTAGTCGGTCCAGCTGCGTGACCTAACGTGTCTTGGATGACATTTCGCGCAACGCCTCTTGCGATAGCCATGGTGGTGACCATGGGGTTAACACCAGACGCCGACGGCAAAGCACTGGCATCTGCAACGTACAGCCCCTTTGTGCCCCATACTTGGCCTTGAGGATCGATGACACTGTTCTTCGGCGACGTGCCCATGCGGCAAGTGCCCATTTGGTGGGCAGAGGCAAAGCCGGCGTCAGGATCTGGCAAACCCATGCTTCTCAACTTCCCAATCCAGGCTTGGAAATCTGCATTGTTGACGGAAGGCTCCGGCGCGCTGCCACCAGCACCTTCATCGCTGTAAGGACGAACAAATGGCTCCAGATGTGGGCAACCAGGTGCCGAGATCTCCCGTGCACCTTCCACGTACATGATCTCCGCCAGGCGGATGACGCCTTCGAGAATGTGCTTCCGATCATACTTGCTCGGGTTGTACTGCACTCGTACACGACCATCCACCGGATCTGGGTAGACTCGGCCTCCGTACCTGTCACGCGTCAGGCTAATGTAGCCCGTCATCTTCTTCATCTTGGCACAGAGCTCCTTGTATTGCATACCGCCCTTCCATGGCAGAAGTGGTAAGAAGAGGCCTGGCAACATCGTCGTGGCTTCCAGTTTGGGACCATAGCCATCGCCGTCCATATTCTCAAATTCATGCACAACGGCTGTCAAAATTGGACCTTCCCAAGGTCGAACGTCTTCGTCCCAGATTGCAGTCGTGAAAGACACCGGGTGCAAGTGGAGATGTCGGCCAATATGGGAGTTCTTGAGGCCGGAGCGGAGAAGCACAAGCGGCGACGCCAAAGTGCCAGCTGACACAATGACTCTAGGAGCCTTCATGATGACCTCGCGTTTGACTTTATCAGGACCGGCTACACCGCCGTTGCTGTCACGACCAGTCCATAACCCTCTGACACCAGTGGCGACGCGGTCGCTCCCTTTGGCGTCCGAGAACAGCACTTCCCGTACGTCGAAGCCCTCCAAGAAAGTGGCGCCAGCCTTTGCAGCGTCTGGCAGGAAAGTTTCTGTAGGTCCTTTCTTACCACAGCTGCCGCATCCAAGCGTGCAGTAGCCGCAGTTGTGTGCCTCGCCACCGGTGTTCTGCGGCACAGGCTCGACATTCCAGCCAAGCTTTCTGGCGCCGTCAAGCAGAGCTCTGTTACCCTTGTTGTGCTCGATTGCAGCAGTGCCTGCACCCATCCGTTGACAGACAGCGTCAAGATCGGCCTGGAATGCTGAAGATGTGAAGTGCGGAAGGCCAAACTTGTGCGCCCACTCGCGGCGAACCATTCCTTGAGTCTGTAAAGACGCTGACCAATTGATCGTACCACCACCGCCCCACGCACTGCCTCCAAGGATGGCGATGCTGCCTTCATCTGACTGCAACGCGGCGCCCTCAACAAACATGTGCGAGGTGCCCTCAACCTCAGACATTGGCAAATGCTCAGGCGGCCAATAGTAGGATTTGTCAGTGACAATGACTCTCAGTCCGGCTTCTGCCAGGGTCTGGGCTGCAACAGCACCACCACATCCGCTGCCGATGATAACAACATCGGTCTCGATGGTTTCTGGTTCGGCGGCAGATGCTGGCGGTATCTGTACGAACGTGAATGGAAAGAATGTCCCTGGTGGGTTGTCATGCACAGGCGTCCTTGGGTAACTGAGCATGCGACCCAAAGAAGGAGAGTTGCGGACCCATTGAAGCTTGATCAGAGCTGTCAAGGACTTGTGCAGGGTCCTAAACAGGGGCAGCCGCGCATTCGCCCAGCCCTGGAGAATCTGCTCGCGTGCTTGCACAGGCAAAGTATCGAATGGTGAGACGGATCCGGTCAATGCCAGGGATCCAGCTCGTGTACTGCATCGCGTCAGCTGAGACAATGAATCGGCTTGGCGTAAAGATATGTATGATCTGGTGATGGACCAAGCAAACAATCAAGGTGCTTGATAAAATCAACTGCCTAACTTGACGAACAAGGGATCAAGGGCAGGACTTACCCTAATGCACTGAGCACAAACAGCAAGTCCTTTCTGGCCTGCTCGGGCAGATAGATGTTTATAGTCCTTGATATACCAGTTCTGAAAGCCGGGAAAGAGCTTGCGCTCTCCGCAAGATACCCTGAGACAAGCTCACGGCCACCTTGGAAGTTCGCGACTTGCTCCAGACGATTGCTACAAGCTGCATAGACATCTTGGCGCAGTGGATGCTGCAAGAGACGGTCACCTTCGGCTGAGGTCAGGTACGGTACGACAGCATCAGCAATGGCCAAGAGTGTTTTCCATTGCCCAGCATTCAACGCATCATGTTCTGGTAGAGGAGGTAATGGGGATGGCTTTTGCCGAATTCGCTCTTCTGGCAAACCCGAGATCGCCATGTGACGATGTACAGCCAGATCCCGGCTTGATCAGTAGGCGCCTAAGATAGCTACGAGGCTCGACCGCCTGGACTATTTCCGAGACAGCTCCTGACAACGCGCTCCAGCGAGCCAGCAAATCGATGCGATGTAGCTGCCCTTGTGCTTGGCGCGGTATGGAGGGTCCTGAAAAGTGATGTCGTCCCGCATGCAATGTAGACTGCGGCCTGGTCCTGGCGATGCCCACAGCTACTAATCCAAGACTGGCTACGCGGCCGAGTGAGAGTCCGTCGAGGTCGATTGCTTGTGCCAGATCTCCGATGGTGAACAAAGATAAGAAACAGCACCTACTGTAGTTCATGTAATATCGAAGACAGCCTTTTGCTTTCCTACTGACCCCCTCCCCCTCTGTTGTGGTGACACGATGGCGGAGTACCGAGATCCAAGGCGGCAAAGCCAAGATGAGACGTTGGCAGGCTTCTGGGTTCCTCGGCACAGCGGGGACTCTGCTCATGAACGCCTCAGGGACGCGCATGAAATTCGGTGCGCCTGATTGGTGGCGAGGCGCGGCGCGGCAGACTTGAGCAGAGAGGACCCTGAATGGAGACCAGCAATCAAATGATGGAGCACGTTGAGATGGTCCACTTGAGCACGAGTTCTTGAGAAGTGACGGCGCACACTCCCAGGCCCAGTGGTCGACAGTCGTCTCGACCCGCAGCGCGGCGTCGCATATGTGCTAGTGAGATGCATGCGAACTCTACCAGCTTTATCTCTTCACAACTCATCTTCGCATGCTCTCCGCACGGGGAAAGCCTGTCCTCTCCGATGCTCAAATGCGGCGCTTGGCCATAAAATAATAAGACTCGCTCACCGTCCTAGCGTAGGGTCGTTCGCTTCCCGAAGTGAGAGCGAAACTACGTACCGGACTATGAAGGCTAGCGACGATTTTGTGCTGCCAAGGAGATAACTGCGAGCGATGTGATTGGCTCGAGAGACTGTCGCATGCACGATCTGCATCAAAGTACCAAAAAGTAAAGACCACACGATTCACCGATGTTCGATCCCTTCGATGTAGATGAGGAGGGCGCGTCGCAGAAGAGCGATACTCTTGTTGATGAATGGCGAGAGAGCTCGCGCATGGTGGAAATAATCTCATCGTTGGCTGTATGCGGCGCATGCCCTCGTAGGGACCACGCGACAGACTGCTGAATTGGTAATAGGCGGCTCTGCAGTGGCCAACAGGGATCTAGATGGCCCGAGCGAGACCCACATTCACGAGAGCCGTTAGTAGACAGAAGGTTGAAGGTTGGGGCTGCTCATCACAACGTACGGTTGCATCGCCCGGGGAGCGCAGGGGAGCGCAACCGGGGCATGATATTACTTCTACTGGTGGCGCCCAGCTGCCTGGGTGCCCTTTCCAGATGTTTGCCTTGTCAGACAGTAACTATGTACACCGCAAGAGTTTGAGATAGCGACAACATCCTGTCGACTCAAGAACCGGACCGCTGGCTATGCTTGGCCATTGATATCTGACTGCCGATTATTCAGCATACGCCCTGCCGGCTCCTACCTACCGTCTACGGCATTCCTTATCTTTGAGCGACACCTGGGACCAATTGGACTGGTTGGCGCGCTCTCCGGGCGTGTTCTCCGTTGGTCTGCTTGCCAGGAACCAGGATCGTCGCAGACCGCTACTACTGTGGCCACGATAAGTGCGAACAGGAGACCGGTGGTTCGTGGTTGTTAAAGAAGGAGCGAGAGACGTGGTATTGTACAGCTTCCTTTGTGTGTGCCGAGAGCCACACACGCACAAAGGCGGCTCAATTCAGCTGTCAACAAGTAACACGCCGCCATACGAGATCAGATGATAAGACGTGAGGACGACTGGGAAAATAGTCCGAGGCGTCGATGATGGCAGCGACCATGACCCAGCAACCTGTACTCAGCACGGCATTCTTTATGAAGCCGCAATCTGCAGGCCCGTCTCCACCAGAGGCGTACATGTATGGCAAAAGTGCCTACGCTAGCCCAGCATCTTCTACCCCTCCTTCTGCGGGCATCTCTCCTACCAACTTGCACTCGTCCCACCAGAACATACGACAGCTGCGACAGCCTCGTCAGCCGTTGTATGTACCAGCTGCGCTCCGTCCGCCACCAGAAGACAAATCGAAGCCAACAGACATACCGGCGCGGCCACGAGCTCCTGACACGCCACCGTCAAGCAAGGACAACAGCTTTGATAGTGGATACACAGTGCCAGGGGCATTTGATGAGGCCGAGGGCCCGACTTTGGCGCAAGTGGAGAGCGACGACATACAAGAGTTGAGAAGAGGCCTGAGCCGAGCAGCGAGCGACAGCCTAGACCAAGAGCTTGGAGAAGTGACAGGGTACCCAACAACTGCGCATTGGAAGCCTGACGCCTCGGCTTTGGGGTGCGCCATTTGTCAGCAGCCATTCACGTGGTTCTGGCGACGACACCACTGTCGGCGATGCGGGGACATTGTCTGTGAAAAGCACTCTTCCAGGCGCGTTCCTCTTGACCAGAACGCCAGATATCATCCGCAAGGTGTCGAAAGCCGGGCTTGTGACCCGTGCTACTCAGAGTGGACCATCATCAAGAGACTGCGTCACTCCCGAACATCCAGCATCGCGGAGTCGCAGAACAGTTCGCAGGGTACTGCCATGCCACCACTGCCTATCCCAAGCTCCCAGCGGAATACTGAGGATGTCCGTATTGGCAGCATGGCCAGATCCGAGGGCATGGTTTGGAGTACATTCTGAGTCTCTCGATAGTTCCACCAATGTGGCCCTCAGAGGTCCACCTATTCACGATGCAACCAGCGCTGCTTCATAAGCAGACCACGAATCGATTGTAATGACATGCTGCGTTTCGACAACGGCCAGGCTTTGGGATGGGAATGATAAGTGCTGCGTTCAAGCGTTTCCGCTTCGATCCTAGGTCATCTGCGTATCTTTGCGCTTTGTTGTACCTACCTATTTTTGCTAATTAGCGTTCGAGCGATCTTTGTGATACCCAAATATAAAGTACGCACATAGATCGATTTGCTATCTGGTGAGCTTGATTTAGGCGTTAGAAGCGTAGGCGTTCGGAAAATACATGGGATGATATATATTGTATAGTAGATCTAATCGGAAGTGTATGTCGAAGTTTTGGAGATCAATTGAGTGTGGCAGGTGCTGGCGAAGCTTGTGTCTCGTGATTGTACCGTTCTGCCACCGCCTGATGCCATCAATGGCGCCATCATGGCTGGACATCTGGAAAGTATGTGTTGGCAAAAGTCGCGTGAGTCTAGTGGCGTTACGCCTGATTCGTCGACTATTGGAAAGGGCGGCCTGGAGTCTTCTCACTCGTGGTGACTACAACGCACGTTCCATCATCACACAGCGATCCAACGCCAGAAATTGGTCCAAAGCACATAGATCGCATGGGCGTACCGGCCGCGGCACCAAGATATGTATACTGAGAGTTGCGGGAGCTATTCTTCCATGCCGCCATATTTCGCACTGTGGAGCAGTCCTATGATATGATATGCAGTCCACAGTATAGCCAAATGCACGCTACTCAAGATGACTTTGTGAAAATACCGTAGGAATATAGAACAAGCGAAGTGCGGTCGATTGGTGAGACGAGCAAGCGCTTAGCCCAGGCCAATCACAACACCGAAGGTCACTTCCCGGTCTTCTGAAAGCGCTTCGCAACACTCCAACCAGAGCGCTCACTTTCGGGACCGGCATGTAGGCCAACCAGATCCAAAACGCAGGCGCTGCCAGTCAGTGGTGGCGCCGTTCTGCAAGAGACATGGCGAGCGCATTGGACCACCTTTGCACTACGGGATAGGTGGAATGTTTGCGAAGCTGATCACGAAGCGCTTGACTGCCATCTCGAGCCTCTCATCGTCGTTGCCCTAATGCCTACTGCAGCAACTATTTTGGACGCCGCAGTGTGACCCGCTGCAGCTCCGTTGATGGCGCAAGATGCATGCACAGCTCCTTGCACTGGTTTGACAGAGGCATACAGGACAGTATAGAAAGACAGCGCTTCGCCAGGCTTTCTGTCAGTGTGTCATCTTGTTTGCCTGGGTCAATCCACGACTGCAAGTCCTGAGGCCAACAGTCCTGATTACTTCGACGCGGACATCAATCGAGATCGTTCCTATCTCATCCACTCATTTAGCATTACCTTGATTATGGCTGGGACCCATCTACGGATGCCAACCTTGGCATTTGCAGCATTGTCGATGTGTCTGAGCATCGCGATCATTGGCTGCGCAGGACGAACCTTCAACACTTTCAATGCACAGCAGAAGACCAACGCTTGGCTGCTCCCAATCTGGCCGAACCATTTCGACACTAGGGAGCTCCAAGCGTTGATTGGGACTTCAGCCGCGATAGCAGTCTTGAATGTTTTCCTGATGCTGGCAGTCTCCATTGTAGTCGTGAGTGCTGTAGGACTGTGCAGTTGAAGACAATACTGACTCAACGCAGCTACCTACAAACGCCCTCATTCTTTTTTCATCCATCCTGAGTCTTGCCTGCTCGATCGTCGCCATTGCCTTCCCAACAGTCATAAACCAACACGCGCCCACGAGAGATACTCTCCAGACTTGGACTTGCAGATGGAGTAGGCTCGATATATCTGGGGCACAAGGTCCGTCAGGTTTCGATACGATCTGCTATGAGACCGTACGTGACGTTCACACTGCCTGACAATGCCGTTCTGACACACTCATTGACTTGATACTCAGCGATTCGCGTTCTTCACGACCATTCCAGTCTTTATCATCCAGCTTCTGCTTGTCAGCATTGCAGTATACGGCATCATTACAGGTCGCGCCAGGCGTTCAGCTCGGTTGGGATCGGATGCAGAAAAAGGGCAGAGTCAACATGAGCTAGGTAGAGTGCGCACCGGCTCATTCGACACCAAAAGCGCAGGCAGCACGGTGAGCCCAAATGATAGCCCCAAGGTCGGCGTCGTCAGCACCAAGGCTGTGCAGCTCGCTTGAACAGATATGGAGGAGGGTGTCTGGCGTGGACGGATACAGGTTTTTTTTTTGCGGCTTATTGAGTGGAAACCCTTGGCGAGGACGGAATCATAGTGCTGCCAAGCGCGCCTGCTCCAGAGAGTATGCCGTAGCAGGCTAAAATGGCTATAGCGCTTGACAAGCTATTTCAATTGTCTTGCCAACCTCGTGTCTACTGCCTAATTGCAGATTGACGCCTTTCGGGTCGATCAGCTGTCACCTTATTAGCTGGAGCGACCATGTGAGCGCGACGAGTGACTTCCGACGTGGTGTTCTAGCTCGCGGCCCTGTGCAGACTATCAATGTGTGCTCGATAGACTGACTAAGGTGACGTGCCATTGAGGAGCATCACTTGTCAAATTCCAGGTGGCTCCTCCACACATTAGCGAAAGATCCCTTCCATCATTCGGCTCCACCAATCGTAGTGTATTTCATGTATGAAGAGTGTCATGTGAAATGGTCAGGACAAGCGGCAATCTTTCGGGTCCGGCAACTGCAACTGCAGAGGACCAATCATTGTATAGTCATCGGCTTCGGAGACCTCGGCCCAAGTACATACACACAGCGACATCCGCTTTGATGCGGAAAACGGTGCATCTCTGGGTCTAGTCCTTCAAGAACAATGGCCGAACAGTGGAAGAGCATTGCTGCTCGCAAACAGAAGGAACGAGCAGAGCGGATTCCTCAGGCATGGCGCCTTCCTTCGTCGGTGCGCTACAGCAAAGACAATGTTCTGGACGTGCCACGCCAATGCGGCATCCTCACTCCGCATGAGCTACGCATCACGGAGGACTACGATGCCACAGCACTTGTGCAGGGCCTTTGCAATAGCAGACTAATGTCCGTGGACGTTGTGACGGCCTTTTGCAAGCGAGCTGCCATTGCTCAACAACTCACGAACTGCCTTACTGAGATCTTGTTCGAGGATGCTATTGCCCGGGCCAAGTCTCTTGACGAGCATCTGGCCAAAAATGGCAAGCCCGTTGGACCACTGCATGGCCTACCATTGTCACTCAAAGATACGTTCAAAATCAGGGGCTATGATGCATCGATTGGCATTGCAAGCCTATGCTTTAGACCGGCCACATCCAATTCTGCTCTAGTCGATCTGCTGCTGGCCCAAGGCGCAGTCCTGTACTGCAAGACCAACATCCCACAAACTATGATGGCTTTGGACTCCCACAACAATGTATTTGGGCGCGTCATAAATCCTATGAATAAACACTTGACGGCCGGCGGCAGTTCGGGAGGCGAGGGAGCTCTTGTGGCAATGCGTGGCAGTCCACTGGGTATTGGGACAGATGTTGGTGGTATGTGAGGATCCTTTGAGGTCGTGTGGCCTATACATGGTCATTCCATACTCATCTGACATAACGAGCAACAGGTAGTATCAGGATTCCAGCGATGTGCAACGGGCTGGTAGGCGTCAAGCCGAGCCACGGGCGGGTACCATACGCTGGACAAGAAGGTGGCAATGTGCCGGGCAGCAGCAAGCTTGCCATAGAGTCGACAGCCGGCCCGATTGCGCGGAACGTCAGGGACGCCGAGATGCTACTCAAAGTGATTGGCCAATCATCTCCATGTATGCTTGATCCAGACGTCCTGCCTCAGTCATGGTCGCAGCAGACACCACTGCGGACAGTGTCGGCATCCACCAAAGCTTTGAGGATAGGCATAGCACGGTCTGATGGCCACAGTACTCCTTTACCGCCCATTCAACGCCTGATAGATGAAGTCTCCCATCGACTTCGGTCTTCGTCGCTACTTTCCTCCGATCCTGTGGAAGTCGTGGACGTTGACATCTCGTCATTCGGCAAGGATATCCTTAAGACGTTCAACGGCATCATGTCGATAGAGGGTTCGAATAACTGGTTCGACCTACTGGAACCGACAGGCGAGCCTTTGTCACCCTGGCTCTCAACGCGCATTCGCCGTCGGCCGAAGAAGTCTCTCGACGAGGTCAAGAAGCTACAGGGGCAAAAACTCGATTTTCAGACGAAATTGCTTAATATCTGGAGAGAAAGTGGCGGCTACTGGAACACAGCCGATAGCAAGGCGAAGAGAGGCGGCCGAGTGGTCGACGTGATCATATGTCCTGTTGCACCACATCCAATAGCACCGATCGATCGCTGGAACACAGCAAACTATACTGCAATGTTCAATTTGCTGGATTACCCAGCAGGTGTCATACCTGTACGGGCATTTCAAGATTCTGATATGCAAGGAGACGTGCCGAGCTCGCCTCCATTGAATGGCTGGGACAAGATCAATCGTGAGATTTGGACCAATGTTGACAAGAAGGTTTATCTTGGCAGTCCGCTCAGTATTCAAGTCGTCGCGCCAAAGATGATGGATCGAAAGCTGGTTGAAGCTATGGCAATCCTGGAGAGAGCGCTGGCACCGTTGCGCTCGAGCCTTGCGACCAGTAGTAAGCTGTGAGAGGCTGCTTTTTCGGCACGATGATGGTAGCATACAAGTATCGTTGGTGACGGCCTCCAGTCATTGATGACGGCCCGTGTGCCAATCGATAGCAGACTCATGTCGTTGATGGCAGACTGTGTCACTGACGGCGTGCGCTGTCGTGACGGGCAGCCCCATATCGTTGATCGCAGCATCATAATGCAAGTCCCAAGACAGATTGTCAGGGCCTCGCATCAAGACGATATGATCAGACAATCGATTGAGGTATCTGTAGAATATAGCATAGATCTCTCGAAAGTGATGTTCGAGATCCGGTCGCTGCATCTTCATCTTCCACTGGATGCAGATCAGTTTCCCGGCAATGGCGCTGGCGCTGTCAAGCTCTAGAGGGCAGTGCGTACTTGGAAGAGTCGGGAGTGTCTGGAGTGGACTGGTCCACACGTAGGCGCCACACGATAGCGGCCAGTTCTTCTTTGGCAACCGCGACGCATGCCGTACATACACTTGAGGGTTGCCTTGCCTTTCAGCCGAATACCATCCCCTGCCGTGGCACCAGGTCAGCCCCATCTTTCTCCACGTCGACCACCTGCTCCTTGACCTCCTGTGCTACCTCCTCTACCCTTCCACCAGGTTCAAGACCAGCCTTCCTCTCCTCATCGGCCTGGTCCTTCACTACAACACCATTCTCCACAGCCTTAACAGCCAGCCCAGTAACGTTCGTGTCTATGCTCGCACCACCGTTGACTGGACTATCCAACTTCGCTTGCTCAAGCTTCTTCAACTCCTTTTTACTCAGCTGCATACTGCCCTTCTCGAGCGCCTCTTTTGGCAATGGCCGGACGTATGGTTGACAGATGAAGTACGGGCGCTTGCATCTCCGCACCGCCTCGTCTGAGCTCTCACTCGCGTCCTTATGCTTACCATTGACACCATCGGTATCGTTGAGACCATTTTCGGCTTCAAATTTTGCTGGATCGCTCTCATACTCCAGAATGCCCTCTTTGACTGCCTCGGTGGTCAAAGCAAGGACATTCTCATAAGCATCAATGTCGCCAGCCTTGGATCGTGCAAGAGCGTCACGGACATTGTGATGTCTCGAGACTAATGGTCGCAGAATGTGGAAGCAATGTGCTTGCATGGCCACCAAGTTGGGATTTGTGCACTTCTCGACTTTGCCTTTCTCCTTCGACTTCTTAGCCTCAGCTTTGCGTTGCTTCTTGGAAATCTGTGGGGCCGTGGTTGATAGTACCTCGTCTTCTGCAGGACGCTTGTTGTTGTCATTGATAGCTGGTCTCGTTGCAGGGTCTCCCTCGGAGTGAGCATCCGAAGGTATGAACAGTGGTTGCCTCTGCGGCGGCTCCTGCCCTAAGACATATTTGTGAATGATATCCATATACCGTCTTAGAACGGCATCACATCTATAGCCTCCCCTGCTGTCTCTGCCTCTCCAGTATTCTCTGCCTTCCTCACCCACGGGCGGAGGTGGAGCGAATATGCTGGGATCGTACAGATTTCCTTCAGCACTCATTACGCCATCCACACCGGTCTCATCCAAGCACTGCTGAACATCGTCGTGTTGCAAAATATTGCCGTTTGCAAACATGACCGTCTCCTTTGGTATGTTATCTCTAATATACTTTATGACCGAGTAGTCCGCTAAACCGGTATTATGGCCTTTCTGCTCCCTTTGGCGACCATGAACCGTTAAGATGCTGGCGCCGGCGCTCAAGATCATCTTGGCATATTCCAAACTCTTCTCTTTTGTCTCCTGTATCCGTATCTTGGCTGTCACCGGAATGTCCAGCTCATTGTGCAACTTGTGAATCAGCTTGTATATCGTGTCCCAGTCTTCCTGCAAGAAAGCGCCATAATGGCCCCTCTTCGCGATACCCTGTGGACAGCCCAGATTCAAGTCCACAGCATCACAATACGGCTGCACTACCTTTGCTGCTCCCAGCAGCGCTTCTGGGTCGTTTGCGCAGAACTGCACAAATAGAGGTCGATCGAATGCGGGATTCCCGTCCAGATGTCGGTCTTCCGGCTTCATTGTGCCTTCCACATGAGACAGCTCGCCCGGCGCGGCCATAGCAAGAGGGGACTTGAGCGGCTCGAAATGCTGTTGTCGGTATCTGGACGACTCGGCGAACAACTTGGCGTGGAACATGGGGCTGTATGCCAGGATGGAAGTACGCAATTCTTGAGGCAGAAACGATCGGGTGAGTAGTCGCCAGGCGAATTCGGACTGGTCGACCATGGGCGCAATAATGTACTTCGGGCAGCCGATCGACTTGTAGAACGCGCGACCATGCACCTTCGGCTTGGTCGTCGGGGTGGCCATGATGGAGAATTGTGCTGTGGTAGTAACAGGGAAAGATCTGAAGTAAGAGAGTGGCCTCAAACCTGATTCGCCTAGTGTGCAGCACCGTCCAGCGGCATGTGAGAGCGTGCGGAAGAGACCTGAGTCTAGCATATGCTACTTCTGTGATGCTCTGGATTGTAGTAGTGAGGCTCAAGTCAGAAAAAGATCCAAGGACCGAAGCATGCACCGAGAATCGCCCGAGGCTCAATCGACGCCCGGGCGTCAATGCGGCTTGCCAGAAAGACGACAAAAGACTTCAAGGTCCTGATCTCCAACTGTGTTGACTTGCATCTCCTCGTGAGGTAATACTTGTAGCTTTCACGGTCATGAGGTACTGGGGCAACAGTGGCTTGATGATGATCGGCACAGCCGCAGATGTCTACGTTTACTAGCCCAATCCTTTGTCCGTACCTCGCCGTATTAATAGGTATCCTTCTTCCTACTTCTCGCCGTACGACTGATGAACAAAGAATATAAGCCGTACGCATGGACTGTAACTGAGCAATTCTAAGTGCTTCCCCACCTTCCGCGAGAGATTGAGCAAGATGGCGTCCAGATGGCAGTCAGTAGCTACCTGGAGACCCATGATCAGCACCGTCGCCATATACGCACTTGGAGAGATCGTGGCCCGTCATCTTCTCCAGAACAGGCCTACTGCTGATCTGCCTGAGGATGTCGGCCTAAACGCAGACCTATTGCAAGAAGAGAACATAGGCAGCTATCATTTCTATGTCAAGTATATGCCTGGATCCATACTTTCCACTCTGGGAAAGGCAATCAGGGACAATGAATGGCAATTCTGGCTCGAGCTCACATACCCAGGTTGGAGCCTGGGCCGTGTGCACCAGGAAATCACGATGTATTCAGGGCCTAAGGCAGACAAACTACGAGACGTTTTGGAAGATGAGGAACTGGAAAACGAAATCCTCGGGCGCCTCATTGCGAAAGGCAAAGCGCAACTTCCTTCACCCTGGCTCAACACCGTGGCAAAATGGGTCCTCGACAACTGTCTAGCCGTCACTGTCTTTGGCCTCGTAGACGCATTAATGTCCAGCATCTGGGCCGCTGACCCGAGTGTCCTCTTCTCCTTCTTGACCGTTGTAAGTAGCACCTTCGATCCTTCCAAGACCAGCAGAACGGCTAATAAAACCAGCATATGTGGGTCAGACCGCTCCTACATTTCTTCAGCACCAAGCCTTTGGTCTCATTCGTTTCATTCGTCGTCATACCTGTGGAACATCGCATCACATTCCTTGCTGGCGTGGACACTGTTACGAGCGTTTTTTTCAGCGTGCTTCTGAACGGCGCTGCCGCATGGGTCATGAGCCAAGAGTGGGCGGTGGAGCTGATGAAGAATGCCAGCGCTGCGGCTGAAAACTTGGGTAATGCGACTGTGGAGTGGAACGGTGTCAAGCTAGTGGAAGATGGGAAGGTGCTTCAAAATGTTAGTGAGCTCGCGGGACCACTGAAGAATGGCACAGTGTCGTGGGAGGACGTTAGGACTTTGCGTGAGGAGCTTTGAATTACGCCTCGCAAACATCCACGGTGGCGTTCAGTCAAGTGCATTTTTTTAGCAACGGTCGACCTCCCTCATTCATGGATGCAATTAAGTGGCCACGGATCTCAAGGCGATGACGCTGTCATCACACAATGGCGCTACTATCAACCTACCAAGGCTTTAGTCGATCTGATGAGGCCTCTGTTCACCCACAGCAGGTGAGGCTGCTATCGATCTACTGAGGCTTCTACAAATCTACTGAGGTCGCTAGTAACCTGGTGTGGCCTCTGTCAACATACTGAGGCCACGATCAACCACTGAGATTGCTATCAACCTACTGAGGCCACGATCAACTGCTGAGACCACTTTCAAGATAATAATGCTACTTTGAATGCGCTGAGGCCTAGATCAGCCTTCTGATACCGTCCTCCGCCTGCTGAGGTCACAATCAAGAATTTAAGGCTCGTGACCTTTCGAAGCGAAGTATGATATCGAGGAAGTTGAGATGTGATGGACGCACCAGAGTCTGGTGGATAGGCAGAATGCGAAGAAGTCGCGCGCTACCACCAGAGTCGCTCCGCACACCACCATCAGCATGGCCCTCGCGGCTCTGCCACTTGGAGAGCATGTTACTTAGTGATTTAGATGCTCTAAGCTTCAGCTCTCTTCGGAAGTCCAACTATGGAAATGCTGCAAATCCCATGCCACAATGCAACGAATAGTACTCGATCAATGATACCTTCTCCGGGAAGAAAGGGTTTGACGCGTTTGACCATTGCGTGTGATGCACGATTCCCCTGTGCGTGCTCTGCGCATGCTAACTCACGACATTGCCGTCGTGGAATGACGAGGTGTTCGATAATTGCAGACCTGGTTGCTGCGATCATTTGGAAATCGAATGCAGAGCCTATGTGGCCCACGTGAAAAGTAAATACCAGATTCTGGAACATCGCAATCGACGAACTTGCGCAGGTTCTTGGTGCTCTACTTCTATTTCGCAGATTTCAAGTGGGAGCGTGGTGCAAGGAAGACAGAGATTTTCACACGGCATGGGGCCGCGGAGCAGTAGAGGACTCTTCAGCAATGGGGCAGCACCCTTTGTCCACGGAGAGCTTCGAGACCCACCCAAGATGTATTCCATCGAGGATTACGACGACCACCCATCTGGTTCGTCACAATATTGGCATTTCACTCGCTTCGACCCCATGGCGTGCCGTGACTCGCGATCCGGCTGCCATGGGTAAAGATTCTCAAGAGTAGTACTCCGACACTTGCGCACCTGATTTTTAAGATCGATGGTTTCATGAGACGCTCTGACAATTTTTTCAACACCACGGCATGGAGAAAAATCTTCGAGGCAATGAACACAATGACACTGAAGTCTCTGCACCTTTGGTTTCTCCCTGAATGTGCACATTGTTCCTCCGAGCTGAGCCTTTTGGTGCTAGACCAGGTCATCGACATTGCGTAGTATGTGAATGCAGGGAGCTGCCTTCCGGAGGCCGATTCTCTCCCGACTCTTGTGCGCATGTCACATTTGAGTCAAAGGATGGGACAGTACTGACGCACTTCGACTTCGTTAGATCCTACAGGACTGTCTTCAGATACGACAGCGTGCATGCATACGCGCAATGCAATACTTATTATACCGATGTCGGAATTGGATGCGTAGTCATTGATAGACCCTTTAAAACCTGTGCTACAAGCTATAGGAGCCGGCTGTGGTCGTCGAAGACTTCTTCAAAGTCACAACGGGTAGGCCATGCACGCGGCATGACCTGCGTCGACTAAGGGAGTCCATACGCTGGCAGCTTGGGAGCATTGACGATAACAAGAAGTCGATTTCAAGACTCGTGCCGCGTTGACCGTACCGTCAGCGTAATCTTCGCTTTGATGACACTTTCCTGATGAGAGATGGCGTTGATCGCTTAACTCAAGGTTGATTTAATGACCCGGACCAGTCAGCACTGATGAATCATGCCGTGGATTCTTCATAAGCTATCAACACTCGCTGGGCCTGTGCTTGATATTGCAGTCGTTCGAAGCAGCGGTGTGTCACTTGACAGTCCAATTTGCAGATCTTAATCAATCAGCTCAGTCAATACCTCACACATGCTATGCTCTCATATGAACATGCAGGGAACTTGCATCGCATCGTGTGTCGTGATTGGCGAGAAGAACGCAGCTGCTCATACTTGTGCGAGAAAGTAGCATACGGACTAGCGCTCCTTCTGTTCATGGATCTGCAAAGTCCGTGCTGAGCAGCTTCAATAAGTATTTCAGGTGACCTTCAATCTCGCCCCCTTGACTCCTCTTCGCCATTAGCTTCCTCACTACAACTACACACATCATCATCGTATTCCAGGCCACCTTCACCCGCCCAACCACGATTGACGATCCTTGGATTACCATCATGGCTAACGAGTCTCTCGTCAAATTGATCATCGCCGGTGCCGCCATCACCGGCGTCGTGTCCGGCAATCCTGTCGTCGTCGTCAAGAAGGAGATCAATCCACAGATCAACCCGCCGAGCGTAAGTTCCTTCGGCCTGATCTGCGTTACAAAGCTAAACAGTGCTGCAGTTCCCTCAGCCTGATGGCCAGCAGTCCTGCATCGCGCACGACTTCGCGTCCAATCCCGTCTCGGTCGACTACCAGATCGGCATCGGCCAGTCGTGGAAGGCATTCCGCAACAGTGGCTGTAAGTTAAGCGAAGGGCGCAGTACTAGAGTAAGACCTTGACTGACCCTTGTACCCATCGATCAGGCGGCGCGCTACACGACGACCTAATCGCGGGTGCCAAGGCTGACGGCGACTGGTCTGTGTCGAACTGGGTCTGCGAGGAGATGTATGATAGCGACGGACAAATCTACGTCGAGTTTCGTGCCTCGACCACGGGCCACAGCACTACCATCAACAAGATCTTGGCGGCTACCTTTACCGAGATCAACGGCTTCAACTGTAAGTAATGCATATACGAACCACTGGAGGTCTGAAACAGAGCTGACCTCAGAATAGGTCCTGACTCCTAGAGTGCACTCCTCAGTGTCCATCTTTGCAAAGTGCAACTGTACGTTTCGACCTCACATGGTTCCTTATGACCGGTTGGCAGGCATTGATGGGGATGGCGGTGATACCTCGATGAGCAATCAGCATCATGCACTACTGTGAGTTCCAACGGCTTGACTGCTAACGGGATCAATGGAGGGTGTCGGGCGTGCCTTTGGTTGTGAGCGATCATTGACTCGATACCTACTTGCATGGCAGTGACGCTAGCATTGCGTTACCCAGAATGGCATGTCTGTAGGCCTCCAATCAAGCATTTGTGACACTCTCCACGACTCAAAACCAGTCCTCCCGACAATTGGTCAAGCTCTGACCATCTTATTCTGATGCTTGTCACTCGTCAAGTTGACTTAGCTGTCAACACGCTAATCAAGTAGTGCCTAATTGACTGGCAGTGATATCAGGCTTGTGACATAGCACTCGATTGCTCTTCATTCAGTCAGTCAAGTTGTCCGTGAATGTTTCTTCAGACAAGTACTCTGAATTCTCGCTGAGCTGTGGTCGAAGCTTATGGAGTGAGAAAGCTGTGGTAGCGTGCATTCAGAGCCACGGGGAAGACCGAGCTGACTCTACCTGTCCCTGCAAATACTCCACTGACTTTCCACGTAGTACCAGAGCCCTGCTGTGGGTACTAAAAGATGATTTTTTCTGCTTGCTGCGGATTGCTTTGTCCAGTCTCGAGCAGAGATCCTTTGGAGATGCGTGCAGGAGTCACCCGGGAGCGAGAACAGTCAAAGCGAGTCAGAGCTAAAGCCGCATCTTGTCGAGCATTTCTATCGCCACTGACAGTCTGTTCCATCGTCGTCAATCTCCTCTGCAGAAGGCTGCAGGTGTGTTTGTTTCACCATTCTGCGGTGGCCAAGCGCATGGATGTTTGCACAGCCTTCCTGCTTACAGGCAGAGCCAATGTCTAATTCAATATACTATGTCGACCAAGACACATCGACATGATGACCTGGCATTCTCATCCCATTTGATAGTGAAGAAGTGTGAAGTTGTGATGTGGGAAAGTGACTTAGGTTGAGCTTGGGCCATGCCGGAACATCCCGCTTTACTGGCACGCCAAGCATCTTGAAATCCGCCCACTCCATCTTTGCACGCAAGCGACTCACGACAACGACCTTCAACGCCGCCGGCATCGTCAACAACCAACACCGCCAAGATGTCGCTCGTCTCTGGCGAGAAGTCGAACTTCCAGTACATCCTACGTCTCCTCAACACCAACGTATGTGGCACCCTTGAGAATCCGCGATGAAAGAAACGCGACTGTGCAAAGATTGGAGGACTGGCGGCGAGGGCATATAAATGAGTTGTTGGACACGCATACTGACGAGGATAACGCTGCAGGTTGATGGCAAGCAGAAGGTTATGTACGCCTTGACCAAGATCAAGGGTGTCGGTCGCCGCTACAGCAACTTGGTCTGCAAGAAGGCCGATGTCGACCTCAACAAGCGGTACATCTCACCCATGATCATCGTATCAGCCACCAGGATACTAACGAGCAACCACAGCGCCGGCGAGCTTACCTCCGAAGAACTCGAGCGCATTGTCACCATCATCCAGAACCCGACCCAGTACAAGATCCCCACCTGGTTCCTCAACAGGCAGCGCGACATCGTGGACGGCAAGGACTACCAGGTCCTCGCCAACGGCGTTGACAGCAAGCTCCGTGAGGACTTGGAGCGCCTGAAGAAGATCCGCGCGCACAGGGGTCTGAGGCACTACTGGGGCCTCCGTGTCAGGGGTCAGCACAGCAAGACGACCGGCAGGAGGGGCAGGACTGTCGGTGTGTCCAAGAAGAAGGGTTAGTGGTGTTGCAGGTGGTCAAGATGGGGAGTCCGGTATGGGAGTGGATGGTGCTACATGGGCACTGCACTTCGGGCATGCATATTTGATGGGCGCTTGGGATATGGTGTCATCGAGATGCCGACTGCTGATGGCTGCACTGCAATGCGCTCGTGCCTGTGCCTAGTCAAGCCCTAGCCAAGCATCATGCAAATGTCTTTCACGTATGCGCCGGTGCATGTATGATCTTACGGCTTCACCCATTGTGCCTCTACACCAATCCAGTTGACAAAGAATCGATGGCTCGCGGCTCGTGGTTTTCCTTTGGGTTCATCGCAGATATTTCTGTTGCCTCAGTCTTCTTGAGCTGCTGCCTACGCAGGCACGGTGTGATGCCGATCTCCTTGTCACCTCGTCTGGGCAGATCGATTCTTCTAACGAGCAAGCTGGGACGCTGATCACGATTGCCGATAATTAGGTACAGGCTTCATATCCCAGCGCAAAGCCCGGCCACCGTGGCGGCAATTCGCAAGCACAGGGCATCGTACACATGTCAATTGGTCATCGTCTCATTAAGTACGACGCAAAGATTGGCGAAGTAAGCTCAACGCATAGCTAACATCACGTCTGACGAAACGCGATATGAGAGAATTGACATCATGACTGTGGAAGAAGTCGAAAGTGCTTCGCTGTAGCTACGGACTGTGCGTCTCAGAGTGGCATCAGTTGCCACGAAAGCCCTCAAGCTTCAAAACACCCGTTTGTGCGCCATCATGTCCGTAAGGTATGCATTGCAATTCCAGCCTTCGTCCTCGGGATATCATCATTTAGTCACCACCACCAACAGCGCGGGCTGAAAGCTCTGTTAGTACTGTGACTTGCGTACTTTCGATGTTCTATGCACTCACTGTAGATGTTCCCGCTGTTGTGCGCGACAACCTTCTTGATGGTACCCTTCTCCTCCAAGTCGTTCAAAGCTTTCCGTGCAAGAGAGCCGTTGATCTTCAGTCTGTCGACGAGGACGGCGACGGTGATGAGGCGGTAAGACTGGACATCCTTGGCCAGCTTCTCGGCGGTCTGCTTGTCGAGGACGACGGCGTGCTGGGCCTTGTCCTTCACTAAAGACAAATACTTGGATTAGCCGACGCTCTCGATACGACCGAGTCGTGATAATCTTAAAGCTGTATGTCGCCAGCGTGCGCTCGTGGTAATGGTGGGAGTGCCGTACCCTTGCCCTTGGACCACTTCTTCTTTTGCTTCTTGCCACCGGTTGCTGAGGGCGCCTGCTGTCCATCAGTATTCTGCTCGCTTCGTTTGACGTATCTTGGCCATCCGTACCATGTTGTCTAATGTGTGGGTGGGATGTCTCGAAGCCGGCGACGTTCGAAGTCCATTTCTTCAGGTGAGTTGAGTTGCCAAGCCAAATAAGTGGGGTACACGCCTGAGGCATCAACAACATCATTCGCAACAGGTTGGAGCACCACCTTACATTGACCGTACCCTACTTGACAGCGTGGTTTGCCGTCCTTTGACCATGCCAACCGGCCTTGCGCATAGCTGACGAGGATGTACCACCTCATCAAATCAATCTACCTGCATGCGACAAGCAAGGAGGAATACTCTGTCCTAGTCCTAGGTCTTGACAACGCGGGCAAGACGACGCTACTAGAGCAGATCAAGGCGATCTACAGCCATGACACACAGCATCCAAATCTGAAGACTGTTCCCACAGTCGGCCAGAATGTGTCTATTGTGGATCTGCCGGACTGCTACTTGAGGATCTGGGATGTAGGCGGCCAGCATAGCCTCAGAGGACTCTGGCAAAGCTACTACAGCAGTGCCCACGCGATTGTGTTCGTGATAGACAGCACAGACGTAGGCGACGCGGATCTCGAGCGTCTGTCAAAGGGCCCACAGGACAGCGAGATGGAAGGCAGACTCGGAGAGTGCAAATTGGTACTGGAAGACGTACTGCAGAATGAGGAGACCGAGGGCGTACCAGTACTAGTGCTGGCCAACAAACAGGATCGTGAAGACTGCGTGGAGGTGGTCAGAATCAAAGAAGGTCTGGTTAGGAAGGTCTTTGAGGGCGAGAAGGGGCAGAATGTCAGGGACAGTCGCGTGCTCCCATTGAGCGCGTTGACTGGGACGGGCGTGAAGGAGGCCGTGGAGTGGCTGTGCAGCAGGGTGAAATGGAACAAGGAAGCTAGGCCACCGGTCATGAGATGAAATGTGATTTGCGATGCTGGATTTCATCCCGCCGAAAGTAACGGCGAAACATAGGATCTCTCGTGATGGCATAAGCATCACGACCGAGATCTTGTCTATTCGGTCTACAGCATCGTCGGACCGTATTTGATTTCCGGCGCCACGAAACTGAGCGCGCAGCCAAGAAACAGGACGTTGAGGATCAGCACAGCAGCGCGGCGTAGAAGCTCGCCTGATACCAAACGGCTATGTGAAAGAGGCAGTGGTGGTGACCTGAACCTGCAAGCACCTCTCCCAACCTGCTGTAGCCTTTGAGCCAAATCTTTCAAACCTGCTCTATCTACTGGGCAGCGCCCGCGCTACACCCTTGTCAAAGACGCACTTGACAGCGTTCATATCAAGATTTCGAGGAGGTGATACCCTTGATGCGTAGCCTCCTCGGCCTTAGTATGCCTTTCCGAGATGCCAAAGTAATAGTTGAGGCAAGTGGATAAAGGAATGTTGAGGTACCTGATTCGGGTCGATCAACGTTGCCGTCACCGGAGCTAGGAAGCTCGTGCCATGTAGCTGGGCCCTCATAATCATCTTCATCTACTGTATCTTCGTCAGGAGAATGATCGTACGGCGGGGTCCAAGGCCGGGGTGTCCCGACATCCCGACGAGAGAAGTTGATCGAAGGACGGGAACGCAGACGAGCTTCACCGCCCTTCGATAGGTGTCGTGAAGTGATGGGAGGCGTAGGAGGCGTTCCAGCCCGACCGACTTCATGCTCTTCATCGACATCGAAGATAGTCGTCGCCACGGATGATGGCGAAGATGGGACGTCGAAGTCCTGGATCGTGCTGTTTCTTCCCATCTGCACAGAACATCAGCAATGTGCTGGATCGAAAAGGTGCATGCCACCATAACTTACTGAACTGCCAATGCTGACTACTCTCACACTTCCCCTCTTTACCTTCGTGACCTCCATCGCTTTCACAACTGCGCTTACGGTAACGACATGCTTGTCGCATGTATCCAGCAGTTCGCGCGCCGCCTGACTATGACGAACTGCTGTTGGACAATCCAGTGTGCCGGCGTCGACCGCCCCATTCAGATAATCCAGCATAGCTTGGTAGATCACTAATACTTTTTGATGAAGCTCGCGTGCGTAGCGACGCAGGGCTGCGTCCGCGCTCTCGGAGGAATAGGTAATCGAAGCGAAATACTGGAGACAGTCTACGGTCGATACGTACGACTCCAACAGCTCACGATAGACGTCGAAGTCCACGCTGGACTTTATGGTTGGCGAGTAATGGAATGTTGGCTGATAGGTGAGAGGACGTTCGGGAAGGCGCGATGGCGGAGTTATCGGCGCTGGTATGTTATCCATTGGCAGGTCCCGACCACGCAACTGGCGGCAATGTTCGTTGCAATGGGATACGAGATGCGCTGGCGACAGGACCGGAGGCGGCAGCCTTATACCACTCATACTGCGGGCGCGTTGGTAACGGCTCCAGCCCACTGCCTGCCACACGACAGCCTTGCTGGGTCCCGCGACTCGTCCTTGCGCTCGGGTCACGACCAGTTTCAAGAGTAGTCCTGTGGTACCTTGCTGTCTGATACTATGTGCATGGCGGGAAAAATGCTGTTGTCAAGCCGTGTCTGTCGCCGGAAAGCATCGAGCCTCGCTGCCCTTTCGAATATCTGCCAGACGATCCGTGGTTCTACCGGTGGCCAATATGTGCTTTTGGGGAAGGCTAGTAACGTCTGTCGCATGGTGGAAACCCTGATTTGGGTGGGTGTTTTATATTGTTTGCCGCAAGGTGGCAAAATCGATGAAATGCAGACGAAGGAAACGTCGTGCCCGTAAGGCGGGATCTGTAATCTCTTGACGATGATAAGAGGCATCAAACTCGACTGCCAGAAGGACCATATTAGCTGATGCGAAGACAGTGAAGCAAGGAAGAGCGAGTTAACGCGTTCCATCACCGGAGCCCAGCCCCGACCCATTGCTATAGACCTTGCACCATGATCCACAGGATACCTGGAGCGATCCACAATGCTCGTGCATCAATCCATTCGGCCTAAACTATCGATCGACGCCCTATGCTCTAAGAATTGTCATCGCACTTTGGAGATCGAGCTCCAGTAGTGGGCGAGCTTAACTACAGTATTGCTTGAATGTCATGGCAGCATGCTTATCACTTCCTAAGGGTGAGCGTGCGACCGTAGCATGCGGTTGGCAGCATGACGAGTCTGCGATCTGGACATCGTTGACTCCGGCAGTAGAATCTGGAACCGTACAAGATAGTGGTTCCAGCGCCTGATCGAGCTGAGCCGCGCTTCTATTTGACAAGGACATCTTGAAGTCGCCATCGTCTCGGACGTTCATCATGTCATTCGTTACATTCTGGAAATTCATTGATGTCGGGTGTGGATGGACTGCGCTCTCATTGTCTCACGAAGCCTCAGACTCCTGAGACTTGTCGTCGACCTTCGAAGGTGGTCATGTTTGTCTTCCGGTACGCTAGTGGCCACACAACCATCTTGGGAGGCTACATCGGATCGAGTTCCGATGTACACGCACGATGGATTTGCTTCTGAACCTGCCGTTCTGCCTTTCGAGGCGTTTCATCGTCGGTTATCGTCGTTTAATCACTATCGTGAGGCTGATGGGACTCATGTCAGAGACCGACTCCCGTAACCAAACAAGCAGCTCCCGCTCGTCTTGCATCTGAAACGAGATGTCCAGTAGGCTCTTCTCTGAGGCAGGCCACACTGCCACTGGGGGCCGCAGGCTTGAAGAGACAAAGAACTGTGAAGGTATCCGTCGAGTGACCAAGAAACCATGGAAGCTGCCAAGCGGTCAAGCTCTTCGACTGAGACGATCGACATGTAAGGCGTTGACTGGTCAACGCAGACTACTGAGTGTCTGCTGACCAACAAGACTGATCGATGGCCCTCAAGTCTTGATAACACGTCAGACCACGTCGACGAGTCGACCGCCGACTGTTTGGTACAGTTATATTGTTGAGCCAGAATCAAGCCGACAGAACATTTGTGCATTTAGCGATGCGATGGACATCTTACTTGGAGAGGATGTGATTACCAGACATCCAGAGTCTGAGCATTGGAGCGAATGCAGATGAGATCGATGCGCAGAATGCTGCGGTTTCCTAGTCCTGGTGAGCACAACCTTGGAAGGCCTTGTCGGCGACTACAATGACCGGAGAGCGAAAGCTGCATGATGACCGAAATGCCCCGCGACCCCACCATTACAATGACCCTTGGAAACAATTTCCAGATCATCTTCCGTTTGCGCTGACAACGAATTGCACTTCTAAATCAACGGAATCAATTAAACGAATATTCAAGATGTCTGGTAGCGGCGAATACGAACTTCTCTGCCTCGAGAATCCTCTGCTCGACATCCAAGCTCCAGGGTCAGTCTCCCAACCTGCAGAAGAGGTGTTATAGCCCTAGTCAGGACAAAGCCGCATGCTTATTGCTATAATGCGCGCAAACTTGAAGTTGAAGGACACTGTCTTCCTGCTGGAGCCTGGGTTTGATGACCAAATATGCTAGTGCGAGCAATATGCACTCCGACCACGGCTCCAGAAAGGTTCAGGCATGAAAAGACACCGCATCTTGCAGTCAGAATGTTGTGGGTACTCGGTGAACTGACTGCTTCCATAGTGATGAGGCGATCCTCCAGAAGTATGGTCTCAAGGCCAACGATGCGATCCTTGCGGAAGAGAAGCACGCGGGTCTGTACGACGAGTTGATGGCCAAGGATGCGAAGCTGCTTGCTGGTGGTGCGGCTCAGAATACCGCAAGAGGTGCTCAAGTCAGTACAACGCTGTGATGTGACTCCGGTCAATTTCTGCCACTGACGCTCCACAGTATCTTCTCCCACCAGACTCCGTCATCTTCTTTGGCTGCGTAGGCAAGGATAAGAATGCAGAGATATTGCAGGATGCGAACAAGCAAGTCGGCCTACAAGTTCGCTACCGTTATGACGAGACACAGCCAACAGGCAAGTGTGGTGTGGTCATCACTGGCCACAACCGAAGCATGTGCACCGACCTTGCCGCCGCGAACCACTACAAGCTTGACCACCTGAAGGAGCATTGGGATATTGTTGAGAAGAGCAAGAGGTTCTTTGTTGGTGGCTTCCACTTGACAGTCTGTGTGCCGGCAATCATGGCGCTGGCTGAAGAGGCCGCTGCGAAGGACAAGGTTAGCTTTTTTGCGCCGCTCGTGACCCTGATATTTGCTGATGTCCTATAGCCGTTCGCGCTGTCACTTAACGCGCCGTTCATCCCACAGTTCTTCAAAGAGCCGCTAGATCAGACAGCACCGTACTGGGATTACATCGTCGGCAACGAGACCGAAGCCCAAGCCTACGCTGATTCTCACGACTTGAACACTCACGACATTCCGACCATTGCAAGACACCTTGCAAACCTGCCGAAGAAGAACACCAAGCGTAAGCGGACGGCGATTGTGACGCAAGGCACTGAGCCGACTATTGTTGCCATCCAAGGCGAGGACAATGTGAGGAGCTTCCCAGTGCACCCTATTGGTAAGGACGAGATTGTGGACACGACTGGTGCAGGCGACGCATTCGCTGGTGGATTCTTTGCCGGTGTCGCAAAGGGCGAGAAGCTGGAGACGTGTGTCGATATGGGTCAATGGCTGGCCGCGCAGAGCTTAAGAGAGCTCGGTCCATCGTGCGTTTCGCCCTTCCCTTTTTGGAGAGACGCTCGAGCTGCAGCTGACATGTTGAATTCCGATGTCTCAGTTACCCGTTCCCCAAGAAGGCGTATGCTGCCTCTTAGACTTTTTGTGCAAATCAGAAGCCGACCGTCGCCTATGCATGGCCTGAAGTCGATGACCTGTTTCCAGCTGCTGTTTCAACAACTGAGGGGAGCACATGCATACATGTCAAGGCGTGCTTCGTGACGGCCATTGAAGGTATTATGTGGCGGCGGGACAAAGGAGCAACGGCTGAGCGACCGTTTCCTGAGCGTAAAACGTCTGTGCCTGTTAGCTCGTAACGGTTCGGATAGGGTTCGCGACTGGTATGATTATTGAAAGTACCCAACGTGCCGTAAAATCCTTCGACGTGAGACTTGTCTTCCAGCAGAGCCCGAGAGCCAGTTGCATATTTCTAGGCCGCCATAAAAGTGCACAGTCGAGACTGTATAGAGTAGTGAGATCGCGCAAGGTGCTCACCATTCTCAATCGCCATTGTTCATCACAATCTAATCAGGTATGGCTTTGCGCAAGCAACCTGGTTTACGGCAGTCCGTTGCAAGGTGTCGTGGCCTGTCACATTGCCAGATACTAGTGACCAATCATGCGAAGGGCAAATCCTGTCAAAGTCCTTAAAACCGGCTACGGCTCACGCGTGGCATGCACGGCCGTTTCTGTGCTTGCGGCAAGAGTCAGGTTAGTGCAGATGAAGTGTGCAGGTGATTTGACGCCGCGTGCCAGCGTGCGAGCATGGCCCTCGCCAATGCTCGCAAGTCGCGACTCTGATCCGGATGTTGGATTTCCAGAAGCCATCGTCGAAGCACTCTGTTTGCTGTCATTGGCCCACTGTTGTACTGTGGCCTGTGGGACGGCTTGACTCTTGTCAAGCTGTCACATCTTGGACTTGTCCTTGCATGGTCGGGCAAAGACAGCAAGCGCGTGCACATCGCATGCCGGGATGGTCCCTGGTAGAACAAGCTGCGAGCTGCTTAAGGAGTAGCTCGGGCGCGCCCAACGCCTCTGAATTGATGAATGATCATTGATGCCTGATGTCGCCCAGTGGGCGCGCTTAGCAGGCCTCGCCTTCCAGAGGCACGATCGGCGGATGACAACGTCGCTCAAGACGCAAGCGCCGCCAATGGCTTTGACGAGATAAGCGCGGGGGAAATGATTGTTATGGGCTAGCTCCTGTAGAAGCCTCCAACGTCCCTCTGTGCGCCCTCTCCTCCTGGAGTATACGGCTTGTGATGCTACTAGTCTCAAGTCGAGAGTTTAAAAGACGGTTTTACCTCATGCGCACTACCTATAGCGGCGCGGTCTCGCTACAGTATTGTGAATGTCGCGTGAACTTTCATTAAGAGCTTCCACGACATGTCGCATTTGCAGTGACGCCCTCTTGTCTTCCCTCACCATTGTTTCGGGCGCATCCGTACCTGCCCGCCTCCCCCATGCGAAAATGCACTAGGTCGGCGTGATCCGGAAGCTCGCATTATCTTCGCATGTTGCTCTAATGACAGCAGGTCCTGAGGCGACGTCATAGGCAAGAAATGAATGATGCAGAGCGCCATTGGTCGTCGCTGAATCGTACTACAGAGCTACGATATTGTTTACCCGGTTCTGAATGGGGCTTGCTGCGACCACCTGCGTCTGCTGATCAGTGCATGGGCCTAGCACCGCCGACGGTGCACTCCACATCGGCTAGGCATCCCGGGCGTAGCTGCAGGCCGTTAAATGCAGGTACCGGGTTGATTGGGTTTGTGTCGCTGCTGCGAAATGCTTCCGCACCACATTGCGCTCTTCCCAGCTCCTGGCATGCTGGGCTGAACATGCAGCACTGCAGACGTTCGCAGATCTCCCTTGGTGTCGTAAATCATCCTCTGAACCAGATCTACGATGCCTGCCAGTGTCACAGAAGGCGTCACGCAAATATCTTGAGCAGAGAGTAACAGCGAAATCGTACGCCATCGTCCCCACTAATAAACCTTCAGGTCGCAATTTCAACGTTCGAACTGGATCCTGCGGCGCCCGCCTGTCCGCATGCCCCTTGATGCCGGAGCGAATGTTCATGCCCAAACAGCGCATCAGCGAGATCAATCCGCCGAGCAGCGACCTGGCAGCTTGCGCCTCCTCATGCCAATGCTCTATAGCCCAAAGACTACTAGCGTACCACAAAGTTACAGCACGCAGAGACAGCCGTGCTCTGCTTCCTTGACACACATGCTGGGCCGCCAATCACCGCGCCTATGTCAGGCTTACGCCTCTTTCAGATCTACCTTTTGACCCGTCGTTTGGGCTTGAAACGGAGCCCTCAGTGCGGTGTAGAGTTAAACGGACTAGGGCCCGCCACGCTCGCGTGGACCATAACGTCGCTGCAGAAGAGATCGAAGACAAATGCTGCACTTCTCCTACCGCGTTGCCTGTCAGCCTCACCCGAGTGCGACTCGACAAGCATCCGCGACAGATACGGTATATTTCATCCGGCTCGTCAGACTTTAACGCCTTGCATTTCTGAGTCCCGAGCGCAAGGCAGGCTTTTCACGTCTCGGCACAACGACCCTTGTGCCGCCGTCGACCGAGCAGCAGAGAGTTCTCGCTCTGACCCCACTTGAAGAGACACTCAGCCATTCCACTTCCGTCACTGCTTGAGCACTGTTATTGTTGCGACCACCAGGTCAGACGACTGTCTACCTAATCTCGGCTGCTACTGCACTGTCCGCTCCTTTGGAACGTTCGTTCAGCGTTATCTTGGAACTGATCGTCTCAATCGCCACGCGTTACGCAAGGTTGCCCGAAGGACTTCTCCCAATTCTCGAACATCATACTGGAACGGTGATTATTCGGACGCGACAGCGGACCAAACTATAACACTTCAAAGCCGATCCTTGAGCACGAGCTGATCAACGAGCCAATCGTTCAGCTCACATTGTCCGACTCTGGTATTGACGCTAGATTCAACCTCGCTGCGTTGTGAGAGCCTGCAGCGCTGCTCACTGTGCGAAGCTGGACCCTTCGCACCAAGTCACATCCGATTCTGCAGCCCAGGCATCTGAGCGGACGCATATTCCGGAAAAAGCGCAAGCAGGAAAGCTGGCGGAGGTATATGCTACTCCGCCAATCTCGCCTTGGGCGACGGAGATCGGCAGCAGCGACCTGCCAAAACACCTGTGGAGATTCCACTCTGGAATGGAAGGGCATGATCCCTCATCCCAACGACAGTATGCGCCGAACACCTACGCGGCGCAGCAGAATCAGCAAGCAACTGCCCAAGTCCCAAGTCAATACGGATCGTCAGGTTCAACAGAGCGGTTCCGCCATTCATCCTATCTGCAGCAGTCGCCGACCGCGCCTTCTTCTTTGGGAAGAGCTGGAAGCGACGGTCAGTTGTATGGCTTCCAGCAGAGCGCATATGCATCAATGCCGATGCAGCAGAGCTCTATGCAATATGCGCAAAGCGTTCAGCAGACGCACGATGCGACACGACAAGCGCACCAAAATCCCTACCAGCAATATAGCACCAATTCCATGTACGGGATGGCTGGTGTGCAGAC
Organism: Teratosphaeria zuluensis; assembly: GCA_007113905.1. Classification (NCBI taxonomy): domain Eukaryota; kingdom Fungi; phylum Ascomycota; class Dothideomycetes; order Mycosphaerellales; family Teratosphaeriaceae; genus Teratosphaeria; species Teratosphaeria zuluensis. The sequence goes on from VCMQ01000026.1 coordinate 73,157, forward strand.
GCCGCAACAACAGCAAACTAACCAGACCGGCTACGAGTCGGTCGGGCAGTACAGACAGAGACCGAGCAGCCATTCCGAGACACTCGCAACCGGATTCGGAGTGCCCCAGGCCTCGTACTACCTTGCAGGCCAGAACGTCCCCACTAGTGCCGCTCCTGGCTCCGATCTTACGGGTCAATTGTCTGCCTCATATACTCCAGCGTCGGGCTACCAGCAGGCTGCGGCTTCTGCCCAGCAGACCTATCCCAGTACCATGATCGATCCGACTCAAGCCGGCGCGTACGCTACGTACGGCCAACAATCTCAATACAGCAACTCGCAGTCTACCTCTTCGGTCGACCAAGCTTTCAATGAATACCAGCAACGAGTGCGCAGCATATTTACGATGGTGAGAGAAGGCACGTTGCGGGACATTGGGACCCACCTTCTCCAGATCTCTCAGTATTTGTTGGGCAATTCAGAAGCGCTCGGTGAGTGGATGCAACCCGCCACAACAAGTGTTCCATACTGATTTTCGTATCAGGATTGACTCGCGACGACGACGCGCTTCACGACGAGCGGATCCGCCTCTGGGACGAGTTCAATCGAGCTTGGCTTGCGACTCTTCAGCGTCAACATGATTTGACTGAGGAAATGCTGCAGACACAACAGCAATTGCGCGAGCCACAGTCGATCATGAGCCAACAGGCGCTGGAACATCTGTCCAGAGAGCTGGTGCGATTGTGCGACAGCGTCGAGCGTCACGGCTTGGTCGATTATCAGATGGGCGTGTCAGAGGAAGAGATCATGGACGGTAAGGATGAGCCACCCCTGCATTAGACATGACACTAACCAAGTGTCGCGTAGTCATCATCCGTTGTCTCAACCTCATCGATCCTGCCGGTGCTGCCGAGCGGAGCTCTGAAACGAACGCGAATCCCGAATCTACTGGCGCCTCACGAAGTCGATAAATCGAGTGATAGAATCGTTTGGGGCCTGAGGACGTGTGATTGCAGGCACAATTCGAGCGAGTCGTCCTGCAAAACGCAGTCAGATGGATCGGGAAAGGGTCAACAGCGGGAAAAATACCACTCGGCTGTCTACTGAAGTGAGGCGGCACCCAATGACGAGAAATATGCCACTTGACCGCACCCAGTGCAGTGAGGCGATTGAGATGTAACCACGAAGAGGCCTCCTCGGTGCCTCACCCGGTCCTCTGGAAAACCGAGGCGTGCCGCAGCTGTACGATACCAATACCGAATTCTCGTCCAATCGGACCGAAGCTCCAATTCTGCAAACGACAACGTCTCGCATACCGACGCGCAGGGACCGATTTCGACCTAGCAAGTACCGTGCCGCAAGGTCGGGCCCTACCTTGCATGTGTTTCTTCTTGTTTTCTCTTGTACCATGAAGTGGCGAGACTCTTTTACGATGCGTACGGTAATGGCTGCATGAAAGGCGGGTTGGGATCGCGAACGAAAATGGCATGCATGCATTCGAAAGGGCTCTTTGTACCATAGATGTGATGCACTACTCCTGGCCCTGCTGCTGGTTCGAGAAGTGATTCTTCGGCATGAGGCGTAAGTGCGGCCACTGAAGCTGGTCGGAAAATTTTTGTACAACACATCATAGAATGAGGCTGTAATACGACATCGCTGGACGATCAATTCGAACAGCGCTACTGTGACACTTTTTTCTTTGGAGGACCAAGACATCATTGATGCTGGGGACGCTCGTGCGCCATGCCAATCACAGATAGACGCTTCCACGCCTCACTCGAAACCACCTTCCGGCTCGTGACTCTCAGCTAATCGGACACAGTAAGGAGCCGCCGCTGGCCACGCTCAGAAAGGTGCACTCTATGCTGATATGTGCCTGCGTGATGCTGACATGCCAAATGCTGACTTCTCTAGGTGACACCTAATCCTTCGTCCTCCGAGCGCAACCTAACTCCCTCTTGCGCAGAAACATAGCCCACGCCTACATCTTCCCGTTCATCAGTGCTCAACAGGTGTACAACAATTGCAGTCAACCAGATGCCAACCAAGACCACAACGACCAGAACTTCATGCAGAGCCATTGAGCTTGAGCGCGACAAGACCAAAGTACGTTGGTAGATCACAGGTCTACTCACAGCAAAAACCACAACAGCAGTCTGCCACGATCGAGATGCCACATGAATATGCTCATTTCATCGATGGGATGCTACCGAAGCTCTCTATCCACAGGTCCTTATATTTATGTCACTTACTGCCGTAACAATCATCTCATCATTTCCTAGGTCTTCTAACTCCACCAGCAGGCGCTTCTCTTGCAATCGCAACCCGCCTTGCTCTAGCCTTCCCAGGCCGATGCAAATACCTGCTTCCGGATGTCCCCCCAATGACGGCAGCAGCCTTCGACCGACCTGGGACATTCATCTAGCACACACCATGCGTCTTGCCATGCTTGCCCTGCAAACTATGGTCCTCGTCTTTGTAGTGAGTGTTCGTAGTATGCCTCCTAGTCCTTGTAGCATTGCGCTTGATATGATCCGTGTGCTGCTCAATCTTTCCTGCAGCCTCGACCTTCTTCAACTCGTCGAACGCCAACTTGATATCCGCAATCAGTGCATCACACCTGCTCCTCGAGAAGTCCTCACGGACGACCACACGCATCATCTTCAGCTTGCCAGCGTTGGGTGCCATGGTGTAGGCAGGAACGACCCAGCCGCGCTCGCGGAGCTGGTGGGCAATGGCGAATTCGTCGAACTTGTGGCCGTGCTCAGGGTTCAGGCGGAAGGCCACAAGTGGAAGACCAGTACCGCGAGTCTTGGACATCAGCACGAAGCCCATCTTCTGCACCGCCGCGGCAAGATAGTCCGCGGTGCGGGTGAGGTTGAGCATGATGCTGCGGTAGCCACGCTTTCCGAGACGGATGAGCTGGTAGTATTGGCCAATGACCTGGGAGGCTCCACGAGAGAAGTTGAGGGTGAAGGAGGCCTGGTCTGCACCGAGGTAGTTGATGTTGAAGATGAGCTCTGCGAGAAAAATCAGCATCATTGTGGTAGTGTCACGAGATCGTTGTCAACTCACCTTTGGGCAGGAACTCTGGATCACGCCAAACGACCCAACCCACACCCGGATAGACGAGGCCGTACTTGTGCCCAGAGACATTGATGGACACCACCTTCTCCAGACGGAAGTCCCAGACAAGATTTGGGTTGACGAATGGGGCCACAAAGCCACCGGAAGCTGCGTCCACATGAATCGGGCAGTCAATGCCCCTCTTAACGAGCAGGTCGTTGATCGCCTTGGTGTCCTCGTACTCGCCAGTGTATGTGGTGCCCAGAATCGAGCAGATACCAATCGTGTTCTCATCAATCAGATCCACCGCCTGTTCAGGGTCGATCACGTATCGATCTTCACTGCAGTAGACATACTTCTCTTCCACATCGAAGTACCGAGCGGCCTTCTCCCAGCACACCTGCACTGCTGAGTTCATGACGATGTTTGGGCGGCTGTAGTCCTTGCCCTCAGCCTTGCGCTTGTTCTGCCAACGCTTCTTCATGGCCAAGGTGGCCAGCATGATGGCCTCGGAGGAGCCAATGGTGCTAGTGCCCATGGCATTAGAGTTCGGGTCGTGGGTCGGGATGTTGAAGAGGCGAGCGATCATTGAGACGCAACGGTTCTGGATATCGGCAGAGACGGGGTACTCTTCGTAGTCGATGAAATTCTTGCTGAAGGCTTCAATCATGAGCTTCTCGGCCTCGTCTTCCATGTAAGTGGTAACGAAAGAGGCGAGGCTATTTGGTGTTAGTGCCGTCCGTGTCTATTTCGTTCCTTATAATCATACTTCAGCGTGGGCGTGCCGTCAAGCGTCAAGTCATCCTTGATCATGCGGTAGGCAACCTCACGGGGCATCTCCTCATCAGGCATCTCATGCCTTGGCAGGTCCGCCGCCGCATAGCGGGAGCCGTAGACGCTGGCGGTAAACTCATCCTCGCCAAGGTCCAGCGGCCCAAGGTCGAGGTTCTCAAGACCCGGGACGGCCTGGTTCTTGCTGAGCTCTTTGTCGGTAGCGACTTGTCCCAAATGCACCATTTTGGCGGTGTGCTAACTCTTTCTCCTTGTGATCGTTGGAGCTGTTAGGTGTTCGAATGGATAGAGGAAGTGTTAGTGTCGGCGTCCACCAGATGCTGCCGTCAGAAAACACAGGATGAGGCTCGCACAATAGTGATGAGAGGGTGATGGTATGCGGGGGTGGTCAGAGAAAAGGAAGGAAGCTTCCTGCACTTATCCAGGGACATGGCCACTAGACAAGGTTGCAGCTTCCTCGTAGCAAGCCAGCTTGCGCAGCTCCTGCACGTTGTCCTGCTACAGCAACTGCAGTCGTGCCGCAGTTTCCTGCATTCCTGCTGTTCCGGACCAATTGCTTCAGCTGCTGCCCGCCAATGGTGCCCCGCCAGCACAACGTGACGTCGATCCCGGCAGAGCGGTCAAGCTAAGCGAGCCAAGCTTTTGTTTGATCTCGCCAAGAAACGAGCCAAGCAAACACGAAGCCGGGGGCTCTCAGCTTACGCCTTCCTGCTGGAAACAGGTTTGCATGTGACAGGATTCGTTTCAGGAAGGAGCGATCAACGATACTGTCGTAGACGCTCTACAATAGCCGCGCTAGATGAGACGGTACACACACCGGAAGCGTGACTTCTCATTTCGTGTTTGGTATCTCAAGTACATCTATGCTCAACTGCAGCAGCCTCGACACCGCTGTAACATGCCTGCTCTTGTCGAGAAGAAGCCCGTCTCATAACAACTTTTGGGAACCTTCATGCCGTCATGCACAACGTTCCTCGTCATCCTCCCCGGTAAAAGTCATCATGTCCAAGCAGCATATTATCTACTTGAATACCTTGCCGTCAGCCCACTCGTAAGACTTGCCGTTGACAGTGATCGGCTTGTCCCACGCCCACTGGTCGTTAACGAACTCGCGGTCCTCCTCCTTGCTCGGGTCGAGCTTGGTGAATGAGTAGGACTCGTAGTCTGGAGCGACGTCAAAGGCCGGGAGAGCGTCCTGGCCACGGACGACGAAAGCACCCTGCACGACGGAGTCGTTGGTCTGGCCGTAGACGGATGCAGCACCGAAGAGGTACTTGCGGGAGGCCTCGAGACGGGCGAAGAAGCCGCCGATGAGGTTGGAGGTCATGAAAGTCATGGTAAGCTCGTCGTTGTACTTGTAGTCGACGCGGTAGATTGAGTACTCGTCAAATTTGCAGTTCTCCCAGAACCTATATTCAAATTAGTGCCTGTCAAATAGCATATCAGATTGAAGCTGCACTCACCATGGGAGAGCGACCTCACGGGTCTCCTCGTTAGAGTACTTCCTCTTCCAGTCGTCGAGGACGAAGGTAGGCTTGGGCAGAGCCTCAAGAGGGTGCTTGGGCTTCGGTGCCGGCTTGTCCTCCTCCTCCTCGTCATCAGCCTCCTTGGCGGCCTTCTTTGGCTGCTCCTTCGGCTTAGCGGCCTCCTTGGGCTTCTCCTCTTTCTTCGGTGGCACGTTGGGGATGGCCTGCTCGATGAAAGTGAACTTGTCGGCAACGGCAGAGTAGATGTCCTGGTGGTAGACGGTCTCGTACCACCGAGTGACACTCGGGTGCTCAGATCTCCATGCCTTGTCGAAGAAGAACTGGAAGCCGCGCGAGATGATGCTGACGGCGAAGAGGTCAGCAAGCGTAAGACGCTCACCAACGAGGTATGTGTTGACGAGGAGGTGGTCCTCGAGGACCTTGACAGCGGCCTCCGTGGCCTTCTTGCTGTCCTCGACGTTCTTCTTGTTGTATGGGTCACGGCCGATCAGAGGGCGGAACCAGCCACCGAGGGCTGGAAGGACCTCAGAGTTGGAGAAGGACAACCAGCGGAGGATAGCCGCGTAGTCTTGCTTCGTCTTGCCGAGGAGGGTGGTCTTCTCGTTCTGGGAGGTGACTGGAAGCCTGTCAGCGGCGGCTCGCGCTGTGGTGACATGGATACAAGAATGCAGCAATCGGACGCGTTTCAGAGTGTGAATACTTTCTCAACAGTAATCTTCAGACAGGGATAACTGTGATTGTAATGATCTTTCATCATTGCAGAAGGGGTACAAGGGTGCTCAAAAGACAAGAAGGATAGGTACTCACTGTAGATGGCGATAGCAATGCACTCGGAGAGGATGTAGCCATCAGCGCCCTCGAATGTCGGGACCTTGCCCAGCTTGTTCAGCTTCCTGTAGTCATCGCTGACACCCTTGGCCGGCTCGGTGTGGACCTGCTCCAGCTCGAGGTTGTTGGCCTTGGCGACGGCGAGGATAGCAGTGGTGCGCGGGTTGCCCTGCAAAGGAATAGAATGTCAGCGCATGTCTTCACTGCATTTTGCAGTCGTCGCATTGGGAGGCGGTGGGGCAGGCGAGGAAACAGCTTGCGTTTTCTGGCCGGGAACGAGGTGACATACCGGGTAGGAGTAGATCTTGCCGAATGGTGCCATGTTAAAGGTCTCTGTATAGTCCGTGTATCTGTAGTGCGCCTTCGTTGGCTGTTGTAGAGCTGTGTGTGGTGGTGGCAGAGATTTTTGGTGACTGGAGAGCGAGAGCTTTTGAGGATCCAGCTCTGGGATTTTGGCGGGCGCCTCAGCACATCGGCGCAACGTGTGGCCGTCGTCTTCTCCTTACAGTAAGCGCAGATAGTTCGTCTGCGGCCGTCTTTGGACAACCATCGCGGTGCATTGCACCGTGATATCGAAGCAGCAGCTCAACGGTATGTGGCGATAGGACTGCGAAAACACCGAAAGTATCAGGAGCTGGGGGTGATAAGCATGGATAGTCCACTCTTAAAGGCAGGCCGGCGAGCCATTGCTGCATGTCCACATGCCAAACGCGCGATCCGCCCCCGACGCTGCTACGCAACAGCACAAGACGAGATACGAGCAGCACCGCCCATCAGCTTCAGCAACGATGCGAATCAATTCTCCCGCCCTCGAGCAGAGTTCATCAACGACGACAATGCTCCCACAAGACGATCACGAGGCGGCAATAGGAACAACGAGATAGACTACCTTCGTGTCCTCCGCCGCGCGCGGATAGTGCCTGCCTCGCCCTCCTACTTCACCGCAACACCAAAGTACACCGACGACCTTCTCTTCCTCTCTTCCATCCTGCGAAGACACGAACTCCTTCCCGTCCTCCCGCCTGGCGCAGCGCCAAGAGTCGCATGGAAAAGCCTGCTGCAATACAAGACCGAGCTCGCCGAACCCATCCGCGCAAAGGCATACTCAGCCCTCGTCAAGATTCTGCGGAGGCTGAACTTCATCCACCCAGCTCTCATGCCCGACGAGGTAAAAGAAGCATTAGAGAAATTCAAACGGGACGTCCAGCCCCATCTCAACCAGCCGAAGCCATTGGTGGTGGACGAGTATGGTGTCGTCCGAGCGGTAGGACGGAGAAAGAGCAGTAAAGCCATCGTCGCCTTGGTGGAGGGCGAAGGCGAGGCCTTGATCAACGAGAGGAAATTGAGCGATTACTTCGGCCGTGTACACGATAGGGAGAGTGCGGTGTGGGCACTGAAAGCGACGGGCAGGTTAGATAAGTACAATGTCTGGGCGCTTGTCAAGGGAGGTGGGACTACAGGGCAAGCTGAAGCGATTACGTTGGCAGTCGCCAAGGCGCTATTGGCGCATGAGCCTGATCTCAAGCCTGCGTTGAGGCGAGGTGCGTATCTGTTGTTGAACTCCAGACTGGCAATTGCTATAGACTGTGCTAACATTCGATTGCAGCTGGCGTGGTATCACGCGACCCTCGATCCGTCGAAAGGAAGAAACCAGGCAAGCTGAAGGCCAGGAAGATGCCGGCTTGGGTCAAGCGTTAGTCGTCTGCATCTGCATACCAGCAAGTAGATCTATTCATGTACAGCGGATGTCCCACATTCTAAGCGACTGCCATATGCCGTCGTGTCATGCTCACGTACTTTTACATATTTACAAGCCACCCGTGTCATATGCTTCGCTTCACGACAACCTCGGGACTGTCTGGATACTGTTCATCTCCTTCCGAAACACCCCGCTATGCTTCCTCTATCCCAGCAAACATGTTGCTAATTGTACAATGCGCGTACAAGAATCTCATGTGTGGATCTCCAAATATCTTGAAGTCTGCCCGCCCTCCTGCCAACATGACGCTCTCTGCAGGCTTTGAACGCCAGAATGCTGCGTCCACAAACAATCGTCTCACATAATATCTTTGATACTAATGCGACTACTCCCACCATTGCTCGGCGCAGGACTCACGCTCTGATGTCCCGGCGTCGGCGCAGGCGCCTGCAGACCTGATGGATTCTGCAGCTGTGGCGGTGGCGGATATCCGCTCTGCTGTCCTATGGGCGGCAAATGGTGTCCAGAAAACGGACTCAGTGATGGTTGCGGTTGTGATGGTGGCGGCGGCGGAGCTTGCATGTGCGCAGGCGGATGCGCTGGAGCAAGTGGAGGCGGTCCCTGAGATTGCGACTGTTGGAGAAGCGACTCAAGTGTGCGCTGAATGCCCTCCCAGCCGCCCCAGCTTTCCATCTCTTGCTGGTTGAGCGAGGCACTGCCAGCCTGTTGCAGACCATCTGTGAAATTGTTGGAGGACGGCGTCGCAGAGCGTGGCGTCACGCCGTTCGCACTGCTCGACCCCGAAAGACTCGCGCTCGTCTCACTTCCTGCCCACGCCCAAGCTTCGTCCGCGCACCCTTGCATGTCGCCGCTCACGTAAGCCAACATCTCCTCGTCAACCTCCAGATCCTGCGGCTGGGCGCCGGCTCGCAGACGTGCAATGAGTTGCTCCAGAAAGAATGCCAGATTCCGACCACACGCTACATTGCTTTTCCGCAAATCTCCCACCGCAGCTGATGCCTGTACCAACGTCAAAGCCGCCGCGAACTCTAATTGTAGGCACAAAACCAATGTGCAACGCCAAATATGCGAACACCAGAATGCTGGAGCCATGGTCCGCAATCGAGCAGCCCAGTTGGCCATGTGCGAGGGCGAGTAATATCCTGGTCCTGAAGGGCTCGAGCTGTGCTGCATAGAGCGCTGCACGTATTGCGCTGTATCCTTCGCCACGCTCACACATCTGTCCAGTGCATCCCGCCTGTCGCTCATTTTGCAGGCTGGGGAGAGATTATGCCGGTACAAGAAAAGTCGTATGGTCTGCAAACTGCAAGCGGCTGTCAGAAGACGTGGATCGAGATATGCCTGGGAGTGTATCGGGAATGGTTCGGGATAGGAGTTCATGATGCTGCGGAAGTGCTCGTCATAAGTGCCCAGAGTCGCCGCGGCTATTGTCCGTGATTTGAGGGTTTTCTTCAGTTGTGCTGTGATGCGAACAATTGGTATGACTGCAACTAAGCCGTTCGGTGCCATTTGACCAGGTTGCGGGCCCACAATGCCGGTCGGTCGTATGCAGTCGTCGTCCACAGGGGTAGGTTCGCTGACGTCGCAATCGTCGTCGTCGATTTGCAGAGGGCGTCCAATTTCGAGCGCAACAATGCTATGAATAGTCAGTTGGCGAACACCGATGAACTTTCAGTGTCCTCACCGATCCCAATTGTATATGCTCCACCAGACTCGTTTCCTCATTTCACCTTCCATTGGAGGACACGCCTCGCGATCAGTATGAAGACCAATGTCTTGAGCAGCACGTACAGCAGAGCCCAACCACATCCAGCCCGGCGACTTCTGATTGACCTCCATAAAGTAGATACTAATGAGTAAGGCGGTGCGGGCGTGGTCGACCGTCAGCTCATCTGACCATGTATTAATGCTCCTGATGCATGTGTCCAAATACCCTGCACCCTCTGCCTCTTGCACCGAACCATTGGGCTGTGGGTCCATGAGGGTACCACAAGCCAGCACAGCAAAGAACAGTGCAACCCAGCTATGCTGCGATTGCGCGAATGTGCCGGCGCGGTACACGCTCTCGTATTCCTGCACAAAGCTTGGCCAATGCAACATTGGCGCATATACGTGCACTGATCCGTGGTAGTGCGAGAGTAGTCTATCCGCAGCTTGTTTTGGTGGTAATGGCTGTTTGGCATGAGGCCATAATGGTTGAGTCCCAGCCTGCTTATGTGGCGGCGGGGCTTTGAAAATGCCGCGCCCATAGTGCCGAAGATTCCTCCTGACATCGTCAAAGCCATCCATCGTGGGTGGGATCTGACGGCGTTCTCCTGGGGTAGCTTCTGGCAGCTGTAGCGTTGGTACGTTGATCGTGTTACCGTCAAGCTCGGATGATTGACCGTCCTGCAGCATAGTCCGTAAGGAATTGATCTGAGCCTTAGCCATTGACAACTGCTTCTCCAGATCCTGGACCTGCTTGATAGAGGACATTCTGCGATTGGTCTCTTTGGTGAACTGGCATTTGACACCCCGACTTGAACACTCGGAGCAGCTCGATGTGTCTGTCGCGTCGCACTTGACCTTCCGCTCTCTGCACGCGTCGCAACTGGGATCTTTGCGTCGCTGGCGATAAGCTCTCTTTTGCGCATTCAGCGCAGCAGCCGAGGAATGATGCGGAGACATTCCTGGTGTTGACATGACCGAATCGCTTGTGAGGTAGCCTTCTTGCATCATGACAGGATGTCCTGAGGAAGGGCCGCCCATGTTAGGAAATCCATATGGCTGCGGTATGCCATTCGCATGCGGGGCAATATTGTTTGGCGGAGCTGGCGAGCGGATGCCATCCGGCTGTGACCGAGGGCCGGTGGCGTATGGTGCCGATGAAGGCATTGTATGGGCAGGCGAGGCGTGAGAAGACATTGGAGGCTCATATGGTCCTGCATTGCCTCTTACAGGAGACTGGGCAGGCTGCACAGGCGGGCCGACGCCAGCCATAACGTATTGATGTCCTGCGGTATGCCACACTGAAGGTCGCAAAGGATCCTAGAAGCAGGGAGAGATGTTGTTGTGGTGCCAAAGGAGCGTCGAATGTTGACAATGCAGTAAAATCGATCAGTGCGTATCAAACGAGGTCAATTCGTGTGAATGGACCTCGGAGAAATGGTACCGTAAACTGTAGCGAGCCAGGTCAGCGACGGCTAGGACGACGAAAAGCCGTTAGACGCTTGCGACAACGCACCCGCAGCGTGACTTGCCTAAAACCCCACAAGATGCGCACACAGGAACGCCACGCGCCGGGATGGCTGTATGCAAAGTTCTCGTGGAGTCGTGGCTCGACGTAGCTAAGGTACTTTTTCTTTGCACCAGCGCACAGGACAAGGCCTGAGTCCAATGACGACTTGCCGGCGGCCAGACTTGAGGGACTTACAACAGCCGCAACGACAATCTGACTGTTGTTATTATTGCTGTGAGGGACCGAGAGGATTGCTCGTTGAGGCGACCTACGAACTGCAAGGGATGTCGCGACGATCTTGTGTGTGTAGAGCCGCTTGCGTTGGCTAGTTTTAACTTTTAGCTTTTAGCGCTTGCCTGCCGGTTGCACCGCCGGCGAGTACCCAATATTCAGGTACGGTGACATTTGGGAGTAGTTGTAGACGAGCCGTAAAAGGCTTACGCTGGCCCGAACTTTCGATGACAAGCGGTTTCTGCTTTCTGCATCTGACGTCTGCAGCTGTACCAGGTCACCACTGCTGTCTCTCCTATCTAGGCAAATGACGGTTCCGAATCAAACCCATTGCGAGTGGACTCTGCTTCGGCCCACCCGGCAAATTGGTTCTGTCTAGGATACGTGCCGATCCTGCTGAACGACAAACGATGCAGCAGCACTGCAGCAGGCTAACATTGACCCGCACGGTCCGATGACCGACGTATGTACCTAGTTGGCCAATGCCACAAGCATTGAAGTATGCAATGCTATCGGGGTGACGGATGCAATTACCCGATCTCCAACTTACCTCAGCAACAGGCCTTCAATGGAAGACATTCATGCACCGTCAATTTGTCTTTTAGAGTTCCAGATGCCGCGCTAGAAGAAAGCCCCCGGAAGTCGCCGCCTTCTCGAAGATCTCGCCGTCCTCGCACCGCTTCGGATGGACGATAGTAGTGTCAAAGATCCGTTGCGCCACCAGAGGCTCGCTTACGGAGGCGCAGTAGGACTCCGTAGGGGCGTAGGAGTAACCAGTTTGCGTAGCCAAAAACCTGGCTATGAACGTATCGGCTTCCTTCCAGTTGTGCTCGGGTGTTTCCACTTCCTCGGCTGACGGGCGGGCCATGTGGTCGTGCATCAATCACCTTCCGCTTCGAGCCAGCGCGTTGTACATCACCATCGAATTCCTCAACGTGGCTCCCACCAATCCAGCGTCCCGTCTCCCCCTGGTCGTACCGCAACTGCCGAGTTTCAGATCGTCGGAACTTCGCATGGCGGACCCTTGGCCAGCTGTTGCTCGGACGGGATGGCTGAAGACGACTAGCTCCTCGTACTCTGCTTGCCGGCAGAAAGCGGACGGCCGGGCTCCGCTCATCCTCAAGACGGTAGCATCGCCGGTGGCCCAGGCTTTTAGGCACATGTCACCTTGGAGTGACCAGACTTTGGTTAGGAAGATGTATGGAAACATCGCCGCAACCGTGCCCGGGCTGTCGGTTCAGCGGACACCGCCGACGCAATGGACCCAAAAGAACATGCCATCGCACGCAGAATTGTCCGGGAATCTCCAGGCGACGCGAATGGCCTTCCTGCAGATCTGCGTGGGCAGATCGTCAGCCTTGCCCACAATTGAAACGAGGAAATTACTACACATCTGCCGATCTTCTATCAATTTTTTACGCTGGCCGATTTGAAATATGGTTGACTACTTCGGATCTGTCCAGATAGCGACTTGGAGGTACTCGCCAATCAACATTCTGAATGGTCAGACTTCGGCGCAAAAGGGGATTGGTGCCCAGAGCTCTTGTAGATCATGCGGAACACGTGGAGAATCATGATGGCGGTAGAATAAGCCATTAGGCCGGAAAAGTCGTATACAGTCTCGACCTTCCACGCGTGCACGTCCTTGGTGCTCCACCGGGGCATCTGGCTGCTCGACCACACGGTACCTGTCGACTTGAGGAGACTGCGGCCCTCCACTGCAACGGGCCGATCTTCTTCGCCATTGCAGAATTGCATCGAGCTGTGGATCTATCAACCAATGTTGACCGACTGAGGTGACTGGTAGGCCATAAGGGTGGGTCCCAAAACCAGGTTGTTGACTGATTGAGTGACGCGAGTGCAGCACAAATCGCTTGACCTTATACATCATGAGCTTACCAGCTGAAGGACTTAGATCTACGGGCGAAGTGTCAACCATTCCACAAGCTTGTCGAGGATTGCTATTTTACAGGCGCCTGCAACCAGTGATGTAACCATTCTCAATACATGCATGCTCGTTCAATGCTGTCCACCGGGCTTCACCCCATTGATGTACGTCTAAGAGCAGAATTTTTGCTACCAGGTAACTTAGTGATCAACATGACTTATACTTTGTCGGTCCAGTGGGCTCCGTACGCCGCTGACATGTCCTCGACACTTCTACTCGACACGCCCAGATTTTCCCACCGCTGCAGACCTCACTGTTCGATGACTCTGTACATACCAATGGCATGGCTGACTGACGATAGACATATTTCTGTGAAAAGTCATCTGCATGGCAGACATCGGTCGGCTCCGAGATGAGCTAGCGTGGCAGTCTCTGTGCAAGAAGCAGATTGACGCGCAACAAATATCTTGTCCTGGTTTGTTCCAAAAACAAGCGATTGTACAGTCTCCATGCAAAGAACTACGTCCTACTAGATCTCAATCTGGACGAAGCATCTGACTGAAAGCGAGACAATCATTCAGTTATTCCCATAATCGGCAAGACTCAGACCAACGAAAAACAGCACCATGTGCCAAAGCTCAATGCATGACCTGCTGCGGTCACTTCCCAAATGCGAGCATCACATGCGTAAGCACACGCCAAAATGCCAACGTTTTGACTGAGGCTGCCACTGACATCAGATCCACTCAATCTAGACCTCGAAGGCGCCTTAACACCACAAGTGCTGTTCCAGCTCGCGAAGAAGAACAGGATTGCATTGCCCACTGATGATCCTGCATTCAAATCTCCCGACACCTTGGTGGAGCGCTACAATCAGTTCACATCACTGGATGACTTCTTGCACTACTATTACATCGGTATGAATGTCCTGATCGACGCATCGGACTTCGAAGCTCTCGCGAACGATTACTTTGAGCATGCTGCCGCCGATGGCGTTGCACATGCAGAAGTCTTCTTCGACCCCCAGGCCCATCTGTCGCGCGGAGTGACATACGAGACTGTTCTTTCAGGGTTCACGGCGGCGCGGCAGAAAGCAGAGGCGCAATTTGGCATCACTAGCGAGTTGATATGTTGCTTTCTGCGACATCTTCCAGCATCGGACTGCCTGCAGACCTTTCAGCGGTCCGAGATCCAGGACAGTTTGACAAGTGGTAAGGTCATTGGCATTGGTCTCGATTCGAGCGAAGCTCCATTCCCTCCTGAGGTGCGTCGTCTCTTTCTCTTTCCTCACATTTTCGATCTCCGATTCTTCTGCTCTCAATGCCTGGCCAATGTTGTTGATGCTCTGATCGACGGATGAATTCCAGGACTGACTCCTGTGCAGCTCTTCCAACATATCTACTCGCAAGCCGGCACCCTTGGCGTGAAGCGGACTGCCCACGCTGGCGAGGAGGGCCCTGCAGACTTCATCCGAAGCGCCCTCGATGACCTGCATGTCGATCGTATTGATCACGGCATTCGCCTGGCTGACGACTTGGTGCTTCTCAAGCGCGTTGCGCAAGAAGGAGTCCTCCTGTCCATTTGCCCAATCAGCAACGTCTTCTTGCGTTGCGTCACCTCTGTGTCGGAGCTACCGATCCGAAAGTTCCTCGACCTGGGTGTGCATTTCTCTATCAATAGCGATGACCCTGCATATTTTGGCGGCAACTACATTCTCGACAACTACTGCGCCGTGCAGGATGCATTTCATCTGACGGTTGAGGATTGGACAATGGTCTGCGATGCCAGTATTCGGGGCAGCTGGTGCTCGGAACAAAGGAAAAGCGAGCTACTTGCCAGACTCAGGGAAGCGGTCGACGCCTGGCAAAGGTCACAGTAGGGCTGAGCTGAGTTTAGGCAAAATTCGTCTGAGCGTCAGGAATTCGTGCTATCCGTCCGCTGCCACATGGAGAGGCAGTGCATGCACGACGCCATTCCAGGGCTACACGGGATCTTCGGATCTCCTGGAACCCTTGCTCGGGCTGAACTAGAAAATCTACCTCCGGCTTGTGCAGAGTAGCGGCACTTTTCGCCAGTACCAAATCACGGGTCCGGTTGCCATGCAACCTCACGATTGCCGGACTTTGATCTCGCAGAAAGAGGCAGCCAAGCCAAGTGTGTATTACTTCGGTGGCGCTGTCGACCTCCGGTCAGGGGACTCAGCGGTCGTTTCCTGCCTCTGTTTCCAAGGCTCGAGACAGGTAGCGAAGGCGTCCTCGAGCAATAGCTCAAAGGACGAAGTTGATCATTGCGTGTCCGTGCGGACTGACGCATTTGAACAGATAGCCATATGGACAATACAGACACCCCGGACGGCTCTGCACTCCGTTCGTCCTCGCATCTCTTCGAGTCCGCACGGCCGTACTCTGCATGCTCTTCATCGTTTCTGCACATGTATATATCCAAACATGTCAGCTTCCTACACGGCGAGATGTGATTATATGCCAGACAACCATCCCATCTTGCCAACACATCCTCCTTCTTGCCGCTCACCAACTCCTAGTACGCTTCTCAAAGCCACGTATGTATTCTTACACTTCCAGTAATGCTTAATTTGCAGTCAACGCACACTACAACCTGCTCTTTCGAATGCCTGTGTCAAAATCACAATCATGCCCATATCCGCACTTGCCGCTATGCACCTTTTTGACGCCGGTTCGCCCATCGCTTGTCAATGCTTCCTTGGCACCCATGGTATATTGATCTCATCATCGTCATCACAAATCTGGTATAAAATGGAATATAAGGAAACTGGTACATGACTCCAGATCGATTGAGACACGAAGATCGCGTCGAATTGCCGAGCCTGGCCGGACATTACTGCCGGTATCTAGATGGATCGGCCTCCGGATCGTTCCTGGTCAAGACTCAGCGACGATCGATCCGTCAGGTGAACACAGTACTCGGTACGAACCCTGTCCGAAAGCTGCCCATCGACATTGGTCTGTAAACGCCTAATCCGTCTTGCACGACAAATGGCTGCGTCGGGATCCCTGGCGAGGGCATGGCTCCCCAAGATTGCGTCCCATACGAGAAAGAAGCCTGCGCGGGCGGAACCTCGAGATATGAAGACCCTGCAGCAGATGTATGCGGCATGTTGTATTGCGGAGTTGATGGGGTGAAGGCCGGAGAAAGATTTCCAAGGGAGGTGTAGGTGAAGTTCTCGGGGTTCACCGACAGCATTGGATTCTGCGGGTGCATGGCGGACTGCCGCCATTGCAAGGTCATATTCCGGTAGTGGAGAGCGGTCTGGCGCGGCCAGCCCATGATGGCTGAAATTTCTCTGGATGATGACATGTGTCCCTGCTCTGACGGCATAGCATCTGTCACGTTGAGAATGGCTTCGAGAGGAGCCAAGGCCATCGCCGAACAGAAAGAAGATCCTAGGTCTGGGAACAGAGGCTCCAAGCTGAGCGCTGTCGCGTAGAAATGCGCAATCGTCATGATGGCGGGACCTTGGCCTCCTGGCCGCTGTAGTAGTGATATAGGCACCCAGAATAACCACTTTCTGAGCTGATATAAGCAGTTGAACTGCTCTTCGGGTGGCTGCACCAGGTTCAAAGCTTGAAGTTGCTGGATATATGCAAGCAGCTGATTTACCCAACTAAGTTCCAGCTCGTGTCCGACCAGTGTCGATTGCAGTCGTTGCAGTGAGTAATGTGTATTGTGTAGGATTGCCGCGCGTTCCGAAGAGTCGATAGGCGAGGATTTGCGCGCGCTGTCGCGAAGGGCTGATGCGAGCATGTCCTCCTCAGCAATAAATTCAGCGAAGACGGACTCGTGTTTCCACGACTGCATCGCAGCTAGTACCTGGTGAACGCAATGTTAGCATAAGGCATGGCTGGTCAGGGCAAGATTGGTGCATACTGATTGTATACCAGCGTGTAATGAAGACCAGCTTCGCCTACACTCGATATCAGCAACCGCATCGAACGCCACTCTCGCTATGCTTACCAATCCGTGGCCTGCCACAATAGCAGAACTGACGCTGCAAGGATCGCGTCGGCATTCACATGGGAGAACGAGCCTATAGCCTCATGCAAGCCCCGCAAAGCGATGGCCCCGTGTTGCAGGTAAAGATTTCTCGTTTCCTTCGATGCTGTGACCCAAGCAAGATGATTTGCAGAGAACGACAGCAATGCATGCATCACGTATGGGTATCCGGACGCAATGCTTAGAAATCTGTGCACGGCTCGTCAGTCGCGGAGCTCAAGGCAACACCAAAGGAAGCTCACTTTGGCATTTTCTGTGTCCAAATTGAGAGGTTGGTAATCCCTTTCAACAGCAGATCATTTGACACGGAAGATAAGTGATGTATTAGTCGTACTTCATTCTTCGAGAGATCCTGCGCCTGCGGACACGGATACACGCCAAGCTCCGGGTAAGGGAAAGAACCAGTTTGCGTCCAATCCTCTAGCCTTTGCTCGGTGCCAGGTGTCAGCACGATCGAGGGCTGCTCCGGACTGTTTTGGCTCTCAGTGTCGGAACCCATTGTCTCCATGTAGTCACACCGCACCTGGTGTTTTGTGCAATTCTTGCTATGGAATGGTCAGACTTGGCACAACGGAGAACGCAGAGCCCACATACCATTGGGGAAACGTCTCATCGCATCGAATGTGTCGTCGCTTGCAAGTCTTGCACCCTTTGCGACTTTTAGTGTGACTGCGTCTAGAGGGTCCAGCGCCAGAGCCTGCCATGATGGTGTGCAAACCGCGCAAAGACAGGTGAGGCTGATCGGAAAACTTGAAGTCTCTTAGGCACTCGGCTGCAGTGGGATCACAGCGGGGATAGGGCTTGAGTCAACGTGGCCCAGCTGGGTCCTCTCTGTGAAAAGCTGAAATCGAAGATGTCCGTCAGGTCTTCCTGAGCACGCTCGCAGCGATAGCAAGTGCTGGTGTATAAAGCTCGATAGATGGTGTATGCTTGAGTAGTACCGAGATCCGTCTGGTGATGCGTAACGAGTGTAATCGCAAACTGTATCGAAAGTCCCAAAGCGAGTGTGGTGTTTACCTCCAGTGGCCGGCCAAGATGGATATTGTATGGCACTTGAGCCGTGATGCCAGGGAGTAAATGATTTGAACAGGCAGTCAATCGAAGTCAAGACCACAATCTTGCCCAAGACTGCAGAAGTCAGCCTCTGGAAATAGATATCGTAGCCGGGTCGCTCGAACCGTGCTCGTTAGTCCTTTCTCTGCAAAACAAGCGTGGCCTATGGGTGCAGTCTAGGGTCCTCGTACTTATTATTACGTAGAGCCTGCAGCAGCAGCAAGCGGAAGAGCTTTCCGTCTCAGAGAAACTTCCACCGCACATACATCTCAAGGAAGCGCTCGGACGTCGATGCGCTAGACTGGCAGGCCGGCCGCTTAGAGCAACGACCCAGAGAGCCGGCAGAAAGCTTCCCTGGCGAGTGGCAGCGGCTGTCTAACGGGCCGCAGCATGTCAAGGTAGCAGGGGACGTAGGCGGCGGCCCAAAATGGGTTCACAGGCCCAAGATAGTATGAGGTCCAGGTCGAAAGTAGGTGAGATGTTCGCATGGGAGGCTCTGGCAATGGTGTGGTCGGATGCTTAGTTCCTCATCTACCCTAGGCTCGAAATAGATGAGGACCTTACACCTCGGGTAGATCTGCAGGAACTTCGCATGTCCTGGTGCTGAGTGGCCATTGCTAGCGACTTGGCGACATGCCACGGTGCCTGGGAGGCCGAAAGCATCTTACGTGCTCAGCCTCTGTGCAACCCGACGGCAAGCCCAAGATGGCCCGGGCGGTCAGCAGCGTGCCAACCACGCCAGGATTGCCAACGGACGAGAAGCTCACGTCGCGGCGGCCTGTCCATCAGACGTTACATCTGATAGTCCCTCCAGTTGCCGATTGAGCACATGTAGTACAGTCACGAGTGGTCGATTGCGGAGAAACTAGCGACACTAGCGCAACTGCTATTTATATATTGCTCGAAGCAGCGAACGTCGCGGTTCGAGAGGTGAAGAGCACGCAGCACGATATTGTTGTTGCATACTGCCCAAGCACGCAGCGTGCTGAGACATGCTTTGACACTTCAATGATCCCCGTGGTCGTGAGCGCCGCCGAAATTTGCTGCACGCGGAAGCCACCAGCCTCCAGGAACGGCGGCCGCGGGTCAATCCTCGAGGGGCAAACTATGGACAGCGAACATCGCTTGCGGAGGCTGCTCTGCATGGTGGTCTTGGCCGCATGTAGCGCACTGCGAGTCGCTTCGGTAGCAGTGGGGTCGTTATGCCCTGGTTCATTGCCAGAAAAATCCTTGTGCACAGGCCGAGGGTCACTGGTGACTTCAGCTCATCCATCGCTGCGTGCGTCATACAAACATGCCATACTGCCTTCCCAGGGATCTAGACACTGGGTTGTCAAAGGATCGTGCATCATCCCTACTGTCGTGCGTCTCACATGAGTAGCCACGGTCTGCAGCCCGGGATCGCCGGCTTCTGGTGTACAACTCTCCATCTTCGAACAGGAAACCATTAATCCCGCAAGGTCACTGTGATCTACCACTATCTGTCGACGTGACGAAACGCAGCGACCGTCCGAATCGGTCCTGCCTGTGCGGCACGAAGTCAGTGGAATCACTCCACATGCACGTCGGCAACCGATTCATGGAACACTATAACATAGCTTCTGGAAGACTTTTGAGGAGCACATAGTGCTCAGCCACGATCCTAGCTTAGAAAAGCTTGGCTCGCTGGAGGATCCTCCCGCGGCACAGCTATTTCAGTGCACCCGTGCATCCGGCCAGAGTGCTAAGACCGTGCATTTTGCATTTCGCTGTCTCGCGAGACCAAGTGATAGTATAGCAGTGGCTACTTGCGAGCGTCACATCAGCCTAAACTACAAACGTAAACATACAATGCCTAGGTACCAGACCGCAATGAATCGCAGCAATCCTCGTTTGCCTCCAATAATGGGGCAGCTGGTCAAGCATGCCATCCTGGATGTTGTGCATCTGATCGGAGTAAAGTAAAGTAGATTATTCCGTTGCTTGATGAGCCGCTTCCGACCCGCAGACGCACTTGTGGGTGTAATGCTCGACTTGACTTGTGCATTCGCTTCGACCTGCTGCAAGCGATGACTGCTGATAGTACAAACCGCGGTCATGCCATTCCCCTGCTCGCAGAATATTCGCTTAGAGGGTACCTTCGCTTGGCTGCGGTTTCCAGAAAAGTGCAGCTCATCAATAAACAAAGGCCAATGCCAGCACCGAACGTCCCACTGCGGCAGCAATGCTGTGTGGAGAGAGAGTTATTCAGGCGGCCCATGTTGCGAGACAGACCGAGCCCTGGCGTTTTGATTCGCAGGTCTGCGAGCCGGAGACGCCGTCACCTCGCAGTGAGACCGTCCGTCATCCATGTTCGACAGAAGGACGGAGATGCACAGACGCGATCTTATCCGCGCATCATCAGATAATCGGCAGATAGCCAGAGCTTGTTCAGCCCTACCAGACACGAGACCATGGAGCGGCAGTCCTCGGCTAGTAACAAAACGGGCAATTGTGTGCAAATGCTGAGCACCCACGGCCATGAGTCAGGAAGAGAGTCTGACGACGCTTTTTGCCAGAATTCCACGTGGCCCGACATGACAAACATGAAACAGCAAGGCCATTGGCATTGAGGCCTCAACCGAAGACCTAGCCAGCAAGTCTATTTGCCCAAGGCTACTTAATTATCCTTGTGATAAGTTGAAGCACACTGGCACTAGCTCATTGTTAATCTGCATGCAGGTCTCGGACTCTTGGGCACCGTTTCTACCGTCTGCTTCGACTTAAAGTACCGCTCAGAGCACCGCGAACCTAGATGCTGCTGGCGACAAGGTATGGCGCTTCTGTCTTACACCCGCTGAACGCAATAATTCCAGTTTGTGAAGCATCAGGCTAAAGTCTACTCGCCAGAGTTGCTCGTGAGATCTCCATGCTTGTGATGCGGTTCCGCAGCTCTAGTCATGCTCCAAGGATCGACCAATGAAGCGTCGACAATCATGAGCCTCGCCGGTTGCCTTGCGGGCACGCTCAGCAAAAGCTTGTCAAGCGCAGCATATCATCGCAAATGATCCGCCAACATCTGCGGACATTGCACTCAATCTCAGACTCTCTCGTCGACATGTTCGAAGTCTGTGAAATGGCATTGCAACCGTTGTCCTCGCCTCCAGTCAGTCCAGGGACCCTACGGTCTTACCTTCCCTCAACGAAATCTCCATGTCCACGGCAGACGCCGAGCCGCCTGGCAGGCTCTCACTGTCTGTCAACCCAAAAAGAGCCGTGAAGGAAAGCCTACCGCCTCACCTTCCCTTAGTGAGGTTCAATGGCTAAGGCTGACGCGGAGATACTTCAAGGAAACGATGCATTGTCGATCCTTACAGAGACCTGCGGACTGGACTACGCCTCACAATGTCACACTGATGATTGCCCGACCTGGGAGCACAGTGCTCCCGATTGACCGTCTGACTGACCGTTTGATTACTCGCGTGCTGTCAACCGACTCCCCTGACCCTCGTCGTCGGTCGATACTGATCTTCCCCTGACCGCTCGGTCAGCATTGACTGTCCCAGTGGTTCGATTGTGAACACCTTCCGTTAGTCCAGTACGCAATGACCAAGTGACGGACCGAAAAGCAGTGACTGTGATGTCTAATCCATACGATGAACGCCGAGACACTTCAAGGGATCGGTAGATTGTTCGAAGATGAGCGTGACTGACAAGCCTGGCGAGATCGCAGGACCAGCAGCGTGAGAAAAGCATGCACGGCTAGAAGTCCGGTGAATGTGCGAGTCCACGTCACTGATTCAGGTACGACAGGGTGACCGTTGATACACACTAGGCACCGGCTTGCTCAGTTTTGCTCGCTGGTCACGACGAGCGGCTACCAAATTTTCCGCATTGCAGGCATTGACGTCCCGATTGGGCCAAGAGACCGATAGCTGTTGTCAGGCTCGTGCTCGAGGCTTGCATGGACCATACCAAGCCAAGAAACGATACACGATAGAGGCTCTTTCAAAAATGATCACTGCTCGCGCATGAGTAATTGCAGTGTACGGGCGGTTGATGACACTGCTCAAGCCGAGAGATTTCCAGTAGTAGATCCTCTGCCCGAAGTACTTCGTTCGAATGGGGCGACCTGTTCAGTAAATCATCAAAGAAGTATGCTTCCCCCTGGTTTTGATTATCGCATCAAGAGCATCGGGAAGAACGCCGACAGGTGTAGGACGGGAAGCTCGATGTGTACGCCCATAACCCCCTCGATCAACGCCTCACAACGATACTCTATAACAGTCATATCCTTCCTGTCGTTATAACGCGAAAGTCCGTAAATAAAGGGCGCCTGCCGCGCGAACACAATGGAAGCAGGTGGTTGGCACGCTCAGGAGGTCTGCTAGACGAGCACGACAGCAACATCGCCGCTCGCCTCCAGCTTTGGACGATGACGGCCCATAATACAGGGAAGCACAGTAGGTATCCACATAGAAGGTGAGACAGATCATGCGAGCAACACCCACAAGAGCAACACATATGGTAGCAACACAGCGCAGCAAGGCAGAGCGCCGAATCCCACCAAACGCCGGCACGCACCAGCATGGGAGCAATCTGCGCCACTAAAGCAAGAAGCTCTTCGTCATGACATGGAGTAACGGTGTCAGCAAGGAGATACAACATTCATGAGACAATGTAGCGGACAGACAATCAACATACAATCAATAGGAAGAAAAGGAATCGATAACATACCTAGCGATTGAAGAAAAGGTGGAAGGACAGCAAATTGAACGACCTCCAATGTTTCCTATCCGATGATTAGAGGTCAACCCAGCACCGCTATCCACAAAAAAGGCTCGAAGGCGAGCTCGTGTCGAAGAGCAGCGAACAACCAGACTTCCTTGATATGTACGCCGTCCAATGCGAGACAGGTAGGCCACAGCACCCGAGCTGCATTCTGCCGAAGGGTAACGGAGAAACGATCTGGCAGGCTGAGTACACGCCGTCGTCTGCGAGTTGGAAGAAACTGGTTGACCAATTGTGGCGTGTGCGGGCGACGGTATAGGGGAGAGAAAACAGATGGGGCGATTAACACACACACGTTCGGTCAACACGCATAACGGCGAAGCAGTCAGTACGCATACGCAGAAACACATCAGATTCCATAAGCTCACGCTTGAAGGGGCGCGACGCTATTGTCCTACCCAACGCGCCCAACACGGGGGACATACACAAACGTACAACCCACATATCACTGCTGCGATCACCGCAAGAAAAGCAGCAACACGCATAAGAACGTCAAACCCCGATGTACGCGCCACGTACCTGTCATCCGAGCACTCCATTTCACTCCACTGCACTCCACTGCACTCCACCACCCCACGAAAAGACCGAGCAAAACCACTTCGTCCGTCGTACTCAAGCAATCTCCACCGATCCCGCACACGAACGACCCTCTCAAATCGACCTCGAGACAAAATTTTCAAGAAAGAAAGAAAATCGAGCAGCGGAAAGAAACGTAACACACCCCATCTCCATCCCCTCCCGTGCCGCGCTTGTCAAGCGAGAAATATTGGCATATAGGGACGAACGAGATACACAATCATATACGGGAAATTTTGGATTGACTTGGATGGGAGAGCTCATACTTCGATATACAGATATCCCCTCCCTCGCCCCCTCCTCAGCGCTTTCGCCCACCACTCAGGTAGGCACCTTCCCGTTCAAAGTTGTGAGTGATGACTCGGCCATGCCATAAGAGCGTGCGTAAGTCGTACATCCAGTCCAATTCACCTGCATACCATCACCTCTCATGCCTGTCCGTACCGTCCCCATCCGTTGCCCAAACTCGAACCCTAACCCCTTCCATACCATCATCAGCTTCCGTCCCCTCCTCCCCTCCCATACCATCCCCTTCCGTAACCATCATCTTCTTCCATCCCCCTCAATACCATCCCATTTCAAACCCAAACCCAGCCCCCCACAAGAACCAACCTGCTACCGCGCCCCTCCCCCTTCCCCTAACCCCCACCACATCCAGTCCCCAAACCCCCAAATCCCAAATCTCCATTTCAATTCCCATCCCAACCCCCTCCCCAACCCGTTCCCCAACCCGTTCCCCAACCGTCCAAACCCTTCCCTCCCGCATCCGTATCCGTACGATTAAAATCAATACGGGACCCTTCACCCTTCACCCTTCACCCTTCACCATTCCCCCACCATCATCCATCCAACCATCCATTCATCCAGTCATCCGTCCATCCATCCAGCCATGCAGCCACCCACCCGTCAGCCATCCAGCCATCCAGCCATCCAACCATCCAGCCATCCATCCAGCGACAACAAAACCTCAAGAAGACGGCCGGCGAGCTAGCAACAACAAGAACTAAGAGGAACGGTCGGCAAGCCAGCGACAACAAAAAACAAGAGCTGCGTCGGCATAGGTAGAGAAGAGAAGAAAGAGGGGATAAGAGAGAGAAGAGAGATTCAAGAACACGGCTGTGGTTGGTTGGTAAGGTGGTAAGGGTCATCAATTATCATCAATCATCTTCATCATCTTTGCTACTCTGCTCTGCTCTGCTCTACTCTGCTCTGCTCTGCTCTCGACCTAAGCTGACCTGATATGACCTAAGCTGACCTGATATGACCTAAGCTGACCTGATATGACCTAAGCTGACCTGATATGACCTAAGCTGACCTGACCTGATATGACCTGAACTTTAGCGGTACCTCAAAGCCTAATTTCTCCCTCCCTCTCGAAAATGACAAAGAGCTCCCGAGGACGGGTGAAAACAAGTAGTAAGAGTCGGTCGGCGATCGGGAGAAAGCAAGGAAGGAAGGGAGGCTAGTACAGAAAATAATACACCCGCCTCGCTTGCCTGCCTGCCTGCCTTCGTTCCTGACTGACTGACTGACTTCCTTACTTGCATCTACACCACCACCAATCCCCCTCCCCCGTTCACCTTGCACAGCTAAGCATCCACAGCCACAGGCTTCACCCCCACTCCCGCCGGACTCCCCACCCCACCCGCCATCTCCAACGGCGCAGCATGCAAAGCCGGCGTCACCGACCTCCCCATCAACCCCCTCCTCTTCCTCTCCAACATCTCAACAACCCACTCCCCAACCTCCCTGTCCACAAACCCTTCCCCGTCCACCTCCCCATCCACCTCCCCACCACCACCACCAGAAATATCCTGACCAGCGGCATGCGCCGCCTCAGCCGCCTCCTCGTCTTCTTCCATGATGGTTTCAGGTTTGATGAGGGGCGCGAGCCAGGCGTGTTGGAGCAGCATGGGGTACGTGGGGCGGAGCTTGGGGACTTTGTTGAGGCAGCCGGCGACGAAGTCGCGGGCGGCTTCGCTGAATTTGTCGGCGGGGAGGTCGGGGGGGTCGCCGTCGACGATGGCCTGGAGGAGAGTTAGGAAGAGTCGATTGGAGGTCGGAGGGGAAAGAACTTACAGCGAGTTGGGAGAAAATGTTGTCGTAGGTTTCTGGCGGGTAGGGATACCGTCCCATGGCGCATTCGATGATGGTTAGGCCGAGCGACCAGATGTCGCTTTGCACACTGTAGGTTCCTCCTGCAGCGCCAGGAGCGGGTCCACCACCTGATATCCGCTCTGGCGCCATGTAGCTCTGACATCCAATGTTCGTTCGCGCAATACTCGCCACCAAGTTCCCTGAGACGCCGAAATCGCAGATTTTGACCTGACCCTTTGTGTTGACCAGGATATTCGTGGGCTTGACATCACGATGGATGATGTTGTGCTCTTCTTTTAATGACTTCAATCCGAGAGTCGTGGCCAGCGTGACTTTCCGTAATATGTTCTCGGGCACGCCATCGCCGTAGATCTTGTCCATGGATCCTCCGTCCATGTACTCGATGCATATGTATACGGCGCCTTCTTGGAAGAACGCACCGTAGAAGTCGATGATGTAGGGTGATACGCAGCGATGCAGGATATCCAGCTCCATGATGATGGATTGGAACTTTGCGTCGTCCAATTCTAGCCGCATCTCCTTCATTGCCATGACAATTCCGGTAGTGTTTTTGCCTGCAGCAGATACTGACACAGGTTGCAAGTCTTCCGAGTCTGTTCGATCCTTGGGCAGTGCCTTGTTGCCTGCCAGGCCCATGCCTGCTTTTCGGAATTTAGGAGCGGAATGCCGTACCTTGTACACAGTGCCGTAGTTGCCTTTGCCCAGCTCGTCCAGCGTCTCAACCTCGTCCAGACTGATGTGGAAGGTCTTGCCAGAGGTGAACTCAATACCCTGCCCAGTCACTCGTGCCTTGCCCTTGAACGTCAGGGCACCGTTCTTGGTGTCGATATATTCAGCATATTTCTCCATCTCTGTCTGCTCTTTCGGCTTCTCGACTTGTCCATTCGGCCCACCATTCGCTTCTCCGCCGCCGAGTTGGGACAGAGTCATGCCTGGCGGTTTCCGCTTACCGCCGGTCGGACCTCCTGCACGACTCGCAGGTGCCTGTCCTGGGAGCCCACCCGGCAGCTTGATGCCTCTCTTCGCCGCCAAACCGCCTTGAGGGGGACCGGATGAGTTAGATCCGGGGAGGACCGGGGAGGAATTGAAGGCTTGTGGGCTCGGCCTGTTAAGCTGAGGCGGGAGCTTGAAGCCGGCTGGAAACCCACCTGGAGCGGGCCCTTGTGAGGGACCACTCGGTGCGCCGCCGCTGGGTCGTCCTCGATTAGGCGCAGGCGCACCTTGCCGTGACAGCGAAAACTGCTTCATTCTCTCTGCGATGTCCGGGTTCATGCCTCCTCGTGACGAGACAGTGGGTAGGTTGGGCGGTCGTCGTGCGGCGTTGGTATTGCCGAGGGGCTGTGACGAGGCGGTCATGTTGGGGAGTGTGGCAGCGGCGGTGTCGCTCTGCATGCGTGGAGGCGGTCGGGCGGCGGTCGGGCTGGCAATGGGTTCTTCGGGAGACAGCGGTGGCGAAGGACTTTGCAGCGGAGACTGCTGTTCGTCTGGGGACGACATGGTGGGGTGTGGGTGCGCGCAGGCGCTGACGGGAAGGGGCGTAGCAGCCTCTTGTGTGTAAAGAGGGACAGGCGGTGGGTGGGTGTGGTCTAGATGGTAGGCAGTCGGTAGGTTGACATCTGATTAGGTGTGCTAGCGGTGCAGGCGAGCGCGAATGTGCAGATCGCCTGGGATTTGCACGTGCGGGTCGTCGGGTTGTGCAAGCTGATGTACTAAGAGTGGCGGTGCACGTTTTGGCGGATCGCTCACCCGGTGTTTCCAAGAAGCTTCAAATGCGGAGTCGAGCGGGAGGCGCAACCATTGCCAACAAAGATGCGACCTCTACAGTATTCGTCACACAATAATATATATATTCACTCGCACCTCGGGGTTTCGCTTGCACAGAAGGGCCGTTTCCAGTGTCTGGCGACAGCTGTCCGCGTAGACCTCTAGGTTGTGGCCTGCTGTGCGTCGTGGTATGGGTGCGAAGCGAAGGCTGACCTAGTCAGTATGGCGCATCTAGACCTGGCTTTTGCTCTTGCTAGGTGGGATTTGAGGCATTTGTTGCAGGTAGTGTTCAATGGCGTCGGGGAGAGGATGTCAATTGAGAATGGACTGCAGAGGAAGCGCAATAACACATGTAATTCTGGTTGATGGTGTTGACCGTCTACGTGGCTGCTGACACCAGCGTGATGGATCAATCAAGGTGTCAAGCCACGGATGACGTTGAATTGTTGGTGGTACAGCGTGTCGATCGGCAATTCACCGACGCTATTGGCTGCCAGAACAAGGCGCTCATGTGCCAGATGATGCTACCTGCACCACAATCAATAACTTGATCGCGGGACAGTCCATATCTTGGTAGAAGCCTGCTGCAGTGTGATTCAGCTTCTGCGAATGCATTGCCACAGCTATAGTTCGTGTATTCGCATCTGAGACACGGCGACATCAGCGATCAGCGCTGTGCAGTCCAACCTTGCCGATCCCACGAGCGTGGCTGAGAATTCCAGCTCGCTTCCCAGTCTGGCCCGGGCGCTCTCAATTTCTGGGAACGGCCCAAGAAACACCAAGACGCTGCCCAGAAACTACAAGCTCTTCGCCCAACTTCTGTCTCATGCCCATTGCATACCGCCTACAACACGAGCTGTACACTGCTACGCCAAGCAGCATGAGCGGCGATCACTGAAAGGCAGGCACGGGTTGAAGTATTGCGTGACGCGCGACTCCGCGAAGTCATCATCAGCTGCGGAGGCATCGGCATCTGATCTTCTGATAAGGCCATCTCAGGAACAAGCAAACACACCCACTACCTTACCTTCTCCACCACGCATCCCGCATTTTTGGGAACACTCCCCACGCGACATCTACCTACATAATCATACACACACCAGCATCTCCCTCGTCAGCGCACACCTCGTGCGGCGATGAGTGTCTGGCAGCATCCCAAGGCCTTCCGCCTACGCCATGTGGCGGATGTGGCTTTCACCACTCACCAGAAACGCGGAACAACCTTCGACAGGCAGACACCCTTCATCACCGCCGCCACCAACACGACAATGGACTTGCTGCTGGACGGTGCCATAGCAGGCGTCGCGCAGGCACACGGCAACCACCCCAACTTCCTCCACCTCGCCGGTCTCGTCTGCGAAGCCGTGCTCGAAGTCATATTTGTTGCACTGCCAGGCTTCGTCGTGGCATACAGCGGCATGTTCGACGCCAGCAGCCAGAAGTTTGTGGCCGAGCTCAACACGATGGTCTTCACGCCCTGTCTGGTCTTTACGAAACTCGCAAGTCAGCTGAACGCGGATAAATTGGCAGATTTGGTGGTGATCCCCTTTATCTTCGCTGCGCAGACGATGGTGAGCTGGGCGTGCGCACAATTGATGGCGAGGGTGTTTGGGTTTGCAAAGAAAGAGAAGAAGAGGCAGAAGAACTTCATCCTGGCGATGGGTGTCTTTGGCAACAGCAACAGCTTGCCGATATCATTGGTGCTGAGCTTGAGCAAGACCATCTCCGGCCTACATTGGGACAAGATACCAGGCGACAACGACAACGAGGTCGCCGCGCGAGGTATTCTATACCTGCTCATCTTTCAGCAGCTTGGACAGCTGCTGAGGTGGACGTGGGGCTACAGCGTGCTGCTGAAGCCAGCGAGTGCATACGAAGAGGACGAGAGGGCAGAGGAGGCACAACAGCAGCGGTTCATCGAGGAAGGGGAGTATAGGGATGACCCGGACGATGTCGTGATGAACGGGAACGGCAAGAAGCACCACCACCACAAGACCCCCGATTCGGGTTTCAGCTCCGGGTCGCACTCACCAGGCACCGCTAGCATCGCGTCGAACGAGGACGACGACCGACCTGAAATCATCCCCTCCACAGCCGCAAACGGCAACAACATCTCCAGCGAGCCACGCCACTTCATACACCAGCACGACTCCCCCTCCTCGCCGCCCCGTCCAAACCACGGCCTCGAAGACCGCGCCAGAAGCACCGGCCACATCACCACCTTCCCGGACTACTCCACCACCTCCAACTCGAAATCTCTCGACGAATCCACCCCGGCCTGGAAGAAACCCATCTACCGCGCCCGCAACCGCGCCCTCCAATCCTACCACTCCCTCCACTCCACCCTCCGCACCTTCTCCCACAACCTCTACCGCCGCCTCCCGCCCTGGCTCCAAAAATCCCTCTCAACAACCACCTACTACGCCTCCTCCTTCCTCGCCGGCGTCTGGCGCCAAATGAACCCGCCCCTCTGGGCCATGCTCATCGCCCTCATCGTCGCCTCCATCCCCGCCCTCCAACGCCTCTTCTTCACCCCAGGAACTCTCGTCAACAACTCCCTGACCCGCGCGTGCAGCAATCCGGCAACGTCGCCGTCCCACTCATCCTCGTCGTCCTCGGCGCCAATCTCGCGCGCTCCACCCTCCCCCAAGACCAACTGGCCACCACACCAGAAGAAAAAGCGGAAGAGCGCAAACTCCTCTACGCCTCCCTCCTCTCGCGAATGGTCCTCCCCACCATCATCATGGCGCCCGTGTTGGCGCTTGTGGCGAAATTCGTGCCGATTAGCATCCTGGATGATCCGATTTTCATTATTGTTTGTTTCTTGTTGACCGGGGCGCCGTCGGCGTTGCAGCTGGCGCAGATTTGTCAGTTGAATGATGTGTTTATGGGGGCGATGAGTAGTTTGTTGACGGCGAGTTATGTCGGGGCGATTTTTCCGAGTACGCTTGTGCTTGTTATGTTGGGTTTGGAGGTGTTGGAGTGGGCGCAGCCAACTTGAAGGATCGTTGAAGGGAGGGGGGGGAGAGGGGTGAGGAGGGGTGGGTAGGAGGAGGAGGAGAGGGAAATGCATGGCATGGGCATGGCATGGTTGGGCTGGGTCTGAGGTGGAATATGGACGCTTTGGTATAGTTTTTCGTGTGATAGCGTTCTTTGGCGGTGGCGTTTGGGTGGAATTTGTGTTCATTGGGAGGGGGGAATTAGGGTTGAAGTGAAGAAAAGACATACCAGCTTCTCTCTCTCTCGTTCGTTGGGGATTGCTACGAATTGGAGGAAATTTCATGCTTTGCTTGCATTGGACGATGGTATTGCATGGTCGTGAGGTCTAGGTCTTCGGGATTGTAGCATATGGGAAATCTTGTGTGTATGCATCTCGGCCATGGAATCAACAGTATAAATATCTAACGGATCTCATTAACATTGTGCATATCGCCGGTACGATACCTACACATACATCCATTTCCAGCAGGTCTCGACATCAACCTTTCCACGCACGCACCCACTTATGTACTCTTGTGGCGTTCAGTACACGCAAGACTATCAATGATACTACCTTGTGTATGAATCATGTCATTAATCTTATCTCGTTCTTCGTATGTAGGACAGGGACGCCCCATATGGAAGGGACAGGGTATGCATCCTCACGCAAAAGGCGCAGGGGTGAAATCAAGGAGAATGAAATTGGGGCTGATGCCAGGTTGCGTCAGTGGCTTGTGGGCTTGTGGCGGGGTCCAATTTGCTGTCTCAGATTTTGGGTGTGCTGCACAATGAAGTAGATTATGTGTTCCAGACATTGAAATTGATGAAGGAGAAATACAATGAGTAGGAATAGCAACAGTGAGTACTGCTTCTGAGGTATAGTGTTGATTGGTCGAAACTCAATCTTGCACTCGTGAGGTGAAACGGGGACTTGTGTGGAACAGGGTTTGTGGCAGAGCCGCCGCTAATCATCATCGTCACTACGCGCCTGCTGCCCGCAGACGCGCGATCAACTTGAACCTTGTTTTTTTTAGAGTTGGAGTAGACACTTCATCCGCCCGTTACTGCTGCTTGGATGGTAGGGTCTGGAACTCTCCTGGCGTAGTGTACGCACCTATTGACTACGACTGCTATACACCTTTACCATTGAAACTGATTCTTCGCCTGCTTTTTCAGTACAGCGAATAGCATAATTCCTGGCTTGTCTTTTTTGCGTTCAGGCGTCACATGCATTTGCGAGCAGCAGACCTCTGTGAGGCTTGCTAACACACGCCCTCCCCTTCCCTCCCATCAAAAACACTACCACGACAGTAAGGTAGCCACACCCACAGATACCTCACCAGCATGTCCTCCCCCGCCGAGCCCTCGTCGACCTGCGACACAGGTTCCTTCTCCGACTGGTTCAACTGCAACAGCGGCGTCGCATCCGGCAGCGAAGGCCAGAGCATCAACAACCTCCTCGCCGCCATCGCCGGTTCGTTCGCCGCGTTCGGCGTCCAACTCCTCATCTTCCTGCTGCTACGAATAAAACTCAAGCGCATCTACCGCCCTCGCTCCTTCCTCGTCCCGCAGCGCGATCGTGTCACACCGCCCCCGCCGGGCTTGATATCATGGCTGTACCCGCTGTTCAAGACGACGAACTTGACGCTGATACAGAAGTGTGGGTTGGATGCGTATTTCTTCCTGAGGTATCTGCGGATGCTGCTGAAGATCTTCTTTCCTGTGGCGATTATTGTGATGCCGATACTGCTGCCGATCAACCGGTGGTCGGATGGCGGGAAGACGGGGCTGGATAAATTGAATATCAGCAATGTGGGCTCGCAGTACGTGGGCAATAGACTGTGGGCACATTTGATCCTGGCGGTTATGGTGATCGCCTGGATCTGCTACGTGTGCTATAAGGAGCTGCGGGGCTACATCCGCGTGCGGCAAGCGTTTCTCACGTCGCCGCAGCATCGCATACGCGCGAGTGCGACGACCGTGCTGGTCACGGGAATTCCGAGGAAGTGGCTGACGTACGAGGCGCTGGCGGGGCTGTATGATGTGTTTCCCGGTGGCATCAAGAATATTTGGATCAATCGGAATTTCGACGAGTTGGCGGATAAGGTGAAGTACCGGGATAAAGTGGCTAAGGGCCTGGAGGAGGCGGAGACAGCGTTGATCCGGTTGTGCTTGGAGAAGCATGAGAAGGCGATCAAGAAGCAGGAGAAGGAGTTTGGGGTGAAGAAGAGTAAGGAGGAGCGGAAGCAGGATGCGGCTGCCGGGGACGCGGCGGCGCATGAGACGGCGCAGGGTGCTGGTGTTACGGCGGGTGATCAGCATGAGACGCCGCATGGTTTGGGGGATCGGTTGAAGGAGGCGCAGGCGGCGGAGGATCAGGCGAAGCAGAAGGCGGGGCGGAGGAAGGCTGCTAATCTTGGCTTTTTTGGGCAGGGTTTGGATAAGGTGGGGCTTGGAGTGGTGAATACGGGCCTGGGGCAGGGGTTGGGTGCGGTGGGGTATGGGCTGGGTGCGGTGGGTAAGGGTGTGGGAGGTCTTGGGCATAGAGTTGTGGGTGGTGTGGATCAGGGTCTGCATAGGCTTGATGATACGGTCAATGCGGCGGACGCTGGTAATAACTTTGTTATGGACGATGAGGCGTATCAGCGGTCTGTGTTGGCTGATGACAATTCCACACCCAACAGGACTCCAAACCTGGCTCAAGGAGAGCACAAGACCGACATACCACAAGTGGATGGCTTGATACCGCCTGGAGCGCTCAGTGGCGAGATGATTGGGGCTGGTGCTGCTGGCAGCAGTGGTCCTGGTTATGCAGGCGCTCGGTTGGATCATGCACAGACGCCCGCGTATATGCGGCATCAGCTTGGTCGAACGACATCGTTCCAGAGTCAGCGGAGCCGACAGGAGGTCCAGGCTGATAGTCCAGTTAGTGATCGCACTCTTGGCCTGTCTGATACCCGCACGACACGCCCGTCTGGTGACTCGAAGCCAAAGTCTAGTATGCAGATTGAGGAGCCACCTGAGCTCCAAGCAGGTGAACACCACAGCTGGTACAAGTTTTGGAAGAACCACGATCATGGTCTCGCCCTACCTTCGCCACAACCTCACACAGCTGATGATGATGAGTTCCCGCTCAATGCAACTGCTGTCAAGATTAAAGCTGAGTCACAGGGCACGCCAAAACATGACAAGGACGTGAGCTCGAGCAAGTGGGTCGAGAAGCTCGCGTTCTGGAAGTCCGGACCCAAAGAAGAGTACCCTCCCGCCTTCGACCCAGACATGGACGAAGACAAGGACGGCGAACCTCGATGGCGTAAATACATCGAACCCAAAGACCGCGAAACCATGCGCCTGCCCCTCTTCAGCGATAACCAAGGCTGGTGTCCTTCCATCCCCCTCGTCGGCAAAAAAATCGACAAAATCTACTTCCTCCGCCGCGAACTCGCGCGCATGAACCTCGAAATCGAAATCGACCAAAACGACGTGGAGAAATTCCCCTTCATGAACTCCGCCTTCATCCAATTCAACCACCAAGTCGCCGCCCACATGGCCTGCCAATCCCTCTCGCACCACGTGCCCCAACAAATGGCGCCCCGCATCGTCGAAATCTCCCCCGACGACGTCCTCTGGGACAACATGGCCATCAAGTGGTGGGAAAAGTACCTCCGCACCTGCCTCGTCCTCAGCATCTGCGTCATGCTCATCATCCTTTACGCCATCCCCGTCACCTTCTCCTCGCTCCTCTACAACCTCAACTCCCTCGCCGAAAAATGGAGCGTCTTCGCCTGGGTCGCCGAAATCCCCGACACCGTGCAGTCCATCCTCCAAGGTATCCTCCCCGCGCTCATCCTCAACATCATCCTAGCCATCATGCCGCTCGTCTTTCGGCTGCTCGTCAAATTCCAAGGCGTTCCCACTGGCGCGGCCGTCCAGCTAGGCGTGCAGGCATGGTACTTCGCCTTCCTGTGGATCCAAGTCTTCCTCGTCGTCACCATTTCCAGCGGCCTGACGGAATTCTTCACACAACTAGCCAATAACCCAGGTCAAGTGATTAAGAGTCTCGCCACGAGTTTACCAGGCGCAAGCGACTACTTCTTCTCCTACCTCCTCATCCAGGCGCTGGGGAACTCGGCGAGCGCGCTCGTGCAAGTCATGAGTTTGGTCGGGTGGTTCGTTTTCGCCCCCCTATTCGATGGGACCGCGCGGAGTAAATGGCGGAGGGAGACGACGCTGCAAAATGTGCAGTGGGGGTCTTTTTATCCCGCGTTTACGAATTTTGCGGTTGTGGGCATTATTTATAGTGTTATTGCGCCGTTTATTTTGGTGTTTATGCTGATTATTTATGGGGTGTTTTGGGTGGTGTATCGGTATAATGTGTTGTATGTTTATCAGTTTAGGGTGGATACGGGGGGGTTGTTGTTTCCGGTGGCGGTGAACCAGCTCTTCACGGGGGTGTACTTCCTGGAGCTGTGTCTGATCGGCTACTTCTTCATCTCGACGGGCCCGGACGGGAATGTGGCGTGTATCCCGCAGGGGGTGATTATGATCGTCGTGGCGGTGTTGACGGCGGCGTACCAGTGGCAGTTGAACGCGACGTTCCGGCCGCTGTTTCGGTATTTGCCGATTACGTTGGATGATGAGGCGGTCATCAGGGATGAGGAGTTTGCGAGGGCGCAGGCGAGTAAGTTTGCGCCGATGATGAAGGATGTGGATCATGATGGGGTGGATGATGAGGAGGAGGATATTCAGGATGTTTTGGAGCGGAGGGAGCGGAGGGAGTCAGATGCGGATGATGCGGCGGAGAGGAAGGAGAGGAAGGATATTGCGGAGCGCAGGCGGAGTGGGCTGAGGAAGCCGGATATGTCGGCCGCGGACGACCCTACTTTTAGCGAGAAGACGGCGGAGGTTGCAGCGTCGGAGCAGCAGACGGACTTGAAGCCCCGCCCCAGCCAGCGGATTAAGGGCCTCGCGCGGAAACCGGAGGACGCGGTACACAAGCTCAAAGCGATCCAGGAGCAGCGCCGATCCGAGCGCGACGCAGCGGTCGATTTGGAGGCGCAGAAACGCACGCAGGGGGATATCTTGTACGAGGGCTTCGCCGACGAACTCGAAGACTTGTCCCCGCACGACAGGGATTTGTTGGTGCAGTTGGCGTTTAAGCATGCGGCGTTGAGGGCGAGGAGGCCTGTGGTGTGGATTCCGAGGGATAAACTTGGCGTTTCGGATGATGAGATTCGGCGGGCGGAGAGGATGAGTACGGTTTTGGTTGGGAAGGATAAGTTGGGTGGTGGGGGGAAGGTTGGGAAGGGTGAGGGTGGGGAGGAGGATGGGGAAAAGGTGAAGAAGACGAATATTTGGATGAGCAATCAGGGGACTGCGTTGAATGCGAAGGGGAAAGTGATTTTTGGGCGGAGTCCGCCGGATTTTTCGAATCTGGATTTGATTAGTCTTTAGTCTCTTCCTGGTCTGAGGGGGCAGGGAGGGAGAGGTGGAGATGGTGGATGGTGGTTAGGATGCGGGTGTGGGGGGAGGAGGGGGGAGGCACTAGAAAGGGGGTTGTGTTGTGTTTGTTTGGTTGGTGGTTTTTCAATTTGCATGGCGTAGCGAGCGGGGCATTGTTTATGGGGAGGAGAGGAGTTCTGTGATTGATACCTAGATGGATTGTGATGGCATGGCATGGCATGGCTGTG
The DNA here is from genome assembly GCA_007113905.1 of Teratosphaeria zuluensis. NCBI lineage: Eukaryota > Fungi > Ascomycota > Dothideomycetes > Mycosphaerellales > Teratosphaeriaceae > Teratosphaeria > Teratosphaeria zuluensis. The sequence continues at coordinate 109,326 of VCMQ01000026.1, forward strand.
ACGATATACCCTTTGATGCCTACCTAAGCTCCCTACTTGTTTTCTAGACGGCAGAAGAAAAATACGAGTGCAATATAAATGCAAATTTTTCCTGCGCTTCTTCTTTTGCTGTCGGTCTTGTGATTCATTGACGATGGACTCGTCCATCAGATGGTTTCAACTTTTTTCACTGTGATTCTGGTCTGGCGGAGGGAGAAAAGTAGCGGGAGACGTTTCTGGTGCTTATGCGCGGATGCGGATGTGAGATTCAGATGGCGGTAAGGTGATGTACAGGTTGTAATTTAGCAGGGCGATGGTGAGCTTCCCCTTACTAGCTAGGAGGAGGTGGAAGTCCAGGCACGGTCATCTTGGCTGCTGCTGGCAGTGCATATGGCATAGCATGTGCGCATCGCACTGATCGTCGGTAGTAGGACGGGTGATGCTACTCGCCTTTTTGCTTCCTTCCTTTGCTCTTGGGACGGCAGGATGGTGGTATAACTATTTATTCCCTCCTCGGAGGTTGCATGAATGACTTGATGTAACGAATGGTAAGATGGATGTTGCTCACCTCAGGGCTCATACACATCACAATTGGGACCTGACGACGCATCATTTGTGGATGTAGATCGTGTGTTTCTTCATCACGAGTTGAACGAAGAATAGATAAACGCGTTGAAGTTATGTGTATACCACATACATATCATTCCTCATACTCGAGGAAGGAAGGAAGAGGAGTATCGTAGCGAAGAAACACCCAGAAGGTTCACAACAACCTTATATGAATCTCGGCTTCAAAGACAAACAGCTTCTTCGTCTGTCACTGCTATTTGCTATCCCTCCAAGAAGCGATATACACACCCCATCGCCCCCCCCGTTTGAAGGCTGAAACACCTCCCCACCCTCCGGAATCTCCCTCCGAAATAAATGCAAGCCATCACCAACGGCGCCCCCGCCCCTGGGAATCTCGGCATGAGGTAGGATAGATAGTTGCCATGACACTGTGACTGTAGCTCCCGTCAACCAGACTGACCCACTGCGACCAGAACCAGGCACATACTGACATAGATCCACTCGGCACAGTAAGGTGCCTAGATAGTGATCCACGGTCCCGGATCCCAAAAAGCAGCAAGCCACCTGCAATGCATCTCACATGTTGCCATTGAGCGACGACCCGCACCCGGTTCCTTTTTTCAAGCCACGCATGCACGAATAAGACATCATGTCGTGATACAGTACCGGAACGCCTCCTCCTCCAGCAGCAGCGAAGCAAGGCGAGATCAGCCTCACTCGAAGGCTAGTGTGGGGATGGAAAGCAGGAGTGTTCCAAAAAGGCAATTGCCCATTCCGCAGCACCCAATCGCCATCCTTCCTTTCCTTCCCTCACTGAACCGCAACTGCATGCAGAAGCACATGCGATCTGAAACAAGCAAGATAACCTCTAGAGCCCTACATACTCGTATTCAATCTCGTGGGCATGGGTGAGAAAGAGCAGAGCAGAGCTCAGAAAGACACACGAAATCACCATCCTCCAATTATACATACCCTACATGTTGGAAAACAAGAGCCTCATGCGCCAAAGGAGCCTGCTGGTCACTGGACCACCCCCCATCCACCCACCTCTCCTTTTGTCTATCCATCGGTCTTTGCCCATTCGCACGAGCGCATCGAGGATTACATCCGCCCATCCACCTCTTGTTCTTCTTGTTCTTCTTCTTCTTCTTCTTCTCCTTCTTCAAGCGAACAGCAAAATCCAAGCAAGAGCGATCGTTTCTCACGTCCAACGCTGCAATGCAATCACAAAGCACACAAGCACAAGCACAAGCACGCGCACACGCACACTCATCTGCGCAAAAAGCTTTTCAAAAAAAAAAAACGAGGACCTTAAGGCGGTGGTGGTTTAAGGAACCTTCTCTCTCTCTCTCTCTTTTCCCACCTCCTCTCCTTCTTCTCATGCCCGAATCAAAGCGGACCAAACGCAAGATATGCAAGCCCCACACAAACACCCAATCCATGCTCGCAAACCCATAATCAATCCCGCTGTACCATCATTCCTTGAATTTCTTCCCACAACAATCCAATACTCCGTGTCTACGCCTGAAAAAGAGGGAGAATGTGGGCCCCAAGTAAAAGGCCGTTGGATCGCTGGAAACAGAGTGATAAATAATATAACATATGATGGTTTGGCAAAACCACACTTTGCCGCTCCAGGTTGCTGCTCGCTTTGGTCGTTGCTGCTGCTACTGTTCTCAAATTCGTAGTGTCGTCTCTAGTGAAGATGTTCGTCGGTGGCGACCCGCGTGTATGGTGGCGTGAGATGATGTGTTAGAAAGGCCGTGATCCATATTAGAAGAAGTGTGTGTGCGGCTTGCTGGACTCATGGACTTCCATCTCCTGCAGACTGTGTTAGCATTCATGTGCAAGTCAAGCGGCGAGCAGGCACTAGTCTTACCATCTTGAAGGTGTTCAGCTCCTCCTTGATCTGCTGTGCAAGCATGGGAGTCAAGCGGTTGCAGGTAGCAATCTCGCCTCGCCGATCATACTCTGCCGCGGACCAGACGTCGTGGAATTGGATCCTGGGACTGAAGTGGATGTTGCGGGCAGTACCGTTGGGAGTGTTCGGCATGCTCTTGGCAGACATCGTGGCTGCCAGTTTCGGACTGAAGTAGTCGCCGTTGAGGCTTGTACTACGTCGGCCTGGGACACCGTCCTTAGGTGTGCTGGGCATGCTGGAGGCTGGGCTCTCAGAGCTAGGCACAGGCGTGGTGTCGGCAGGTCGGATGACCGGAGAGCCACTTGGCGAGGCAGTACCAGAGCGCTTGAGAATGCCTTTCCGCACTGCTGCAAGTACTTCTGCACGATCCTTGTCACTGCCGACGATGCTGCGCCGAGAGTGTGAGTCTGAGGTCTCGACGCTCCCTCTGGCCTCCTTGAGGCCAGCCACGCCATTAGCAGCATCAATCGAGTTCCTCTCCAATTTTGGGAAGCCAGTAGCGCCATCAACCTTCTCGGCGGGATGTCCGTTGACGTTGACCTTTTGTCGCTCAGCCTCGACTGTCACCATCGAAACTTGTGCAACGCTTGGCTGCACTGTTGCGCCGGCGCCGACTTGGATCGGGCCATCAGCAGCCGGTACGCCGATAACACTCTTCGGACGGAACAGACCCTTGATGCTCCTAGCACCTTTCTTCGCACCACGACCCATCTTGCGCAGCATCATCGACGCCGACGAAGCAGTGGAGGAGATAGACAAGTTATCCGTGGAGCCTGTAAAGCCACCTTGTCCTGAGTAGATGCCAGCACCAATCCCAGCCTCCTCTTGTCTCCGTGCAATCTCCAGTTGCTCTGCGTCCAACTCATCATCAATCTGTTGTTGATGCTGTTCTCTGGTCTGCTGTGCTGTTTGTGTAGCAACGGTGTGGTTCTCGCCAGCCGTCCTCCGAAGCTCTTGTGCACTGCCGAAAGAAAATGCACGACGTAATCGGGACTTCATGCCCTTGTTGAGGTCCTTATCAGAGACAGCAGCTAGCTGGGCAGCTGCGGCGCTTGGTGTGGGAGATGGCGATGGTGCCACGGCTGCTTGCGCGGCAGCAGCGTATGTCTTTGGTTTCTGCGGCGATGTGGCTGTCTGGTCGGCTCCAGCAGTTTGCCTTGATAGTGGTGATGGAGCAGCCATGCGCTTGTTTGCGTCGGAAGAGCCCCTTGGCGGTACACTGACCCCTTTCTGGACTGATGTCTTGCCGTCCCGAACATCGTCCTTGGCTGGCTCGGTTTTGTGGAGCGATGTCTGAGACGCATTGCGGACCATGCCGGCGCCATCATCGCTCGAAGCCTGCGAGACGTACGACACCGGACGGATGGTCGTAGGTGTCGAGGTTGCGCCCGAGCCGTGTCCTGATGGTCTTGATGCACCTGCTGCCACTGATGGCGTGGACAAGTTGCTTGTGTCAAGAGAGTTCATGTTCAAGCTGCGCCTCCGATATCTCTTTGCGAGCTCCGACTCTTTCTTGTGTACCGCCAAATCGTCCACGCTCTCTCTTCGCTGCATTGGTTGTGGCTGCTCTTGATCTAGACCGCCCGAGATGATCGAGCTGGCGGGTGTGCCGGCAGGTGATGGACCCTTGGGCGTGGATGCCGTGCTCGAGTCAGTCCGCTTCTGCTGAGGTCTCCTATACCGATCAGGTGAAGCTTTGGGCGTCGTGACCTCGAAGGGCGTGAACGTCAGATCGGGCAGCTGCGAGGACAAGTTGATCATGGAGCCTGGTCGCGAGCCCATCACCGAGTCGTCTTTCGCCGAAGGCACCGAAGAGGTGTCTGATGACGAGGATGTCGAGGCCGAAGGCGCGTGTGCAGGCGGCTTTGTGCCATTGACAGTCGGTGCGGAACTTGTCCTGGCCTCTTGCCGCAAGGTGGGCGTGTTCTGAAACGCGTAGGGCTGCACGGGTGCAACACCCGCCCGAAATGGTGCGCTCTGTTGTTGCTGGCCATTGTACATGCTTCTGGGTGCCTGACCGAGACGCGGTGACTGCAATGGCGAGGCTGGGTACTGAGGAGATTGGGACTGGAAGGCGTCGGCGGATGAGGGTCGGGAGTGCAGCATCGTAATCGTGCTGGAAGATGACATGAGCGGAGGCAACACCTCGGCCATCGGACCTGGCGTGATGAAGTCGCGCGCCGTGTTTGGTGGAATGTTACTGCCTGCTGAAGGGATGAGGCTCGATGGATACGGCGGCTTGGCGAAGGGGAGCTATGGGAAGAACGGAAGGTGGGTGTAAGTATATTAACTGAGCCGGCCAGCAGTCAGTGATATGGTCTTTGCAGCGGTAGCTTGGCTGCGTCGACGATGGCGGCAGTGAAGGAGTGGGGAGAGAGTGCGTGACGTGAGGGGGGTGTCGAAGATTCCTGGCTCCTAATGCAATTCAAGGTTGACGAAGCCGGAGGTGGAGATGTGTCGAGTGAGACATAGGCACGGGTAGGTATCCAAGACAGCGCAGCTCTTTCACTCTCGCCTTCCTCGTCTCGCGTGTCTCAATGTGTTTGTGATAGATGTGTGTGTGTGTGTGTGTGTGTGTGTGTGTGTGTTCAAGCGTACCTTAAGTCAGGCGTGGTCGAGCCGACGTGTGTTGTGTGGGAAGTGCGTCCGTCGAAGCGGAGCCTGCTTTGCCCTCAGACCAGCATGTCAGGGGCGGCCAAATCTCAATGCTATTCCAAGCCCGCCCTTTCCAATTGTGTATTACTATCGACGAGACCGTGTCGTCGAAGTGCGTCGAAGGTCGTGGGTGGTAAGCGCTCGAACGCACGCGCACGGCGAAGACTCGAGGCGAAGGGGTGCCGAGAGGTTAGGGGCTCGAACAAGTGAATGTTGACCCGACCCGGAGAATGCAGAAGCACGCGTCCCTCGCAAGCAGCACGTCGTCCGCCCGCACAATCCTCCGTGAGAAGATAATCTAGTACAAGTATCGTAGAAGCACCAAAACGGTCATCTATAATGTGCAAGAGAAGGCGAAAGAGTCGTTGTGTGAGCTTGCACCACACTTGCTGCAGGCAGGGTCACTTGCATGAGATGGTGGTGGATGGATGGATGAGGATGGCGTCCCTCCGCCAGCGACCACTCAACCAGTCAGGACGAAGCATGAGCTGGTCTGTGCGCGCTGTGTGGATCAGGACGCCTATCTATTTCTACAGGCATCATCACGGTCGGCAACGCACATGAAAGTACAACCCGTGCCGTCCTCAATGCCTAACTTGGCCTCTATCTACGATGCACTTTTGCCTCATTCTTTGACCGCCGTGGGTGGTACTGCTGGCGGTTCTCGCTCGCTCGAGAAACCAGGGCAGACCGCAAATCTGGAACAGAATTAAGTTCTCGCTTCATGCTCGCCTGGTCTGACGGACGCGAATTCTTCCCGGTCTCACTTTGATTCAAGGGCCTTTGATGATCGACCTGTGGACCAAATCTTGGAACATTCCAATCGTCCTTGATGTGTATCAGACAGCTACAATATATCAAAGCAGGCGGTACAAGCGCTGGGCGGTAGCATCATCAATCTTCATGGCGCGCCCTGTCCCAAAGAATTTTAGCTTTTTTTGGCATGCAAGAAGATGCATCTTCTTTCGTGTCTGAAACCCTGCGCTGGGAGCTCTCTCGTGGAGTGGGGAATCGATGTAGCTTCGTACATCCGCCCTGCAGCTCACAGCATCAACAATCCAGCTCGTTGCTTGAACTTCTCGTCGCCCCGGCACAGCAACTACCTTATATCGCAGAATTGGACTGCGAAGATTCCTCGTTGCTTTGATGAAGCTCGGGCGACGTGTAAGCCTTGACCTGAACGTTATTCCTGCGTCACGAATGTCACAGCTAGCAATTTGTTATTTGGTTGCTTCCAACGGCCAACGCGTATCGCGGTCCAACGCTGGAAGGCATTTCTTCTTCCACAGTCCCACTCGGCACACAGTATCCTGCCACGGAAATATCTCCTGCATACTGCTGCTCTGCTATGTCAAATCTGGCAAGCACAGTGAGACGACTCCAGCTTGGCTCTAAACAAAAAGGTCATCTACAGGGATTATTAGAGTTTCTCCAACCTGAACTCCGCGGTCCTACATATTGCGCGTTCATCAAGCTGTTTGGCGTCACGTGAAGCAGCCGCTATTATTAAGGCGATGCACTTCGAAGAGTAAGATAGTGCCGTGCCGGGCGCAGCACTGCCGAGTCAGCCCATACAGTCTTGCCGCATCTCGACCTCGAAATGGTGCTGCATTGCATAAAAGCAAGTGCTGCTGTCGTCGGCCTTTCGCCCGACATATAAGCAACTGGAAAGGCTATGTGAGCAATAGACCTTGTGTCCTCACTGTTCCACTTACCGGCAGATGATGCTCGACGCAGTGGCTCGGCTAATGCATCATTCGATGGACTGACTGGTTGGCATCCTGAGACGACACAGATCTTCCGTCAAGGTGGACAGTGCGTGCGATCTCAAAGCTTGCCACTCACGGTGTGAAACGCAACTCAGAGAGAGCAATCAGTCATGCTTGCTGGGGCCGGTACGGGATGCCCTTGGCTCGACATGCGAACAGCCAAATGCAGTCTGTGCCTTACCTACGCATGGAGTAGACTTCTCGGCCATGCACAATTCTATACACTCTACCTCAGGTCTCGACGCGCCTTTCTTTCCGCCACACTTTATTGCTTTACTCTGTCTGAACAACTTTATGCAGGCTCGGTAGATATGCTTTGAGCATACCCATGCTGACGGTATGCAGAAGCGCGTCTTTTCCCTGCGAGAGTTCCATTGCTCGCTTGGGTCAAACGGCAGCGCCAAGACACTTCAAAATGTTGGCCAAGGCACTCCAAATGTTGATTGCATTCATGCACTGCTTGGGGCCGTACATTCGTGCTCGTATATGCTCTGGCGAATCCGCGGCTACACCTACCTGCACATCGTCATCTCCAATCACGCAATGCATTTTATAAGTTGCCTATCGCCCTCGCTTCCCCATTGATGCATCTACAACTGGAGCTCTCGGGCAAGATGCAGCTCCGAGTCATTGCTTGCAGAGACCATGCATCACATGAGAGAGCCATTGATACGCAAAACAGACCGCCAGGATACGTATCGGTGCGGCGCAGATACGAACATGTGGTTGGCAATGTTAGGCGTGGTTGTCGATCCTTCGGCTGGACATCGAATCGGTACGATTGCGGCCACACCACTTCAAGATCTAGCCGGGATCCGGGTCTGGGAGATATCATTGAGGGTCTGCAGATTGCCGAAGGAGGGGCAAGATATATGTTTACGCTCCTTCCGCTTGGAGTTAGAAAAATGGTTTCCATCTCCAGGATCACTGCAGGACATTGATGCTTAGAAGTGATTCAAAAGCTTCATTGATTGCTTTCTCCACCTCGCACTGTCAGTCAGGACTCCAATTAGCCGGTGCAAGGGGTTGAGCCAAGTTTGAGGCAGATGATCAATAAATGACAGATCGTCGACCGGTGGTCGACTGCTTTATTGCCCCGTGAGAGTCATCACTTCGATGCGTTGGCTCGCACGGATTCACCGACGCGATTGAGTTGCGGCAAACGAGTCCTCAGTAGTTCCATCAGCCTTCCAACTTGGAAACTATCTGGTCGACGACGTCGGGTCTTCCAATGAATCAGTCATTATCCGCTAGAAGTCATTCACCGCGTCAGGCACATTAAATCGCTTTTTCAGGCAGCTAGGCGTACCATCCAGCGGTCGGGTATGTTATCTGTCAGTCAGCCTTGTCAACCAGTCACTCGGTGATGTATTCGTCTTGCCAATTCGAAAATTGGACTAGCTCGATGGACTGTCTGCTAATTGCACCAGTCTACGTTGTTGTTCTGAGTCAAGCACTGTGGTCATTGCTGCACGGTGAGTGGCATGACCAACGTCAAAGGTCATATCTAGGCTAGCAAGAACTCCTACTTGCGGAATGATACTAGCCTTTGATGCACAGCCATCTCGAACACATGTCGCTGCAGTGTTGCAGCAATGACTCTCAAAGCTTCTCTGGACGATGCAGTTCCAACGTCAGCATGTTCCTGCCGTCATGAGAGGAGTGATTCGTAGTAGGACAGGCATCTTGGGTGAGCTCGAAGCCTTCCAGCGATGGGCATCAAATGGCACTACACCGATGCGATCGATGGTGCAGAAGGCATGTGGGTCGGGTGGTCAGAAGAGATCGAGGCTGATACTGCCATGATCGACTGCTTCTTGTGCGGCAGCAGCTACGCTCAATCTCAGTGAGTGTGCGGTGGCATTATTGTGATCCATTCGCAGCATTGGCCGGTTCCTGGCATCATGACTGACTGCATTGCTGCTCTGTCCATAAGTGTGTATGATAAAATTGATCAGTGATAAGATTGGCGGGAATCCAGGCTGCCCTGAAAACGATCACGGCAGGCATGACGTCGCTTTCGCTTCCTAGGTGACTCGATCCACCGTCGCACCTGGACGTTATATACAGTACTATTGGATGGATTCATTGCTTAAGCAGTAAACAGTAGCTTGACTTAAACTATTCTCACGATGAACGTAAAGCCAAAGCTGCCAAGAACATCACGCGCAGGCAACCTGGGCCTTTCTCGGGCAACCCGTGATGAGCCATGACACCAGCAAATGTGGACAACGACGTGGCTGTGCGCTGGTCCTTGTAAACAAATACTGTAGGTATAGTCCCTTCACTCATATACGCACTACTCAATACGCGCTGTAATCATGTCGTGGAGAAACAGGCTCCAGCAGCATGCTCCTAACATGGTAGCAGCTAACGGCAGCACTCAGGCCCAGATAGACAACCCGATACTATTCCAGTCGTTCGAATGGCATACACCGTCAGAGCCACCGGCACCAAACAAGACTCACTCTTCGAACTCACACTTCGCTCGACTGACCCGCGTACTACCTTCGCTAGCCTCAGCAGGCGTCACCAGCATCTGGCTCCCTCCAGGATGCAAGGCCAACAATCCGCAAGGCAACGGATATGACTGCTACGACTTGTGGGATCTGGGGGAGTTCGATCAGAAATGGACGAGAAGCACCAAGTGGGGCAGCAGAGAAGAGCTGAACGATCTACTGGGCTTAGCCAAGCGCATCGGTGTAGAATGCATATGGGATGCAGTGCTCAACCACAAGACAGCGGGGGATGCTACAGATGAGGCTTGGGCTGTCGAGGTGGATGGTGAAGGTCAGTCATATACATGAGGCGGCAAATCCTGGACGGCAAGCTGACGTGGTAGCCCGGGGTCAGATCGGAGGATAGAGATCTGTCCGCCCAGAAAGATTGAAGCCTGGCTCAAGTATGACTTTCCTGGTCGTGAGCGAGAAGGCATGAAATACAGCAAGCTCAAGTGGCGAGCTGAGCATTTCAACGGTACAGACTGGGACCAGCGAGCTCAGAAGAACGCCATCTATAAGCTCATTGACGATCCAGCCACTTACCCGAAGCCACATCAGCAGGGCGTCTCGGCGCAAGCAAATGGTGGCATGAATCGCTTGGCGCGCTTTGCTGGTAAGCTGAAGGGAGAGCTGTTGGGCGAGGTCCAGAGGCGACCAGGTAAGGGCTGGGCGGAGGATGTAGATGACTTGCATGGTAACTACGACTACCTTCTCTTCTCCAATATCGACTACAAGCATCCTGCCGTGCGCGAGGACGTGCTGAGATGGGGCGACTGGATGGTCAATGAAATCGGCATCGATGGCTTCAGGCTGGACGCTGTGCAGCACTTCTCCTCCGCCTTTACACGCGAATGGATCGCCAAAGTACAGCACGCCGCCCAGCGGGTCAAAGGCAAACCGGCTTTCATCGTCGGCGAGGTCTGGACCAATGAAGTCAGGCGAATCATTCGTTGGCTTGATGCTGTTGCTCAGCCTTCTGGCAACCCGGTCTACGCCTTTGACTCCTGCCTTCTCTACAGCTTCTCACGCGTATCTGAGGACGTGCGGCGAGGTTCCAGGAACGCGGATCTCCGTACGATCATGAGGGATAGCCTGCTAGAGATACGTCCTCAAAGTGCAGTCACTTTCGTCTCTAACCACGACACACAGCCTGGACAGACTAGCTATACACCATTGGATGCCAGACATAAGGCTCTGTTTTATGCTTTCATTCTTCTCAGGCAGCAAGGCATCCCGTGCGTGTTCTGGGGCGATGTATACGGGACTCGAGGTCCCAAAGCCGAGCCGCCTGCCTGTACAGTCCCCGATAACCGAGGTGGGCGCCGAAGTCTGCTTCCCGACCTCATGCTGGCACGGAGGCTGTTCGCTTATGGGCCTCAGACCGACTACTTTGACTCCCTGTCGTGTATTGGCTGGACACGTGATGGTGTGCCTGAAAAGGCCGGATCTGGCTGTGCGGTAATCATGAGTATAGGCTCAGAGGTGAATGCGAAGGGTCAGCCGAATTGGACAATCAAGAGGATGAAGATAGGCGAGCCAGGAGAGGTGTGGGTGGACGTGCTGGGGAATGAGGGCCAGAGGGCGGAGGTCGTGATTGACCAGAATGGTGAGGGTGTGTTCGCCTGCAAGGGCATGAGCGTTGGTGTGTTCGTGAGAAGGGATTGTGCCGACATTGCGAGGTTTCCGGTGCAGTTTGGGCTGAACGCTTATTGAACTGGCTAGACTCGCTTGGTACGAGGCGACGTGGGTCATTCGATGGGGCCCTCCTGCTGCCGGCTAGCCCTCAGGACGCGACGTAGAACAACAGGTGCAGGTACAGAGAATTGAAAACCTTGGTGAACGTCAAAGTCGTTTACATGAACAGGATTGGAAAAGCTGTGCAGCTCATGGCAATCTTCCACGACGCAACATATCGTGAGTCTACACTTCAACTAACTATCAATTCAAGGTTCTACCATCGTCCGCATCGCCACCCCTTCGCATCTCTAGTCGCCTTCTGACCCAAGTCTCTCCTGCACCCACGGGCCCGAGGACCAATCGAGCATTAATCGACCGTCAGCAACTGCTCGAAGAAAGCCTTAATATTACGCTCCTTATCCCACAAATGGACCTCCAAAATCCAATGACGCTTGAATCCGTTCTTATCAAGGCCAACCATGGAGTTCTTGTTGCCCGGAGTAATGTAGAACTGGATCCTGTCATTAGGAATGCGCTCGTGCGGGAAGTCACCGATGATATGACCAGCGATATCTGCGCCCCACTCCCAGCCATCCTTCCTGGCCTCCTCGCCGGCAATCTCGTAGAGCTCCTCACCGGTCATTGCCGGATTCTCCTTGTATCGCTCCTTGATGCGGTAGAACATGGGCTCCGTGGCGTCGCGCAATTTCTTCTTATGCGGATCGTCGCCGAGGACGTATGTGCGGCCGAAGTCTGCCTCCCATTTTTCGAAGACAGGACCGAGGTCGACGTACATTATGTCGTCGTCCTCGATTATTCGATCTGTCAGTTGCGTCTTGAAGGGAAAGAGAGTGTTAGGCCCAGCTCGGACGATGCGCATGTGCCAGTGCGTTTTAATGCCGTAGCGCTCTTCGCCTAATTTGCGGATCTCCTGGTCGAGTTGCTTCTCGGATACGCCTGGTCGGAGCAGGGTTTTCTCGATCTCCTCGAAGAGTGTCATTGCCTTGGTCTCGGCATCGCGCAGACAGGCAGCGCGTTCAAGTTCTTGACGCTCTTGAACGCTGTTGTTGGCACCCATGATGTGTCGCTGGCAATTGTTTGGGTCGTGATTTCGCTTGTCGTAGTGGTTGAGCTGGTGAGCTATTCAATATATCAAGTGCTTGTTTCTGAGGACGGGCGCTGATAGAGTGGTGGATCAGTGTAACTTCATGAGAAAGTTTAGAGCGACTTATATACAACTACCTAAGTGTCGTGAATGTGGATCGTGTCTGATGGGCACAATCTGCTTATGTCTGTGAAGACTAAGCCATTCACGCCTTTCACAGAGGTGGAATAATCGAGCCGACATTCACGTCTGCATAACTAGACACCCAATTATGGTGGGGCATCCGACAATACTGCCCCTCTCAAGATGCAGATAGGCCTACAGCTGCTCGCTGCCAGGCCAGATTTCCTTGATAGGTATGGCGAAGCGAGCAAAACAATATATTCAGCCAAATGAATGCTCCAACATAGTTGCGATGCGTCTATGCTATCGATTCAGTCCAAAGCATTGTTGTATAATGATGTGTAGTACAAATGAATGGGAATGAGTAGAGTCTTTGTGTTGAAACTGGTATGAGGGTGACCTCTGGCGAATGACCTCCTATCTAATTACGGACAATGCTCCTTCCTTATAGACTCCACTCAAGGTTTGCTTGTCTGCGACAGATGAGGTGGCGAGGGTCTAGAAAGGTGCATGTGCATGTCTTTCATGCTCTTTCAACACTTTGCTCAGAGATCCGGAGGTAGGACTTAGCTCCGAAGGTAAAGAAAGCCAATTTACATCTGGCGGATGCTTACGGATGTACAAAACAACAAACATGCTGTCGATCGTTCGCCTCACAGTGACAGCTTCTTCCGATTGACGACGTCTCCAGGATGATGCTGTGCCTCGAGTACGAGGCTGCTCTCGCCCTCTGAGCTTACCTCTGGCGCACAAGACAAAGTTCGAAGGTGGTCACACTCTGTTGCCTGTGGCGCGATGTCTTCGTTCGATTGCGCCACCCTCACTGCGCTTCGGGGCTTGGTGGTTGTTACAGAAATGTGCTCTATACGAAAATGGAAAGTCTGCGAGCCTGTTTCCCGGGTTGGCAAGTCGTGCATCTGACGCACACCTTAGGTCCTTGCGTAATTGCTTCGTAGAACTTTCTTGGTTGTCTGCGCGAGGTTCCGACCAAAACTGCGCAGCCCTGGGTCATGGCTGCACGCAGTGTTTCGCAGTCTGCACACTACACTTGGCCTACCTAGAACACTCGACCAAGCACACGACTAATTCTGGCATCGAGGTCCTCGGGAAGCATGGGTAATGTAAGCAAGCAGTCCTGTCATCTGTGACTAATTGACCACTCGGGATCTCTGTGCCTGGCGGTTGCTGCAACGTGGGAACCTCACGGAGACTCCGAGGGTCAGTACTGGCTCAAGTCTGCGCTCTCCACCGAGCACGTCTGCTCGCCATTCAAAAGAGGCTCATGGAGCCGCCATGGCCTTGGCCTTTCCTCCACCAATCCAATGCAGGTGCATCAGCATCATTTCCCAGATCAATAGCATCCTTCGGAAATCAAGGACCACGTCTCGTTGACCAGTCTAGACGGTCAGACCACGGTCTCCTTAGCGAAATCGATCTCTTCTGCCCCAGCAGCAACGATTGACTGCTGGTCGACGGTGACCGCATATCGCCTTGGCATAATCTTCTGATGGCATCCTGAGCTGAAAACTGCGCAGGTTGACGTCTGCCGGACCGGTTACATTACAGTCGACTTGTTCCTCGCCTTGGTCAGGCAAGCATGGTCATCACAGGACAAGTATACCCTTGAAAAAAGTGATGGGCCTGGCCTAGACGTCAAACACCACCACCTCTCGCGCACCGTGGAGTGGCGAGTGGGCGACAGGTTCAGGAAATATCAACCATGGACAACGAACCATCTGTCGCACTGTCCTTTGGGCCATCTCGCGTTTCCCCAATGCGTTTGATGCGGTTTTGAGCCGGCGCTCTGACCAGTAGTCTGCTTTAACGTCATCAGACTGTTCCGACGAAAGCGAGAATTCGACCGAATGCTAGAATCGAGAGCCCGACATGGTTACGAGAAGCTGTTGCAGCCAAGCAGAAGCGCATGGCACACCTAGCAGGATCAACCACTGCTTACAATCACCGCCACTTAGCCAAGCGTATCTCTCGCGCCTTTCATTATCCTCTGAGATCGTATACCCGCTGAAATGCAGGTACTGTACCTGCCGAGACAGCCATGCATGCTTGCCCACGCCCACGTTGCCAATGATGCTGACGACATACTAGTGACTGCACCAGGGCTTACAGTCCAAATGAGGTCTTGGTATGAGTCGCAAGTCTGTGTCAAATGCGCGAAGTCAAGACCAGAGCACAAGGGGCGCACGTCTTGGGACTGCACCAGCTTCAATTCCCGACCCCGAGGAAGCACTGCAGGATCAGACATAAAAGGCACCGCGAGGCCCAGCTCTTTCTCTACAAATCATTCCCATCCCAGACCATCATCTCACAGTCTTTATCATCAATTCACATTCCTTTCCACAGCCTGAAAGCTAGTCGCCGCCGATAACAATCATGCATTTCATTAAGGCTTTGCTGGTGTTAGGCGCAGTCGCCGCTGCTAGTCCAGTCGCGAATCCAGCTCTCGTTGCACGCCAGATACCGGGACTGCAGAATCTGGGCTTTTCGCAGCAGGACCCAGTGAGCAGCTAAATGGTCGCGCCCTTCGATTCGAATGAGCTAACATGGTCATAGATCAGCTTGCTGTTTTCGCGCTTCGGCGGCAACGAGCAGTGGGACATTGGGTAACCATCCCCACAGAGCCAGAGGCACCGGACTGATTGCTGATGTTCTGCTCCAGTTCGCTCTTCACCAACCTTGGTAACCTGGGCGATCCATTCACTCAGCTGGGCCAGAACCCGAACAGCTTCCTCCAAAATCTGGGTCTGTCGCGGCAGCAACCAGGGACACAATTGCTGTATGCTAGCACAACACAAACCGGACCTCTGCTTGCAGGCGCTAACTTGTGGTAGGTCAAGGCTCGGTATTACCCCGAACTCAGGAATTGGGCAATTCGGCTCCCAACTGGTTAGTTGTCGCAGAGACTACCCAACAGTGGTCGAAACTGCAATGCTGACAATACTTTCCAGGGCCTCCCGGCCTTTAGTGGAAATAATGGCTTCAAGAAGCGTCAGCTCGGCGGCCAGCAGCCGCCCCCTCAGCAGTTTGGTCCTCAGGGGTTGGGCACTCAGCAGCTTAGCACTCAGCAAACGGGTGGCACTCCGGGTGGCACTCCGGGTGGCACTGGCCAGCTGCAAAGCCTGGGTCTTACCCAACAGAGCCCCCTCACTTCTCTTTTCGGCCAGCTCAACGTCCAGCCGCAGGACCCGATATCACAGCTCTTGCAAATACTGGGTGAGCTTGGTGGTGTGTTTGCCCAGCTGCAGCAGAACCCCCAGAGCATCTTTCAGAGGTTCAATATGCAGCCGCAAGACCCAATCCAGCAGCTCTTGCAGCAGCTGCAGATGAATCAGAACAGCCCAATTGGACCCTTTTGTCAGGGGCTGGGTCTCCCGGGCTTCAACGGCGGCCAAGGTAACAATGCACTCGGCACCAATGGGTTCGGCAACAATGGGTTCCAGAAGCGTCAAGTTGGCAGCAACAAGTAAGCAAAGCCACCACTGCACCAATATCGGTGGTTACATCAGTTGAAGATACGTTGAAGCCGTTTGACTGATGAAACCACCAAGAGCCTCTTTAACGAGAAACTTACTGACCTTTATACCAATCTAGCAACATTCAATCTATACTCCAGCAACTGGGCCTCAGCCAACAGAGCCCAGTCTCTCAGTTGTTCCCACAGGTCGCTGGCAGCCCTCAGCCAAACGTCGGACAGGTCTTCAACGGCCTTATAAACGTAGGCATCAACCTCCCGCAGGCTCAGGATCAGTTGAGCAATCGCTTCGGCGTCGACCAGCAAGCGCAGATTCAACAGCTTCTACAGGCAATGGGTATTGGTCAGAACCCTCCGATTGGACAGTTTCTCGGAGGCTTGGGGATTGGCGGTCTCGGCAATGGAGGTTTGGGTGGCGCCAACGGTGGCTTGGGCGGTGGCCAACCAGGCTTCAATGGTGGCTTCTAGATGGTTGTTCGGTGTCCGTTTGGAGGGTCAACGGCACGCCCTCTCGGAACCAAGCTCAGGTAATTCCTTCAGTGTGCCGTGATGCAGGGTTGCATCTTACACTCCTTTCGCTGGACGGAAGCAGGACCATGTGGCGTAACGGCGTTGGACATTCCTTTCGAAGGTGCCGCCGCCGAGTTTGGACATCAAAAGCGGCATGAACGGTCGGAGCCTCGCTAGGCCAGGTCGCCACCCTAACGAGGTATATAGATAGGCACGCATCAAACCCTCGTTAGCACAAATTAGGTCACACCGCTCAAAGCTTCAGAATGCTCACGCAATCATTTCACTGATCTTGTAGACAAACCAAAGTATAGTCTACTGATAACTCTCTACAAGCACCTTTTTAGTATTGACCTCATCTGGCTTAGATGCATGCTTCTTAGGCACCCTTAACATCAACAATCCAGCTTCCAACTTCGCAGTCAAAGTGTCATGGTCTGGATCGAATGGGAAGCCAAAAACACGACGGAAAGCTCCAATCTTCCGCTCCTGAACCATCATGAACGGAGGCTCGAATTGATGATTCGCCCCAGATTGCGAATTGGCACCGTCTTTCTGCTCGCTCGGGATGTCCTTGGCTTCACCTCCCCACGGCGGGCGGTTGATCTCGCCGCGGACAACGAGCGTCTTTTGTCCGACCCAGAAGACGTGGATATCCTTCACGTCTTTGACGCCGGGGACCTCGACTTCGATCAAATATGCCTGGATTTCATCAGTCTCCTGATCGAAATTGTCGACAGGTACGTCGTCAGGCATGATACTCACGTTGACCACCTTAAAAGAGTTGGGTCACAGGGTCAGCCCTTGCCTCTCTGATAGGAATATAGTCAGGGCTTTGCTTACATCGCGGATGTCAACGTCTGGATAGTTCGGGTGGTGCTCAGGATCCGGCTTGCCGTGAGTCAGAGCTTTTAAAAAGGTGCTATGTTGGTGGCGCCGTTCATGAGGATGGTCGACAATGGGATTTAGCTGCATCATCAATTAGCGATTAGGAATAATGTTGACCAAGACGTTATGTTCAGACCATGTAGTCATCGCAACCATACCACGTCGCCATGATCACCAACGATCTGAGAGAGTATGTGGCAAGTTGATATGTGTAGAAAGCTTTTGTAGTCTGAACCAGGTCTGTCCGGCGCGACAGTCCGACAGTCAAAATCTTTATAGCTACAACTACGCCTCCCATGCGCCTCTGATATGCAGTGTTGCACCCGACATCACGCAGCAACTGGGTCCACATCAGAATGTTCGAGCGTCGCGAGCCGGATCTCCACACCCATCACGCCACCTTGGCCGCACTGTGCTGCACACGTCACAACAACAGACTGGCATTTGTGATGACCGACGATGATGACAACCTCGATCCGGCCAGAGCTGCAACTCCAACAGCGTAATGTCTACCGTCGTACGTCCTTGTGCGTGGAAAGCTATGAGAGCAGCTCAGACGACAATGCTAGTACGGCAGCTTTCGGGTACAGGCGATAATCGAGCTTGATCTGGCGCGCCACACAAGGCGCTGCTCCTTGTGTTGCAGTAATACTCCAGTACATCGACCATCGAGATCTCTCGCGCTAGATCAAGAGGCCGCTCTCTTGGCGTCCGCGGATCCTTCGTGGGACTAGCATTGAAGGGAGGGGATATGTCATATCTCACAGGATCAGAGACTGTCCGTGACTTGGGACTTGGTGTGGTCCATGATGATATGCGCTGCATCACCGTCGGTCTTCTTCGAAGCTGTGTGCATTCGGAGACACATCGCTTGGGTGAGGTGCGCTGCTGAATGCATCTGCAAGGTTTGATGCGGGCCTTCAAGCACCAGACATGGACATCCAGGAACGTGAACATGCTTAGGTTGTCTTCCTGGAACGCGGGAGGCATGCCCTCGCATAGCTTCAGAGTCGTAAAATGGCCGATCATGGTTTGGATGTAGTTGCTTGGCTCGCAGCAGTTGCAAAGTCCATGTGCAAGTGTTTCCGCCCAATCATCGGTCTTGAATGGATAGATGAGCATGGTTCTATTTGCTACTCTCAAGGAGTTGCTTAGCCGTCGATAGACGTGGTCATAGAATTCGCGACGTAGGCTCGTACATGTATAGGCAAGAGCACAGTCGATGTCCAGCTGCAGCTCGACATGGCCGTATGCGATATTCTTGACCTTGCCGACATCTTCCCCTAGCACGTAATGGAAGATTACGTCTCGCAGCGCTTGTGGAAGCGTAAGCAGGCTTGCTCGTCGTTCTCGCCACCTTTGGAAGCCAAGGCACAATCGCAAGATGTCGCTTGATCCGCCAGTAGGAGACTCGGCGCTAATGTCCTCGATTGAGTTCCTGGTATCCTGTTCTGGTAATGGTCGGACCTTAGTCGCCCTAGATGGCGATAACGAGGATAGAAATTGTCGTATGGAAGCCATTGGATGCTCTGTCAGGCATCAATTCTCGAGTCGGGGGACCAGACGCAGCAGAAGAGAGGTGCGGAGTCGAACAAGCGCGCCAATACTACTCTGAGGCGCTGGAATGAAAACATTCAGGCCGCGACTTCATCTCCGAGCTGCAAGTCCATAAGACGCAGGAGCTCCATGTATGCACGAGCCCCGCCAGCGACGACATAGCATCTGTAAACAGTGTCTCTGATCTGCCATTTCAGACGCGTGAGATTGTCGTGGGTTTGAGATTCAGGAGCCAAGAGGAGGAGCGCAGAAACATGGCATGAGGCGTCCAGGCATCGTGCCCGGAGAAATGCAAATTCCATGCCGACGCAACATGAAATGTGTTGTGATAAGATCGCTCTTTCCTGTCGACTGGCTGAGCTTTTGGCATTCGCATTTATGTCCCCATCAAATCGATCGACGCTGATGCTCGAAAAGCCTTCGCCGCATGTCGGGCCCACATACTGCATTACCCGCATATCCAGGGCTCATGCCTCAACAGGCCAGCCCACCTCGCCCAAACGCCATCGCTATCCCCATATCATACACAAGCCGCTATCCCTAGAATGCCACCCTCGTCCTCATCTCCTGCACCTTCCTCTCCACCTCCTTGACCTCCCGCTCGACCTCCGCCGCAATCTTCTGCTTACCATCATACCCCAACCTCATAAACCTCTCGCACAAGTCCCCATCAATAACACCCTTGACCGGGACGTAATAGCTCCGATACATCAAGTGATCCCGTCCACTCAACGGTGGCTCTTCTTCCCGTATCAAGCGTTCCAGCTGGCCAAAGAAGTCAACGTCTTCGCGGGAGACGAAGGGGATCATGATGCCTAGTGTGCCTTGAAGGCCAGACCAGAAGAGCACTTCTTGACCGCCCGAGACGAGAGCAGTCCTCTGCATGGACGTCGGGATATCTTGCGTGAAGAAGTGCGCCCGCAGCTCAAGCCTATACGGCGCACCACCCAGATACGACCGCTCATTCGCAATGTAGCCGCCGACACCTTCATCGTCCGCCTCCTTCGACGGCACCTCCGGACACCGCACGACCCACAAATTGCCAAATTTATCACCACCTGCTACGGTTTCGTAATCAAGTAAAGTAGTGGTGGTGGTCCACCGCTGGATCGTGTCGTCGACAAAGGGGATGAGGCGGTTATGCGCAGGCTTGTAAACGACGTAGGTCACAGACTCTGACACGTCGCCGCAGATGATGCGGTTGCCCATGGTTTGCAGACTGGTGACAAGATTCGGGACCACAGCACCACGGGCTTTCCGCAAAATAGCTTTGAGACCGAGATCGTAGATGAAGAGTTCGTTGCCAATGCCTATCGCGAGACGCCCACGGAAGCCCGTCATGGCGTACACGGGCGTGTCGACGGCAGTCTTGTGCAGCCATTCGAGTTTCGTCCCAGACTCTGTAATCTTGAACATGTGCACGAAGCCCTTGGGCTCAGAGGCAGCGGGCGTAAGGCCACCAGGCGACATATGCTGGCCGGTACCGACAGCGAGGTAGGTCTCCCACTCTTTGCTCTCGAACGCGACAGTCGTGCAGCAGAGCGCTGATTCGTTGTCGGAGAATTCGAAGGTGGAGGAGGCTAGGCGGTTGAGAGGGTCGATAGCTTGGACGCAGGAGGCCCAGTGGCCAGCGCCTTTTGAGAGGCCGAGGTGCTTTTCGAGGGCGACAGATTCGTCTTCCGGGTTGACTTCAACTTCATAGGGCGTCTTGCCATCTTTCTTCACGACTGCGCCGTTGCCGTTAGGCTGGTGGCCGTCCACCTCCATCGCTTCACCATTGGTATCTTTCTTCATGAGATCTTCCTTGGTGGCAGGCGACAAGGTGTTGCCTTCTGACTGCGCGACATAGAACATTGCATGCTCCGGATGTCTCGCCATCGATCTTGGCGTATACCGCAAGCTCACCTCATCAGAAGTCAAGCGCCCATCTATCCGCGGCAGATCGAAGATGAGTAGATTCTGTCCCTGGATAGCGCATAGACACTGCATGTGCTCGGTCTGGAAATTTGCAACATACTCCATCTGCGCAGTGACAAGCGGCGTCTGTGTATACACACCCGTGGTGGGGTGATTGTAGCCTAGCCACGGCCTACTTGAGCAAGCCAGCATCGCATCGTGTCCAGCCACAGTGACCTGGTTGATCTTGACGGCTCTTGGTCCCAAGAATTTCATGCGCACCTCTCCCAAATCCCCAGTAACTTCGTCAATGGTCGCGCGCAGGTACAGACCAGACTCTAGACCAATATGGACATAGTTGGCTGTGGTGCCGGTTCCTGGGTCCTCCATGCTCATGACTTCCAGAGAGGTCGGTGCAGCAGAAAGACCCTGCACACTCCTTGGCTCCAGCGGCGAGTCAAGCTCGATCGACAAGACACGAATTGTATCATCGTCGCAACCCACCACCGCATACTTCGATACCAGCTGACCCTTTGGCGTCTGACCGACCGAGATAGAAGTGATCTTGCCGCTCATCTCCGGCCGCTCCTCGAGCTCAGAAAGTACACCGTCCTCGCCCATGAAAAAGAAGCAAAGCTCACCAGTGCTCAGACCCAGCAATAGTTGCCGCTGGTTGGCAGATGCTGTGAGAATAGTTGTGTGCTGCGGACTTGGCCATTCGTTGACTTTGCCATCAGCATAGATCGATCTTACGCCTCGAGCATGCACTTGGATCAGCGTCTGCTCTCCCATCTGCGCCGCAAGAATGGTAGCGCGGGACGTCATGAAAGCAGTGTTCTCCAGCGTCTCCACTTCATCGCCAATCGATAGCACGATCGTCCTGTCTCCGTATGATGAGCTGAGCAGCAGTAAGGAATGATAATCGTCGCTTTCTCGGTTCTTCAGCGACCAAAGTCTGTCGTGTGGCAGTGGTCCCAAGGGTGAGGCGACAATCTCCATGACCTCAAGTCCATGCCGTATCGTCTTGAAAACAGAATTGGGGCCAGTTCCTTGCAATGCATAGATCTGTGGCGCATCCTCGCCAGTCAGGTTGTCCACTCTAGTCCGCATCAGAGGATGTAGTGATGGTACATCGTGGGCCACGCTTAACATCGTCAGTTCGCGAGGCCTAAAGTAAGTGGGCTCAATCGCATCTGCTGGATCTGCAGAAACGTCGTCCGAGTAGAAATTGTTGTGCGGTTCAAAGTCGAGGTCGTCGGCCAAGCTGTTGACGTGGTAGAGCTTGCTGTTGCCATTTTCTGCCGCGACATACAAGTAGCCTTTCCTGATCAACAGCAACTGTCTGGCGACAGGCAACGTGTCGTAGTATTTGAGGAGCATCCTCGCAGGCTGGTGCGTTCTACGCCCCTGCTCGTCGTCCTCCATCTCCATACTGAGCTTGAACACATCGCCATCGTCGGTCTGGAGCAAGAACCAGAAGTCATGCTTTGATCTGTTCAAATACAGACATCCAGCCACGATAATGCGCTTTCGGTTTGGATCTTCCGTCTTGCCTTGTCGTCTTGGTATCGCGATGCTGAGCGGATTGTTCTCGTTATGCTTGTAGTATATTCTGCCTTCACAGCACACCAGCAGTCCACTCGGTCCATCCTGACCACCAGGCACCGCATACAGCTGATTCGCAGTGTAATCGACCGGATCACTCCAACTCTTTACCACATGGTTCAGACCGAGGTCAACAGTGTAGTACACCAACTGCTTCTCCCTCGCCTCGTATGCCGCGCCCGTCGGATCTGCCTCAGCGTCGCTGTAGTCCACCTCCAGTGATGCAAATACCGGATGCTCCCAACCAGTATCCAACGCGCAGACACCGAAACATAAGCTCGCCCACGTATTCGCCTCGTGCGGACTCGAGATAGTAATGGTCCCCTCTGCCGTCCTCTGATAGATGTAAACCACCTTATTCTTCTCTGCCGACGCCAGCATCGTACACCGCCCTCTACTATCGCTCGCCAAATACTGCCCTGGTATCATGCGCCGCACCCCACTCTTGCCAAACGTCTCCAGCTTGACCTTCTCGAATCTGTTGGCCTTGGCATCATACTGCAACACGCTCACCCGCCCCGAGTCGCTGCTGAGGACCAATTGATCTGTGCTCGTGCCCGGTATTCTGAAGGCAGACACGCCTCGTACAATGCCAAAGACATTCTGCTCCAAGACTGTGGTCAATGTTACTGATGATCGATCCTCCGACTCGACTATGCGGTGCAAATAGATCTTCTCGCCGCGCGCTTCGAAGATCTGCTGGTCGGACTGCTTGAGACCAGGAATCGCGTTGCATGTCACTGCGCTGGTCGTCGCAGATGCAGCCTCGAGTGTGAGCGAGTAGAAGGTCTGGGTTTGTTGAATGTTGGCCATGATGGCCGCGATGCTTTGGTGGGTGTCCTCAGAGTCGGCTGGTGATGTCGCAGCACTTCAACGTAGTGAGTGGAGTTGCTGCAATTGCGTGACACTGTGACGATATGTTGGCAAGTCGGATGTTTAGTCGCGAATGTTTTTGGCGCAAGTCGAAAGCTTCCACTTCAAAGCTGCGTGCATGACTCGTGCCTTGAGCGTCTCGAACGTGTCGATGGAGCACTGCACCTAGGCATTGTATCCACGGCACACCTTGCCACTTGGCAATCTTAGCGTCGATATGACAAGACACGCAATGTTTTTAAACATACATGTATTTCAGGCCAAAATTCTCGTTCGACAGCATCAATTATCTACCTCTGTCGTCTAATCATTACCAGAGGAGAAATATGTAAGCACATCAGAGCACTCCCAAGGTATCTTTCGCAAAACGCCACATTCCCCATTCCATGCCAAAAAGTGCCTGACTGTCATAAGACTCGCCGGTCTGTCAAATATCATGCTTGAATCGTCACGGATCACTAATTCATAACGCCATCCTCGCTGCCGTCATGATCGTGCTCATCTGGACGCACACCATCATCGACTCATTGCTATCATCATACTTTCGCGAGCAGCTGCTCGCACCACGGCGACACTAGAAAAGCGAACATTGCCACACCGCCGACAGCGGCACTCGCTGCGTACTTGCCAATCTGCGTGACGACTCGACTTCTCTTGGCTGGGCGCTCGGAAAAGGCGACTGTTGCTGGTATTGGCGTCTTAGCAGAAGCCGGATCAGCATCGATGGAGATGTCCTCCGCTTTGCGCTTCGTGCCAGCAACAGATGCTGGCTCCATTGCGGCAGCAGGCTCGTTCATCCCTACGGCCACCCAAGTCGACAGCGTATCTGCATCCGCAGCCGCTTGACGAGCAACCATTGGACTGCCGTTGGTCGCAACAGACGGCTTGTTCGAAGAGCGCTCATCACGCGAGGCTTCGACCAGGTTAGATATAGACAGCCTTGAAGCTGCGGCTGTCTTGCTTGGACCTGCTTGAAATTGAGGCACACTTTTGCTCTCGAAGCTCCACGGGTAGCCATAGCTTGGCACTGGTGCTGTGTAGCAAGGTTGCAACTGCGTGACGGCTTGGCTATTATTTGAGGGAGCAGCCCATGTGGCCGGGTCAAACGGATTCAAAATCGTCGACAAGGTATCATCAGGTGAGCCCAGCTCTGGACTTGGCTGCCTGCCTCCAGCGAAAATTCCGTGTGGCTCATCGTCTTTGTCGTCATTTTGTTGCTCCTCGGTATCATCATCATCGTGCTCTGGCTCGTCTGAAGACCTGTACAGGTCGGACCTGCAGTAGTCCGATAGGTCTGATAGCGATGCATCAGACCCATTGTCTGCAATATCCTGATCATCATAGTACAGGTGCTCGGCACCTTCGGACGTTGACTGGTGATCGTTGCCCGCCAGCTCCGCGCCTCCATGTAGAGAGGTCTCCATAGCCAAAGGGGCCAGACTCTCAGCCCCCGATTCTGCATATGTGTCCCTGACCACATCTTTCCGAGGCTGGAGGAACATGTCGGCATCGTCATCTAGTGTAATGATGTCTCGCACAGACATTGACTTCGGCTTGTCGAGCTCGATTGGCTTCTGCTGCGATCCCAGAGCCGGCATGCTTGTATGGAACTGGAGCTTCAGCGGGTCAGTCTTGCTCTGCTCGGGTGTTGTCGCCGCAGACGAGCTGATCTTCTCCTTTTCGCCGACGGACTCTACGTCACTTCCCACGGATTCGTCGTCAGACGCGTCCGGAACCGTGAATGTGTTGGACGGGCCGCGCGAGACTGTGTGATGGGGAGACAGTATCTCGCAGAGAAAGGTGACCTCGATGCCATCGTGTATGTCTGGGCGACTGTTAGCGTTGTAGCTTCTATTCGAGCCCAAGGCTGCCATACCTGAGCCCCTCACGACCTTCCCTCCGATTTTGATGTTGTCGCCCGACCGGAGAGCGAACGGCTTATGCGGCTCAAGTCTCTTGTCGTTAACGCTGGTTCCGTGCAGGCTATCTCTGTCGGTAATGGTGATTTGCTCGTTGGGCGGTGCAAAGCGGTGATACTTGAGCTCGGCGTGTTGCCGGGAAACGACAGGGCACTCGAACAGCAGGTTGGTGAGAGTCGGCTGCATCGACTGGTCGCCAGACTTCGACGCACGGCCAATTGTGATGGTCTGACCCGCGTTGAGAATCAAGTGTCGCTTCTCCGAGAAAGGAGAAGCACGCTTCATTGTGAAGTGAATTGGACTCAGGCTGAGCGTGGACTTTGAGGTCAGCTGCGTGGCAAGACCGAATGTGGAGGACATTGTGTCGACGCTGGCATCCATCAATAATGGTGGAGGCATGCTCTCACCCTTCTCTCTGTTGTTGAAGTCGGAAGTGAAGTGTGTGGGAGTAGATAGCAAGCAGTAGTTAGGTCGTCGAAGTGTGGTACAGGCGGCCCTCAGTGGATGTGGGGCAGGTGATCTGCTTATCAGCTATGCACAGCTTTGAAGTCGAACGCAAGTGGCTGTCGAGCGCTGCGATATGCCGACTCTTGCTTCATCAAGCTCTCTCAGTACGTTCTTGATCGAGGAGACGTGATCAGTGTCATGTTACTTGGAAGTTGAGATGCTTGCTCGAGATGTGGTTGACTCGAGACATTACTAGGCAGCTGACGGAGCTAAAGTGCCCCGCAGCGCGCTAATGCATGCGCTTAGTTTTGGAGTCATGCTGAGCCTGAGGCACACTCCACTTTCACAAAAGATTCGATGTTGGTGAACAAAATGCATATGAGCACGAACATGTCACGATAGCAGTACATACACCCACCACAGTCCTAAGGCAACGCTGCCAGCCATGGCGGACGAGGAGAACGACACGAACGAGTATGCGCCAGCCTCCAAAGAGCAGGTGGTCGACAACCTGCCCAAGCGCATAGCAGGCCTTCAATTTGGTCTGCTCAGTCCGAGCGAGATCGTTGCTCAATCCGTCCTTCACGTCAACGACCGCAACTTGTACGATGTCGCCCAGCCAGGACAGCGCGGCCGCACCGTCACCAGACATGGCCCTATAGACGAACGATTAGGGACCAGCTCTAAATCGGGCCTGTGCCAGACATGTTATCAAGGCCTGAAGGAGTGCAACGGGCACTTTGGGCATGTGAAGCTGGCCTTGCCTGCCTTTCACTATGGCTATCTCAAGAAGATCATCGAGGTACTCAGCTGTGTCTGCAAGGACTGTTCGAGGGTGCTGCTGCCCGAGAAGGAGAGGCGAGCGGCGCTGAAGCAGGTGAGGAGGCCCGGGTTGGACATGCTTAGAAAGACGGCCATAATCCGGAACATCGCTGCCAGCTGCAAGAAGAACAAGATCTGTCCGGGATGCAGCGCGCTGAACGGACCTGTGCGGAAAGTGGCGGGCCACCCAATCAAGATGTTTCACAATCGCTTTGCAGTGTACACGAGCAGCAACGCCAAGAGCAAGAAGAAGCCGGATGAGCTGGTAGCATTTGAGCAATCGTTCGAGACTGCCAAGAAGAACGACAAGGAGGTCGAGAGGCACATGAGGCGTGCAGCCGACGACATCACTCCCTTGCGTGCGCTCAACATCCTCAAGAAGATCCCGAATGTCGACGTCGAGCTGCTGGGTATGGATCCGCACAAGGGCGGCAGGCCAGAGTATATGTTGTGGACTCATGTGCCAGCGCCACCTGTCGCTATCAGACCAAGCGTTGCTCAAGAAGCAGCAAGCACCGAAGACGATATTACGAACAAGCTTGGCGACATCATCCAGATCAATGGCTATCTGAAAGCAGCTCTGTTATCTGGCCAGCCTGTGCAGAAGGTCATGGAGCTTTGGGAGTTCATGCAGGTGCAGATCGCCATGTACATCGATGGCAACCTCCCGGGACTTGGACGTGACGGCACTTACGGCAAGACAATGCGTGGCTTCTGTCAACGTCTCAAAGGCAAACAAGGTCGATTCCGAGGCAACTTGTCTGGTAAGCGTGTCGACTTTTCCGGACGTACTGTCATTTCTCCTGATCCAAACCTGTCTATCAACGAGGTCGCCGTTCCAATGCGAGTCGCGATGCACATGACCTATCCGGAGAAGGTCACGAGACACAACATCGACAAGCTCAAGAAATGCATTTTGAATGGTGACACAAAGCATCCGGGAGCCAACTTCGTCACCAAGACACGCGAGAACCGACGCATTGTGCTCAAGCCTATTGCTGCAAGAGGTGGTCTAGGCAGGATAGCTGAGCAGTTGAGCTACGGCGACGTTGTCGAGCGCCATCTCGAGGATGGCGATATTGTCCTCTTCAATCGTCAACCATCGCTACACAAGCTTTCAATCCTTTCCCATCGTGCAAAGATTCGACCATGGCGAACGTTCCGTTTGAACGAATGTGTTTGCAACCCTTACAACGCCGATTTCGATGGTGACGAAATGAATCTGCACGTACCACAGACCGAGGAAGCTCGAACTGAAGCGACGCAGCTCATGGGAGTCCAATACAATTTGGCTACGCCCAAGAACGGTACACCTCTGATTGCAGCCATCCAGGACTTTATCACGGGCGCATATCTAGTCAGTCAGAAGGACCGATGGTTCACTCGTCGCCAATTCTGCCAAGTCGTCAGCTTCATGTTCAATGGTCTGGTAGTCGAAGATCCGCTCACCGGCAAGAAGCAGCCGGTTGAAATCCCGCCGCCGGCAATCTGGAAGCCACAGACTCTTTGGACGGGTAAGCAGGTGTGGAGTGTGCTCATGAAGCCACACAAAGACTATCCAGTCAACGTCAATTTGGACGCGAAGGGCAAACAGTACTCCGCACCCAAGAACGGCGAGTCGCCTGACCTTCTGATCAACGACTCGTACCTGGTCGTCAGAAACAGCGAAGTCATGGTCGGCACCATGGACAAGAGCATCATAGGTGACGGCAAGAAAGACTCCGTCTTCTATGTCATCATGCGTGACTTTGGGCCCGAATACGCGGTGGCAGCTATGAATCGCCTTGCCAAGCTGTCTGCTCGGTGGCTTGGCGAGCAAGGCTTCTCGATTGGTATCTCTGACGTCTACCCGTCGGCGTCGCTCAGAGCAGAGAAGGAGAAGAAGGTCACAGTCGCTTACCAGAAGTGCTTTGACTTGATTGACAAATTCAAAGCTGGCAAGCTTGAGCGTGACCCAGGTTGTGACGAAGAGCAGACCATGGAGAACCAGATCTCTGGTATCCTTTCCAAAGTCAGACAGGAATGTGGTGACGTCTGTTTTAGTGAACTCAGCCGTTTCAATGCTCCGTTGATCATGGCGAGATGTGGTTCAAAGGGTTCCCTCATCAACGTGTCGCAGATGGTGGCGGCTGTGGGTCAGCAGATTATTGGCGGCAAGCGTGTCTTGGAAGGTTTCCAGGATCGCACGCTACCACACTTCAGCAAGGGTGCTCGTGATCCGGCGGCAAAGGGTTTCGTTAAGAACTCCTTCTTCTCTGGTCTCAGCCCTCCAGAGTTCATCTTCCACGCCATGTCTGGAAGAGAAGGTCTGGTCGATACGGCTGTGAAGACTGCTGAGACAGGTTATATGTCGCGTCGGTTGATGAAGTCGCTTGAAGACTTGTCCGCCAGATATGATCAGACAGTGCGCAACTCCAGCGAGGTAGTGGTGCAGATGAAGTTCGGAGACGATGGCTTGGATCCTGTGGACATGGAAGGCTCTGCCAAGCCCGTCAACTTCGAGCGTACCTTCATGCACGCTGTCACATCTACATGGAACAACAACGAACGTGGCCTACTTCCGGATGAGGTTGACACGATCGTGCACGAGATCTTGGATCCAGAGAAGTCAAAGCTGAAGCGCTTTGCAGACAACGGGAACGAGCTACCACAGAGCGACGCATCGGACGAAGGCGCAGATCAGTTGGAGTCCGTCCGCAACTTCCTGGAGACAGTGCAAACCTTTATCGCCACCAAAGTAAACGGTATCGTCTCGTCTCAATCACGCTTCACCACCAACCAAAAAGCTACGAACGCCATCTTCAAAATCTCGGAGACCGCTCTCCGTCTCTTCCTCGCCCTCTGCCTACGCAAGTTCGAGAAGTCAAAGGTGGAAGCAGGCCACGCAGTGGGTGCCGTCGGTGCGCAGTCTATTGGTGAACCGGGTACCCAAATGACGCTCAAGACTTTCCATTTTGCTGGTGTGGCTGGTATGTCCATCACGCAAGGTGTGCCGCGTATCAAAGAGATCATCAATGCCTCAAAGACCATCTCAACTCCTGTCATTACTTGTGCTCTAGACAGCAAGTATGAAGAGATCGCTGGTCGGTTCGCCAAGGCTATCATCCAGAAGACCTGGCTGAAGGATATCGTGGCGTATATCGAGGACGTGTGGTTCGTGGATGGGTGTTACTTGAATATGAGGATCGACTGGGGCATTGTCCGCGATCTTGGTCTGCGAATTAACATTTGGCAGATCGCAGACGCCATTCAGCGCCACAAGGGCTTCAAGCAATTGCAGGTGTCTGCAAATGCAGTAGGACACAGCCATGTCCGCGTCTTCTGCGACCCACCGACAGGCGACAAGAAGCCGAAGCCTCGCGGTGCCGCGGCTGCGAAAGCGAAGTTGGCGGACCCACAGGAAGTCACAGACGAACTCTTCATGACTATTCAATCTCTCAAGCGCAAGCTACCTGACGTCGTCATCAAAGGATACCCTGAAGCTCAACGAGCTATCTTGAAGAAAGAAGATAAGCCCGACGCCACAGGCCGCGAACCGATCTCCGTCTTCGTGGAAGGCTACGGGCTGAAGCTCTG
Organism: Teratosphaeria zuluensis; assembly: GCA_007113905.1. Taxonomy (NCBI): domain Eukaryota; kingdom Fungi; phylum Ascomycota; class Dothideomycetes; order Mycosphaerellales; family Teratosphaeriaceae; genus Teratosphaeria; species Teratosphaeria zuluensis. The sequence continues at coordinate 139,209 of VCMQ01000026.1, forward strand.
CATGACAACGGAGGGTATTAACGGCTACCACACCAAGACCAACAGCGTCATGGAAGTCAAGGACGTCCTTGGCATCGAGGCTGCGAGATCCACTATCATCTCTGAGATCAGTGCTGTGATGGGTGGTATGGATATTGACCCTCGTCACATGCAGTTGCTGGCGGATGTCATGACGTATAAGGGCGATGTGTTAGGTATCACGCGTTTTGGTCTGGCCAAAATGCGCGACTCAGTGCTGCAGCTTGCGTCGTTCGAGAAAACGCCAGATCATTTGTTCGAGGCGGCGATGCGCATGAAGCGTGACGACATCGAGGGCGTCTCTGAGTGTATCATCATGGGGCAGAGTATGAAGGTCGGCACGGGTGGTGTGAGTGTGATCAGGCCACTCAATCTGCCGGCCAAGGATGAAAAGGAGGAGGTGGCGAAGCTGAAGGAGGTGTTTAGGCCGAAGGTGAGGAGTCTGGTGGCGGCGAGGAGGGAAAGATTGAAGGGAATGAGGAGAGCATTGGTCGCGGGCGCGGCTTGAGGCGAGGTATAATGATCATCATGATGATGTCGTTGCTTGTTGATGCATAGCGGGTTGGTGTACAGGTTCAGTTAGTGTCGACAGGAGATCATCAGCCTCACATACATGAGCGCCAAATGAGATCGCGGCAACAAGGCCTAGATTGTGTTGTTGCGCAAGTCGTATGTGGAGCCCGAGGCACCAACTTAGCGCCAGCCTGCTTGTGCGGCGCAGGTGCCTTGGTGAAACCTTCTATTCCTCGCGTCCTTCCCAGCTTCATCATAAGAGTCATCGACAATCAGGATATCTCACACACACCAGTCCCACAACCACAAACGCCTGATCATATCTGTCATTTGCAACCACTTACGGAATCATGAGAGGAAACCCGAGAGTGACACCAGCGACGGTCACCATATTTGCGGCGGCGTACTTAGCGACAGATTACTTCTGGTACAGGCAGCAATGGAAATATGTCAACTCGGTGGTATGGGCGCGAGTGCTAGGCGGCAGTGGTAGCGATAGCAAGCAATCAAACAAGCGCTCGTAACGCCATACTCAACAACGTGATCGACGACGACTATCATCGTTACGGGCTTCCGGACGTTGCGAACATCGGCATAAAGCTATGCCTTGGTGGCATCGGGTTAATTTGCTCCCACGAGCCTGCGAGGCGCGAGGAGTCGACGGCAGTAGGAGTGTCGACGCGTTTTTGAGAAGTTGCACTTTATGGGCAACTTCGTAGTGCGAATGGATCATCTCTTCTCTGCGACGGATCGATGAAGTAGGACTCCACTCAACTCAAACTGGACTGCCAGGAAGCAAGAAAGATGCAGGTTCGTGGTTTCTCATCGACCTGTGGCTTTGTACTTATGCAATGCGCAATTACAACCATGCATGAAGTCCTGTCGTTATGCTAGTGCTGCTGTCTTCGAATAGCAGGCGCTCTGCGTCTACATGTGTGTATAGGCTTCTTGTTTCCATCAATCCTCACCCATAACGTGATCCATCCTCTTATCCATCTCAAGTCTCCAGTGATCTCCATACCGCTTCATCGCGCTTATCGTCGCGAAACCAGACACCAACGCTATCACCGCCACGCCCGTAAACAGCCATCCATTTCCAATTGCGTCGATCAACGGGCTCGTAACAATGCAACCAATACAGGAAAAGATGTTGCGGCAGAAGTTGTTCAAAGCCACACCATTACTCGCTTTGCGCGGCATGAACTCGGTCAACATCGTCGTCGCCATCGCGAATATCAGCATCGAGCCTACGCCGAAGAAGAAGTTCGCAACCAGAGGGATCGCAACGCTCACGCCGTATCTGGCGCTCCAGCCATACCAAAGCAGCGCACATGGCCACATTACGGCGCCCAGCCACGCGTTCTCTTTCATGCGGTCTTCAGGTCTGAAGATCAACTTTCCCGTATCTGGATCATAGCGATTTGCTTTGCGGGCTTCGCGGTGCATGATTTTGTCGACCCAGCGACCACCGAATATGGATGCAAGGAAGTAGCCGAATGAGTTCGGCAGGTATAATAGTCCGACGATGAGGGCGCTGTAGTTGTATGGTGCAGCGGCGAATGTTTGCTGTACACTTATGTTGAGGATGTAGAGAGAAGCAAATGTGACAGTTGAGTAGTAGACGGAGATTGCCACTGCAGGGAACTGGAGAAAGAGGATGATTCGTAATGGGTCAATGAAGGCACGCCGGAACATGGTCCAGTACTTTTTAGTCTTGACGTGGACGGATTGCTTGGTGTGCGTGCGGGCCAGAGATGGTCGCGCTGGCTTCTCTGATGATGAAGCATCGATGACAACGTCCTGCTCTACTTCCGCTTCTGCTTCTGCAGCGAGCGACTTGCGTTTGTGCAAGGTCTCGGGCAAGCAGAACAGGATGATGGCGCACAGACACGCCCCGAAGATGGCCATGAAGTACTGTGCCGACCTCCAACCTAGCCCTTGCGCCAATGCACCTCCAATGATAGGCGACAGCAGTGGCCCGCAAAGAGGGCCAAGGTAGAAGATTCCCATCGCCCTCCCTCGCTCCTTCACTTCCCAGATATCTGAGACTGTCCCTGCACCCACAGCCTGAACAGACGCAGCCGCACCTCCCGCCAGACACCGCATGACGATGAACATGGCAATGTCGGTGCTGACACCCGCCAGAGCATTGAAGATCGCGAATAGCACGAAGGACACGAGGTAGATGTTGCGCCGTCCTAAGGTCTCAGAGAAAGAACTCCACCAAAGTGGAAAGATAGACATGGCGAGCATGTAGAATGCCACGCTTAGATTCACGACCGTGGCTGTGACGTGGAAGTCTCGCGCAATGTCGCCCAGCGCTGGCAAGACGAGACTGGAACCCATCGGTGCTGCTGCGCCCGCAATGGCGATGATGAATGTGATCGTCCATTTCTTCTTGCGCGTGTAGGCATAAGGATTGTCGACTTCCGCCATGATGCAGAGACGTACAAACAGGCCTCTTCGCTCGGCCATTGGTAGCTTGACCGCATCTTGAAGGACAGAGCTTCTGGTCGATTGGGCACGGCTGTGACTTCGGTGTCGGGCGGCGACTTGATGGTCGTTACCTTCGTCTGGAAGTGTGGCATCCGATTCCAGCGAGATATGTGATTCTGTCGAGTTTGATCTTCCACGCTCGAAGACTTCGAGGCCATCTTCGCCTCTGGCGAATGGGGTGGGCGTGGCTTCTAAGCCTGGGTCTTTCGTGATTTGTGCCGCAGGTGCAGGTGATCCCAAGACTTCTTGTTCAATATTATCCGGTCTTTTCTCGAGATCCACAGACGCGGGATGCTCGTTCGCGGTGGGCATTGTCGTCGTGTTGGTGGGAAATGGGAAGCATGCCTGTAGAAGCTGGTGTTTGCGTTTGACAACACACAGTTTCAGTACGAATGATTGCTCGCTTCACGCTTTCACGACTGAAGCCGGGCCGTCTGCATAGTGTCCTGTGTCATCTCATATTCGAGCCCACCGTGCTTGCCGCCTTCGACAATGGAAATGAGCAGAGACAGCTTGTTGGAGTTGTAAGAAGAACCTACCGCGCTATGCACCGCCTCGCCGCATAGTCTACTTACCCACATTCTGCTTGCCCGCAGAAGGGCGCCTACCTCGTTGGATATGGCTGCGGTGTATGTGCCGCTATGCCGAAGAGCTCTACGACATTGGCCGAGGCGAAGATCGTTCTTGCACTTTTCCGCTGCATATCCGTCTGCTGATAGTCAGCCAATAAGATATTGCCATCTAGCTTCGGAGCGACATCGCTTGCATCATCTCGTACCTCAAGCTTCCACAGTTCAAGAGCCAATTATCGATGATGCTAGATTGTGAGAAGTGTGGCATTTGAAGTTGTAATAAAGCTCGAAGCTCCTTGGCAATAAGTTTGTTTTGAGAACCAAGACCTCACTCTTGGATTCTCGACATTAACACTTCTTATTCTTGCATCAGTCGGACAGACAACGCGTAATAGCAGTCATGTCAAATACATTCGGCCGACTTCAAGAACACTTCTCCAAGATCGCTCCTGAAAACCACACCAATGGCTGGGACCCTATGTGGCAGGAGCAGACCACTCCCTGGGACCGCCGCCAACCAAGTAAGCAAAGCAATGCAGTCAGAAAGATGACCAAATTGTGCTAAAATGTAATAATAATACATCAGGCCCGGCCTTGGTTGAAACGCTGAATGAACACGCAGCAGTACTCACATCTGCGTCGGAGGACAAAAGTGGGTCGAAACGCAAGCGGGCGCTTGTTCCAGGTTGCGGTCGTGGCTACGACGTGTCGCTGTTCGCCGCTCACGGCTACGATGCGTATGGCTTGGACGTTTCCTCAACGGCACTAGATGCCGCCAGGGAGGAGCAGAGCGAGGCTAATGCTGCCAACAAGTATCCAGTGAAGGACGAGTCGCTGGGTCGAGGAGAGGCCAAATTCGTGTTGGGCGACTTCTTTACTGATGCTTTCCTGGCTCAGGCCGGAGGACAGCAGTTTGACTTGATCTACGACTACACCTTTCTCTGTGCTCTTCCCAAAGAGATGAGATCGAAATGGTCGAAGAGGATGAGTGAGTTGCTAGCGCCAACAGGCCGTTTGATCTGCCTAGAGTTTCCTCTGCACAAACCGCCAAATACGCCTGGGCCGCCCCATGGTTTGAGCAAAGAGCTGTATGAAGCGCTTCTGAAGAGTCCAGGACACGAGATGAAATATGGCGAAGACGGCCATATAGTTCTGGAGCCGGGCTCGGGAGCCACTGCAGGCGCTTTGACGCGTATCGATCGGTGGAAGCCGAAACGGACTCATGAGATTGGTAAAGATTCCGACCACATCTCCGTCTGGACACACCAGTAACGCGAACGCGGCGCGTGTAGTGGTGGGAAGCGAATCATTCAAGAGTCGCGTGGCTCAACTTGAGACTCAATCGCAGATCGGCTGGGTCCACCAGGCAGTCTGCAGGAACTGCTCGGCATAAGGACCACAGTGCGAGGGCTCGATGATCATGTTTTGATCTTGAGGTGTGTGCCGGTAGCGCTTGTACTCCGACATGGTCCGCTCATCCTCATCCTCATCCCTACCCCGTCCACGCTTTCTTGACGCGACAGGCTTCGCCATCGCAGCCGCAGCTTGCTGAGCACGCTCTCGCGCGCTGATAGCTACTTGCTCGCACATCTGGACCTTCTCAGCAAATGGCTGCATCTGAACCCCAGAGCTTTCGATCTGAAGCAGTGTGAGACTGCTGGCAATGGATGCATCATTGAGAAGTTGCGTGATGACAGTCGTGAGCTCGAAATAGTCGTTTCCAACCTGCGAACCGTACGGGGCCATCCTGGCATCCTGCCCGACCGTGTTGAGGAGCATTGAGAGTTTCTCCTTCTGGTCGAAGAAGAATTGCTGATATTGCAAAGCTGCTTGGGCCCTGGGAGTGTAGGCGAAGAAGCAGCGACGCGGCGTTGCGCGTTGGGGAATTGGCGCGAAAGTCGCGTCAGTGTGCATTGGGAGACCCATTTTCGGACAATGAAGTCGATTCGGGGTTGTAAAATGTAGCGAGTGACTGGACGTCGTGGATGGTGGCGATGGTGTACTAAAGAACGAATGTCGGAAAGGGGTAAAACCAGGAATTGGTATTGTGGTCAGAATGGAAGCAGGGCGGAGCAAAGAAGCCCAAGATTGGAAGGGAAAGCATCAGTCTATTTACCTTCGGCCTCGCTCTTCAAAAACCGCGAAGTCGCGTAGAGTGGTCAGGGGCGGGTTTCGTGGCTGGGAAGCGGAAAGTTATTTTTCGAACTTGGACGAGGGTCGGGCCCTGGGGCCGAGTAGCATGCCGTGGTACCGCAACTGCAGGACGCCGGCGCATTTCGTGTCACGAAGCGAGACGCACGGAGACTTTCGATGTCATTCATGAGACTGTTTTCTGATCTTACGGCATCGGTGGTACTAGGTAGTGATGGGTTGTGAGCGATCGCTACGGAGTACATGCGGAGTTGTTCATAATGTTGGCTGGTCCACGGTCTCGGTCTTGCCTGGAGCTTGCCGTGGATACCGGAGACAGCATCTGGACACTCGCTTCTTCTGACCTTCAAGTCACTCAACAGTCAGTCCAGCTCTGATCATCTTGTCTCAATTATAGGCTCTGGTCAAATTTGATTCAGCTGCCACCACACCAGTCAAATGCATAGTGCCTGACTTTCTTGACTTCCACTCACGAGTCAGTCAGTAGAGCTAACTTTGACTGATTGTTGACAGAACTGCTGACCTTGCGAGAGTATCTATATCGCTCTTCGCTATTGCTTCAACAATCTCCTCGGTATCGGGACATGGACGTCCCGGATGTACTCTGCAAACCCCTTGCCAAGAGCGTCGAGAATCTTGGAGGAACTTACGCCACGACCCAACGGGCCATAGATCACGAAATGCACCGCCTTAATCTCAGGCATCTCGCAACGCTCGATGAAGAACCAGTCCTGCCAATCCTCGCCCATCATTTCTCGCATCTGGTCGCGAGTGAGAAATGACCGGAGCCAGTCCCACTCGTCCTCTGTGTGGACGTACAGGCCTATGTTGACATTGCCTCCTTTGTCACCCGAGCGACCCAGGGCGATATCTCCCAGCGGCGCCATCATAGTGTCGCCAAAGGTCTCTAGCGGTATTGGTTCGCTGGTCTCATAGTTCTCCCTCTCCTTCAGTGGCTCGGTCCTCTTGGGTGGCCCGACGATGGTCTTGTGCACTTGTTCGCCTTGCGGCGATATGAAGTTAACACTCTCTTCTAGCTCACTCTGCGAGATTACGGCTGGGTAGTACGCCAGAAAAGGCTTAGGGACCGCCGTGCGAGTGTCCAAAGACAAGTGCAATCCAGCAAAGTGCTGCATCATATTGTAGCCCCATGCCGACATAAGCATGGCGACTGTGTCGCGCTCGTGTGCTTGCGCAAAGACCCTTAAGTAGGACGTCGAAGCGAGCTGGGAGCTAGGATTGTTCTGGGGCCGACCAATCCTGCGATGAGGCTTTAGTTAGCCGAAGCGTGTGCATCGCGAAGGCTGCATCGGCATTATACTGACCATTGGAAGTCCAGGATGTCGAACTTGTTGAGCAAACCCCATTCTTTCAGCTTACCGCGAAGTTGAGCCTCCTGGAGCTGGAACTTTTGCTCGGTGGCATAGCCCGTGGCATTTAGCAGCAATTCTGCCTGCCTGAGAAACGCTAATGTCAGCTTGCGCACATGTGCCAGTACCAGAGCTGCCAGATGCATACCAGCCGCCTTTGTAAAACACAGCGAGCTTCGTCGTGGAGGGTGGCGGATGACCTTTGACGCCGGACACTCTCACTCGATCCTTGCCTACATCTCGCACTTGGACGTGCTTGATATCTGCCTTGACATCGCTGTTCAGATAAGTGGTTCCCTGCAGCTCATACAGCAACTGACAAGTGACCGTGTCTGCATTGACGAAACCATTCAGAGCCTCGTGCTTTGTGATGACAGTCTCACCATCCGCCGCGACCTCGGCGATTGGTAGACCCAAATCGAGCAGCTCGGAGATATCATGATTGAAGAAGCCAGAATAGTTTGCTCCAGTGGTGTAGGTTGAGCACTCTATGAGATGACCTGCATAGTATCGGTACTCATTAGCAACGATATCAAGAGTCAGTACTCGTGGACTCACCAGCAATCAAAGCACCGGCAAGAGCATCAAAATCATCGTCTTGCCAACCATGCCACCAGGCCGCAGCTCCAATGACCGGTGATGCGTCAGCGACTCTGCCACATATGATGATATCGGCTCCATTGTCCAAGCCTCTCCTGACGGCTCGCATACCAAGATATGCATTGGCTGAGACAATAGGCATGTCTGCTAGATGTGCCATGAACGCCTCCGTGTCTTTCGCAAGCTGCACATTCGAATTTGCTTTATCGAGATGTGGGAGTGCATCGTCTTTGGCAAGCAGGTCGTGCACTTTATGCATGAGATCGTCGCCAAGCACATACGCCACAGTGAGATCCAAGGCCTTGGATCTGGCGAGCTCATGCGTCTTCTCGGCTAGACCCTTCGGATTGAGAGCTCCTCCATTGAACACGACTTTGATCCTCTTCTCAGCGATCAGTTCAATCGACTTCTGCAGCCCGTCCCAGGCTGTGGGCATGTAGCCTGCATGTTCGCCTATCGAATATGCTTCCGCATCGTTGGCAAGATTGACCTCTGCCCTGATCAGCAATGATATCTCTGAGAGATCCAACCACACGGACCCGCCAAGTAGTCACCAGTGATAACGTCGACTGGACCGTATTTTGCCTGCACCAGGTCAGCCGGTCATGCAAAGATCCTGTGTGCGGCGGCGCATTAGAATTTACCTGATTGTACATGTGATCGCCAGGATCCGGGACAGCACCCGAGCAATTGGCGATTCTGACTGCCCGTCGGATGGAGCCCATATTGCCCGACGACGAATAACTCAGTATATGCACTCTGCATGGATGTGCTGTGCACCTTCTGTTGGGTATAGAGTGCCGCTTTCAAAGACGACTGGCAAAAGGTCTGGCGATTCCGCTTTGGTTGTCTGGCTCAGTCGGCATCAAGATGCAGCCTATCGCCGTGACTGCTCTCGAACAAGTCCGAGGTTGTTCGCCATGGAAGATGACAAGCAACAGTGGGATCTGGCTCGTAATGATCTCAAGCTGTCTGTCAAACCCGAGGATATAAAGCTGCTCTCCACAGCGGGGCTCTTCAAATGCAGAATACTGCCAAGCTGACCAGAATATCAGCTACATCGACGTCCACCGAGACGCGCGAGCAGTGGCATGCCACAATCTTCTAGCTCTATATCTGTCCAAGGTCAGATTCATCGCGTGGATAGATGATGTCGAGCTGGCACAGCGTGCACACTCGCGGGAATGGCGCTAATGGATCTCTTTGGCCTTAAAGATCATCACTTGGTGTCTCACAACCACAATCCTACAATATTCGGCCCTTGCTCGTCTATTTGTGTTATACAGCTTGGGCATGATGACCCTATACAGTACCGAGGAGCTAACGAGGGTATACGAATCGATTTGATTAAGCTTTACAAGGGCAGCCACAGCAATATTCATAGAATCCTTCTCGTTTACTCTTGCAGTCTTGCTTCCGAGATTGCGCCAGCGCTACCGCAAACAAACAACCTTACGTCCTAATCAGACATGTGGCTGACGGCCAGAGCGATGCCACGCGGTGTCCTGCTCGTGAAGGCGCATCCTGTAGCAGCTGAGACCGGCGGCAGGAGACACGAGAGAGCGTTGACGCGCGCGAGCCATGAGTGTCATCATGGAATATACAGGTGACAGGCGCTGACTGCTGCTCCTGTCTGACCGCTGCAATCGCTTTCTTTGACGTGTCAACGAGTCGCTGGTGCGCGACCAGTCACGACGATGTATGCCACGAATACATATACCAAAAGGGTGCTTGTGCCACTGTGGTCGATCCACATTTTCTTTGACTTGATCTTGATCTTCGCAATGGCTTACTTGATGTTGAACACTTCTGGCAGTACTGGCGAGCCAATACCTGCGTATGTGATTATAACGATGGTTTTGCGGGTCAGACATGCTGACAATGTCTCCAGATCATACGATGCCTCGTTCGCGTTCTTCGTTGCGTGCATCATTAGTGAACCCCTCGAGGCAATACTGCACAACTTCAAGGTCCTGCAGCCTGGCATGTACCTGGCTTTCCAGACGGGAAAGGCACTCTTCTGGAGCATCTATCTTCCAATCGCGATCGTTGACCCTGCGGAAGGGAAGAAGGATACCATCTGGCTCATACTTATACTCGTCGTTGTAGTAGCCACGTACGTCTGCTTAAGAATTCTTTCCGGCGATTGACGACTAATGCTCGCAGTCTCTCCCACTACGCAAGTCTCATATATGCAGTGCTCGTGTTCAGGCGTTGGCGCAATACACATCGGTAAGTCCAGATTCTCAGGCACAGGGGATGTGATGAGGCATCGAAACAAGCTCTGACATGTGCGACTCGTCATAGGCTGGACAGAATAGTGCGTTTCTACGCCACGAGAAGAAGCTCTGATCACGAGGACGAGAAGATCTGGGACTCCCACCCCTCCAGGCCTCCAAGCTACGACGACTCAAGCCGAGCCTCGAACCATGCTGCACACTGGAGCTGTGACACGCACTCCACTCATGGAAGCTCTCTGTCTATCTCGAAACCGGTCCATCCCGCATCGCCAGTACTGGGTTGACACAATCAAGCTGCGTGGTTTCAATCACGCGGCCATGAAGAAATACAAGCATCGGCGAGAGCTGCAATACATGGGAGCGTCGGAAGACAAACTCCGTGAATGCAATGCAATATGACTCACATGCAGGCGGTCCGACCACGCGGAAATGCAATGAGGACTCGGCCTCAGAGGAATACAAGCGGCCGGCTCGAAAGGATCACCGAAGGCAGCCGAACCGAACGAGCAGCATGGCATGGCGAGATAGAACCTGCATGGCACGTCGATCCGGCCTTTCTAGTACCTGTCCACGATCCTCGCGCTAGCTTCTACAAGACTCTGACGACCGCCGAGAGCGCGTGTAGTGCAGTCGCCAGAGGTTGCAGCTGCTACTCGCAGCGCGGGAATAGGCGTTAGGGGCGTGGCAATGAGAGCCATGAGCTGCACACTATGGGTCTTGGATGATTTGGGAGGGTGTGCCTTAGCGGTAGTTTTTGGTTGGGTGTGAGATTCGACGACTGAAAAGTCGCAAATGCAACGCAACTACCCAGCTAGTCATCCGGGTACTCATCCTTAATGTTACTCACGAACCTCCCCAATCCCTTATCCCACCTCTTGAAGTACCTCCCAGCAAGCGACATAAGCGTCTCTGGCGGCTCCACGCCATCCACGCCGACATCCTTAATATTCTCCTCAGCAACATATCTCACCGTCTTGTCATCCGCGCTGTAAGCCGCGTTAGCTTGCCCTCTGCTCGCCGGCGCAACGAGTGCATAGTAATATACTGACACGACATTGTAGAATGGCTGCTCTCGGCCTCTCGGTAGTTCATCGACGCGCATCTGCTCGATCCATCGCGTCTCAGCGCTGCACTTCGTGTCCCAGCCCACGACGATGGCGTTGTAGCCGTAGCGGCGGTGTTGGAAGTGCGTCCCAATCTTGAACGCTGGACCAGTCTCTCCTGGAATTGAGCGAGAGATCAAGTCGGTCCCGCGTTTGGGTCGAGGTGATGGCGCTTTTGCATTGGCATCGGCGCGGCGGGCGGTAGTGATGAGATGCATCAGGATGTGGTGTTCACGCTCGCCTTCGAACATGGGGACTATAATATCTTCGACAAGGCCTAGATCTTCTGGGTAATGTGACTGGTAGTGTTCCATCAAGTATGGCAGGCACTGGCGTCGACGGTGGAGGGTGGCGGCTTGGTCGCCACTGTCGCTAAGTACGAGCATCGACCAGAGCATGCTGTACCATGCAGCGTCAGTGTCTGGAAAGTTATTGCGGCGTCTGGTTCCGCGCTGACGATCGCGAGCTTCTTGGACCGAGTTCATGATGTTCCGTCCAGTGCGCTGGGCCATGTTCAGCATGGTCGTAGGTGCGAGGTGAATATTGTGCTGAGCAACCGGCGCCCCCATTTGCGACAGTCGTGTAGCAAGGTAGGATCGTGGAACTTCATCTGCAGTGCGCCACGGGTCCATATGCATGGTGTCTGCCGGGTCTTCGGGCGACAGTTCGCTTGCTGATCGCGGCTTGCCGTCCAAATCGGCGTCTGCAGGACGTTCTATTACGACATGGACGTGGCCGGGAAAATTGGATGGCTTCGCATTGATACCAAGCCTTCGTGCTATCGCACAATAGATGGCTGCTGATTGCAAGGGTAAGCTGGTGCGCGGCTCATCGAACAGCACCATGCTGATGAAATTGTTGCGTAGATTATGATAATCCTCTGAGCTCGTGTTGCCAGCCAAGTTCTCCGCTCTGACGAATCGTGCAACCTGCACCGCCTTCCGTCTTGTACTCAATGCGTCGAATTCAGGATCCCTTGCGCGAACTCGATCAGCAATCCGATCAAGCTCTTTGTTGATGTCTTGCAGGTCGCCTCTCCTGTCGCCAAGCACGAAGAGGTCGTATGCGCCAAGGATCTCCTCCAGGCTTACCATCTGCTGTCGTTGCAATCTGAGCCATTTGCTTAGCGCAGTCTCGCGGTGAATTTGTGCCAAAATCGCATTTGCATAGTATCTCCTCGCCAACACATCCTCCGCGTCGTCAGGTGTCTCATCTCGCTGCTTGGCTAGCAGGTCCTTCACGTCGTACCCTCGTTTTGTGATTGACTCGACGCGCGCTATGCGATGTTGCTGCGTCTGGAGCAACTGATTGAATGTGTCCAATGCTTCTTTGTCCGTCTTCTGTCGTTCTTGATATAGCTGTCGCCACCTTGTTTGGGCTATCGGCCTGTGGATCCTCTCTTGCAGGTCATGGCGTGCCTCCCAATGCTGCCATCCTTGGATGCAGTATCGTCGCCATACTAGGGGTTCGTATGTGATCTTGTTGCAGCGCCTGTTGGTGGAGCCGAAAGAGACGCTGTCTGCTGGTGGCAAGTAAGCAACGATCGCTTCTAGGAGCTCGTCCGGCAGCTTGGTGAATTGATCGATAGCGTTGACGATGGACGCCATGCTGTGGTTGAAGGAAGGCCAACTCTACTGGCGTATTGTGTCAAAGCTGTGGCATGACCTGGATGAGTTCCACATTGCCTTACGGCATGCGACTGTGCGATATGAGTGAGATGTATTGACGAATGAGGAAGGAGCAAATGACGACAGTGAGGCTCATGGTATATTTATCGAATGCGCTGGCTCGTCCCGCTCCGATACAGTGTCACATGCCGGCCGATAATTTGCAGATGCGACGCCTTATCAGGGTAATCCATGCCTGTCTGCATGTGCTGACTGGACACGTTCGCGCTCGTCAAGAAGAACGTGTTTGGGATACCTCGTCTGTTTGTTCAGGTTGCACAGTCGACTTCACTAGTACTAGGACCAGCCTTGCGCACGGATATAAAGACTTTCCGTTCCGCATAAAGCGTACCTAGAGGCCCGGAGCGTCGGATTATGCATACCATAATGACGTCTCTGGCGACTAATAAACGAGGTAGGAGTTAATGTCCATTGACAAGCTCTTTTGAGTCCACCCTCATCGCTACTTGACTGCGATCACGCACATAATCCGCGTCTTCCGCCCGCTATGAGTGGACAGCAAGCCCCGGATGGGGCACAATTGCAGCGCACCGAATCGTTCCAGGTGTGTTGACGGTGCATAACAATAAGCAATCGCGCATCACCGCTGATCATTGATCCTCCAATCCAGTGGCCCTCCGGGCATGTCGGACACTTGAGCCAAAATCAAAAGACGTCGCTAGAGAACTTCAAGAAATTGTGTCAGCAAAAAGGATATTTTGTCCCAGCATCCGAAGATGGCAAGGACCCGGCATCCCACGATGATGAGACACTCCTGCGATACCTTCGAGCCAGGAAGTTTGTGCCCGAGGAGGCCTTTGGTCAATTCAAGGAGACGGAGGATTGGCGTAAAGAAACGCAGCTAGACAAGCTGTATGAGACAATCGACATCCACGAGTACGAACAAACAAGGAGGCTGTACCCGCAATGGACGGGGCGGAGAGACAAGCGTGGCATACCATTCTACGTCTACGAGATACAACACGTCGATTCGAAGGCTGTGAGCGCGTACACTAGTGACAAGGGTGCCAAGCATTCTGGCCCAGCAACATCATCGACCGTGCCGCGAAAGATGCTGAGACTGTTCGCCCTGTACGAAAATCTATGTCGCTTCGTGCTGCCTTTGTGCTCTGCGATCCCAGGCAGACCCAATGGCGAGAGCCCAATAAGCCAGAGCAGCAACTTAGTGGACCTCAGCAAGGTTGGCTTCACCAAGTTCTGGTCCTTGCGGAACCACATGAGCGACGCGTCGAAGCTGGCTACCGCGCATTATCCAGAGACGTTGGACAGAATCTTTGTCGTTGGTGCACCGAGCTTCTTCCCTACTGTCTGGGAGTGGGCGAAGAGGTGGTTTGATCCTATCACAGTCGTGAGTGGCATCTGCATGTCTACCAACTTGACGGCAATGCTAATGAGATGCTCGCATAGTCCAAAATCTTCATTCTTTCGGAAAAGAACATGAAGTCGACCCTGGAAAAGTACCTCGACCTTGACAATGTGCCCAAGAAGTATGGAGGCAACCTCGATTGGCAATTTGGCGACATGCCTTTTCTGGAGCCGCAAATTGCGCAGAGTCTACGATGGAAGGAGCATACCGAAGAAAAAGGCCACAAGACTCTTCCAATTGGGCCAATCAAATGGCAGTATGATGCAGATGGCGACCTCGTGGCAACAGCGATTGGCACCGAGAACGGGAAGCCTCGCAACACGGTAATTGCGGGGTTGCATCCAGAAGCTGGCATTGCTCGCCTAGCCTTATCGCCAGGTCGGCAAGAGAAGACTTCGCTATTTACGACGATGAGTGGGGCGCATCAGGCTAAGAGCCCGTCTGCAAGCGCTGGAGACTCAAAGGCTGCCGAAGCGACTACAGACTCCACTTACGCCTCTCAAGAAGCACCTCCACCAGCCTACAGCGCTGCTCCTCCCAACGGCTCTACCTTGAACACAGCGCCGGCCGCAATTGCAGGAGGTGCAGCAGCAGCAGGTGGTGTGACGGCTCTGTCAAACGGTGTTGTCGTGCCACCCCACGAAGCTGACCGCGCCAAGATGGACAATGCCGACCCAATGCTCAGCAAAGGCAAGGCTGATGGCTCTGCCGTTCCAGACAGCTCCCGAGCAGGCACATATACGATCCCATATCGGGAAAACAACTCTTTGCGATCGCCATCCGATCCACAGAGCCCTGGGGTCCATCCAGAGACTGGCGCTGCTATACCACCCGGAGATCTCAGACAAGGCACAAGCGGCACACGCTACGAGCAACAGCATGGCACGCACGTCGAAGGCCAGCTCGCGGACGGCACCCCACACCAGAAGGTTGACTCTCAAGGCGAGAAGCAGGGAATCATGGAGCCCAACACCGTTGGTCAGGCTCCGAAAGAGCATCCAATGCCAGAACCCGAGGAGCCGCAGCCGAGCGTGATGGATCAGGCGAAGGAGTATGCGGGTGTGGCTTATCAGCAGGCGGCGACATTGCCGTCGACGGTCATGAGTGCCGTTGGGCTAGGTGGTGGCAAGAAACAGGAGGAGGAGACGAAAGGCGAGGAGGCGAAGAAAGAAGACCCAGAGGTGGATAATCTGGATGCGAAGCAGGTGGAGGAGTTTTTGAGGCATAAGAATATGAGTCAGCCGCAGCCGCCTGGGAGTAAGTAAGGTGCGGCTTGGTTGGGAAGGTCTTGAGGCTGGGTGCATGAGATGCTTGTCAGAGGTAGAAGTAATGTGAACAATGGTGAATATGAGCTGAAGGCACGTCGGGCAGCTCGAACCTTGAGCCAGTGCATGAGAGTAGGTACCAAAGTTCATGCGCAGGCTTGTGGCAGTGTCAGACACCGATGCTGACGTTGTTATCAAGCATTATGCAGCAGGCTGCAGAAGAACGTTGACCGGCTGTGCCGTTTACCGAAGATTAGATCAGGATGGATCCTTTTCATATGCAGTCATGGGGCCTTTGAATTGTGCTTTAGGGTTAGTGTTTGGGTTGGCGTTGGATGGCAGTCTTTGCTGCCGACGGCCACCAGCATCAGTGAAAGAACGACAGGCCGTCATTACTCCATTGTCCTAGATATTCATATAGTGTGCTGTCGTGTTCATGTGACTAGGCGACGTCGTCCATTGTCGCAAGAGGAAAATTACGTGCCACGCCTAGGTGGTGCACATCCGAGAGCATCAGGCGCGACAATGCTGCAACCATACCACGACACAAGGCATCCATTGCACTCATAGCGATCATGGAATGGCTCGACACTGAAACATATTATGAGTTTCGCAGGTGCACTTTGCCGATGCCCTGGTCTCACCAGCTGTGCCTTCCCGACCTGGATCTCTTAAAAGCCGGTTTCACCCAGCGATCCAGGCATGCGATGCGTATAGAATTAGAAGCACCGTAAGATCGCACATTTGTCTTCGCATGATGACAAAAGCCAAGTCTCGCTAGATGCACACAGTTGGAGAGACTCATGATACATAAGTGGGCAGGTGCATTCCGACGCCGTTTCAGACCTTGCTTGCTTGAACCTCGCATCCTCGAGAACCACATCGATCCTTACTGATCAGTGCTTTTACGTCCAAGCCATCCGACTGCAGACATCATGGCCTCAAGGCTTATCATGACTGTCTTAGCCCTCTCGGCTACCGCCTTCGCTGCTCCAACATCACAGCAGCTTCCGAAGCCCTTCGATTTGGACAACATCGACATCAAGAAGCGCACAGTCGGCGGCGTGACACTCAGCACAGGCAAGAACTTCACGGGCAGCAAGGTCTATGTTGACTGGCCGGTGAATGAGTGCATCGATCTGAACGATTAGTACGTCTACCTCCTCATCACTCCACCATCATAACCTATTGACGTATTGTTCTTCTGTAGCGCCGGCAAGACATTGTCGTTCCAGCCGGATCCTGATACCGAGTGCTACCTCATGCAGTGAGTCTTTTCATCGCTCTTGCCATGTCTCCTCATACGAGCAGTGCGTTACTGACGTCGATGACAGAGGCAAATGCAATGATGAGCTTGAGTACGCCGACCTGTACAACAACAATACGGACGTTGGTGATCTGAGTGGGTACTCTTGGATCGCGAGCAGTCAGAGTTATATGTGCTTCCAGGCACTTTACCTCTAGACGGCTACGAGTGTGGCCTCGAGGTTGAAGTTGAGTCGAGGAGGAGATCAACAGTTTTTGCCAGGCCTGGACTGGTGTCTGTTGCGAGCCGTCGAACGAGGACGCGAAGTGATGAACATCAGTACTTCCATTGAGTTGTATACTTTTGATGATAGCTTGCCGCTGCTGTGCAGAGGATATCCATTTTAATCATGCCATTGCTCATGCTTTCTTCAAACCGCCAAATTGCATCCTGATTCTGAATACACTGTAATCACTTTCTGCAGCAGTGATACCGCCAAACCCATTGTGTAAGCATTCTGTCGCCGTCGAGGGACTTTTCGCAACGCAAGTAATGCTCTCTCGACTGCTGTAACATTCTTGCTATGTTGGCATAGGTACCGGTGGATTCGCATGGTCGATTTCCGCGCCGGTCTTGCGCATGAAATGTGCCAAAGACACGCTGCGGGCGAGGTCAGCCATTTGTAAAGTTTCTTGTGTTCTCCACAACTCACCTTTTGCCATTCTTGTTGCCAATGCCTGGGAAGTCCGACACTTTGCGGAAGTCCAGCCAATTCTCGAGCCAACGTCCCACCCAATCCAGTCGTTTCGGATCGTCGAAGGAGTAGTTGACGATGAGGTTCTCTATCTCCCTCGACGGCCCAGTATAGTCAATCTCGCTGCCCTCCACATCATAGCCCCCACGCTCCAGGTATGCTTTGTCCACAAGGCCGATAAGTTTGTCAAGCAGACATTTCCCAACACCCTTCATGTAGCTGCCTGGAGCAACAAAGACTTGGAGCTCGGCGGTAAAGCGGTATATGCCATGCTTGTCGTACCAGTCTTCTGCGCAGGCGAAGCCGACTATCTTATCAGGGAGAATGATGTCGCCGCCATCCTCCCACTTTGGCTTGCCTTTCTTTCGATGTTGTTTCATGACTGCACCTCGCTCACATGCGACTATGAACGGCAACTTGGCGGAACGTATGTCCAATAGGCGCTGGTACATCTGGGCTTCGCTGCGGTCACTCATTTCGGGCGCCTCGCAACTGTTACGGACATAGTAGTTGTAGATGTCGCGAAGAGCCACCATGTCCGCCTTTGTAGCTGGGCGTATGTACCTGCCGTGATTGTGAGCACATCATCCGCGTAAAGTCAGCAAGAGAGGCGACTTACAATTTGATGCTAGGCCTGATCTTTTCCACAACCATGTCGCCGTATCGTTCCTGAAGCCTTTGCGCCTTCTCCTCGGCTCTTTTCGCGCGGGCAGCCTTTGCCTCACGCTTCGCCATTTCCGCTTGCTTCCGGCGCTCAACGTGCGACTCAACACCATGGTCATATCCGTACGCAACCCATTCGCTCTCGTTCATGTCGGGGTCCATAGCTTCCTTAGCAGGATGAATCGGAAGCTGCAGCGTGAAGCAGCTTGGCTTAGGCGACAAATACCGATGCCACCATGGCACCACTCCGTCAAGGTCACCTTCATCCACAGGCTTCGGGTTCTTCGGCTCAGCCAGCTGCGCGAACCACTGCGACGGAGACAAACCTGGCTCGATGCGCTGTGGTTTCCAGGATCGAGGCGCGAATTCATACGCTTGCTTATCGAGCAGATCCGAGCTTGTGATGTCGACTTCGCAGCCCTTTGAGTATTGTATCGTGTCGTGAATCCATTTTTCGATCCGTGGTACCGTATCGGAATTTGTGAAGGCAGGCCTCGCATCCCAATTAATGGGTGCAGGTGCCCATCCGCCAGAAAAGTCTGCCAGGTCGTCGCCGTCACTGGCAGGTGCACGCTTAAAGCTTTGACCCATGCCACAGTCGGCCCACATCGTGTCAATGGAAGAGGCCTCGTCGTTGGCAGCCTCAAAGTCCCAGTTAGACGTCCAGCGATGAGGATCTGCTCGTTGCTCAGCGCTAGTTGGCCAACGAGAATTGCGTGCCCCGGCGCCCCCTCGCCCACGGCCGCCTCGACCACGACCGCGACCTCGTCCTCGGTCATTGCCACTTGATCGATTCGTGCGGCCATTGCTTTCCGTATGCGCTGCTGCTTGGTCGAGACATTTCTGATCTGATGAAGCGGACTTCGGCTGTGTTTGCGATCTGCCCTGCGCTATAGAGCTGGTGCGTGATGCTGGAGGTGCTGCTACAGACTCTGGCTTGCTGACCTTGACGCCCAGCTCAGACAATTTCGCCTGGATGTCTTGAGCTCCAGCTTTCGCGGAAGGCGGCGCATTGGCGGGCTTTCGCAGATGTGGTGGTATCACCTTATTCGGCGACTTAGGAAGCAATACGCCGCCTCCAGCCATCGGCGATGATACGTTGTTATCTGTCTGCCTGAGATTGTAGTTTGATGGCGTGGATTGCTGCGAGGAAGGTGGAAGCGCAGCTGCACCAAGTTCGAAAGCCGGCAGGTGCGTCTGAGCTGTTGAGTCATGCGGCTGCTTATCTGGCATTGTGCGCGGGTCATCGCCATATGCAGCATTTGAATTTCCAGACATTGCCGGATTGAGAAAAGTCAGCAGTTGATCAGTCCTTAGGTGGGAGTATTCGCCAGTATTTATTGACAGAGGGTTCTGAGTTGCGTCGCCAGACAGGAACGAAGGCTTCTGGCGCCTGTTGCGCCGTCTGCCAACCTTGTCGTCGAGTGCGAATGGCTTGCTTGCCAGAGATGTCGCCGCCATATCCACTGCAAGATGCTACAGCCGTGTCGAGGTCAAATTTGGGAGACCGGTAGGGTGTCGAAGGCAGACACAGGCATCTGGCTTGAAGTGGATGTGCCGAGTGTCGGTTGAGTCAAGTGTAAAGGTCTGATTGAGGGTCAATGCGCCAGAGATGGGTCCACTGGAAGCATATGACTGACCGTTCGCGCCACGTGATCGTGGTAAGTAAATGCTTGGTCTGGCTCCTGCTTCTCTGCTCTCCAGACCAAGAATCAAGATGTTGTCGATCTTGAGGAAAGCCCGTCTGAAGGACAAGGAAATGAGGATTCTGATGCTGTAGGTGATGACGATGGCTGCTCAAGTGCCACCGCTGATGTCCAGAAGGGGCCTCGACAATGCTGGGAAAACGACTATCGTGAAGAAGATCATGAACGAGGACGTCAACAGCGTAAGTCCGACGCTGGGTTTTATAATAAAGACCATAGACTATGACGGGTGAGTGAGCATGTGATGGCAGTGCATGGGTTGAGGCAGATGCTAATGAAATGAAGGTACAAACTGAACATATGTCCGTGTCTCGATGAGCCAGCCATGTGATCGTCCACTGATGCTCTCCAGGGGACGTAGGAGGCCAAAAAACGCTCCGCACATACTGGAAGAATTATTTCGAGAAGACCGACACGCTCATATGGGTCGTTGACGCTACAGATCGGGAGCGTATCAGTGACTGCAGTCAGGAGCTGAAAGGTCTGCTCCTGCAAGAAGTATGCCGCCTTCAAGAACCCGACCATCTCTCCTGCATTCTACTGACTACCACAGCGACTTATGGGAGCCTCCCTCCTTGTTTTCAAGAACAAAAGCGATGTATTAGGCTGCATGAGCGAGGACGAAATCCGTGAGGTACGCATCTGCTCCTGATGGCAGCGAAAACATTAGGCATACTTATCTGAGCCTACAGGGTTTACAGCTCGACAGTATACGAACGCATAAGTGGCACATTCTGCCTTGTTCGGCGATGACAGGCCAGAATCTGCAGAAAGGACTGCAATGGGTCGTCCAAGATGCCAAAGATCGACTGTTCCTGTATTAGTGCCAGAGTCGCTCGCTCGAGGTCCTCACCAAGTCTTGGCAGGTAGAGACACGCGACGCGTGTGCGCAGAAGGGACACAAGGCGGAAAAAACAAAACTACTGCAGGTGCAAGAGCAATGGCGTAACATCATATCTTGAGGCAAGGATCTGTCTTCTCGGCGTGTCTTCAAGATCCCCAGAGCCGCATCAAACAGATTGGCCGCAGATTGGGCCGCCGCCATTGAAGCCGTACTGCATTCCACAGCGAAATACGCGATCTAGATAGCAATGGGACGCTAATTCGGAAGTCTTTCTACTTTGTGATAAACAACTCGTCCTTCTCTCTCGTTTCAATCGAGTGTCAGTTTGTAATACAGCGACGCATCCCTTCCGAGGCGCGTTGCCAGAGGTACATGTACCTGTTCTTGCCGTAGGGCTGGATCCCTGCAGGTGTCAAAAATGGAGTTTGTTGACCAACAAGCTGCATCCCCATCTCCCGCAGCTGCAGACGAAGACCCCGCGGCCTTTCTCCAATCGATTCGCGAACTCACAGCTAAAAGAGAACGTGAGGATGCGGAGCGGTTCAAGAAGCTAGAGGAAGAGGTCAAACGTTCTCGGGAAGAACGTGCGAATCGTAGACTCGGTAAGGCGACAGGTCAAACCGCGGACGAAGTCTGGCTTCCAACAAACAACAGACCGCTGACTCGCCGTACGCGTAGAGCGCGCGCGATCCATTTCGCCCGAGAAGGCCGATTCTACGAACAATTCACCTGCATTGCGATCGCCCACCAATGTCGGTCGCTCCAAGAAACAGCCCCCTGTAACCCCTCCACCAAAGTCCACGGCCTCAACCATGGACCACGCGAAGGCCGCGGCCGGGCCACCCTCGCCTACGAAAGACATCCCCGAATTCAAAGGCTTTGGCTCTGCACGAAATTCAGCCGCATCGATGTCAAGCATTATGCAATCACCTGATCGTACATCTCAAACACCGCAAAGCGCAACGAGCCTAGCAAGATCTGGCACACTATCATGGCAACAGCGACCGTCATCGCGAGCAGGCAGCAGACCGACTTCTGTTGCGAAGCCCGAGCCCAACAACATGGAGAAGAGCACTGTCACACCGCAGTCATCGGAGCCCAGCAGAGATCAGATCGCGGCGTCTTTGGGTGCGCGAGACCCATCGTGGTTTCGGCAGACCGCCGACAGAGGCATTGGATCCGCGGCGTACAGAAAGAGCAAAGACGAGCCGTCAGCGGTTGAGATGAGCAGAAGTGAGAGTGACAGAAAAGGCCTGCCAGGCTTGTCCAGAGAGTCCAAAGAGCCGGAGCGGCAAAGCAGTCCTGCGCCTTCCGAAAGCATAAGGTCTGATGCAATGACGAGACCGTCGTCCACAACGAGAAACAGCGTGACGTCGAGCAGGTTCTCTGTCGCATCGTCTTCTACATCGACACCGAGCAAGCCGGACCTAAAGTCTCTCATCGCGGAGGACGCTCAACAGCAGGAGGCGTCCCCGTTGTCAGACACAACCTCATCCAATGGTGGCGACCGACCTGGGCTCGGTCGCAAGCTGACAATGTCGTCATCTCAGGCTCGCATTGCTGACGCTACAGATCGGCCCAGCTCACCTACGAAGGGCATGGGAGGCTTTGTGTCGAGTGCGATGATGAAGCGATCTGACAGCGTCAGCAAGAGATGGAGCGCGCAGACTCCGCCCAGTTTGAGCAGACACGGCTCCGTGGCTAGTGTTCGTAATGGCCTTGGTGGGTTGCAGGGATCGCATAGCATGCCAAAGCTGGAGCCTACAGCAGATGGTCGAGAGGGGAGTCACGAGCAGCAACCAATGTCAAGCAGCAGCAACAATCTGCCCGGATCAGCGCAAGCAACACAAGACGAGAAAGAATTTGTCAAGCCTGCGCTGCCGCGTCACAGCCGGAGCAAGTCAGTCGCATCTAATTACACCACGAATGAGCACGAAGGTGTCACTTCACCGCCCGGCAGTCCGTCAAAGCGATTCAGTCCGACCAAGTCAAGCTGGATCGAAAGCGCGCTCACACAGCGGTCTGAGTCGCCAAAGCCAAGCACAGCGAAGAATTCGCAACCGAGCTGGATGGCCAACATAGCAAAGGCGAAGGCAGAGCGTGGAAGTAGCGATCTGACGTCGCCCACAGGCACGCCGAAGTCGACCGAGGTTGGAACGCCTGCAAGGGGTGCGGCGCCATTCGGTCAAGGCATGCTTAAGCGTTCAGATTCGCGCGACTTGGCGCCGACACCAAGATCTTCTACACCGCCAATTGCTCGGGAACTGCATAAGCTTGATGACAAGCCGGATGTCGCAACTGCTGCATCTAGCATGTCTTCGCCCAAGATTGAGAAGCCTGAGTCTGCCGTTCCTGCCAAGTCGCCATCCCTGGCGGAGCCATTCTCACCACAGACGGCGGCCAAGACTCCTGCAGCAGACGCGTCAAAAATTCTGGAGACTGATCCTGCCACTATAGAGAAGCCGAGCACTCCTGCGAAAGAGCTTGCAAACTCACCATCTACCGCATCGCTTGGGAAGACGAAGCCCGAAGCCCCAGCTAAACCGCAGACTGACTTCCGCGCCACCCTTCGCTCGCGGCCTCGACCAGAGGCTAAGCAACAGGATGCACCAGAATTCTTGTCAAAGTTCGGACAACTGCGAAAGACGCAGACCGAAAAGTTTGTCGCACCCGATGTATTTAAGGACAACATCACGCGTGGCAAGAATGACCTCACTAAGACAGCCGGCCCGGTGAAGACTGCACGCCGTGACGAGCTCAAAGAGTCCTTGCTCGCAAAGAAGGACGATTGGAAAAAGGCCAAGGATGAGGGCAGGGAGCTGCCAGGGGCGGTGCACGAGCGTAAGATCAGCGCTACTACTCCATTGACTCCCTCCAAACCTGAGGCACTTGCCCGCAGAGAATTACTCGGTAGACAGGGCAGTGTTACTTCAAGTCCCGAAAAGCCCAAGCAAGCCACCCCAGAGGCCTTGGCCCGGCACAAGAGTCTTAAGGAGCAGCCCGAAACTCCTGCTCTGAAGAGAGAAGCTACATTCCCATCAGAATCTGTGAAGCTGGAAACTCTCTCCAAGCAGACGAGCGCCCCTAGCGTGACAACATCCAAGCCACAGACAGAGACAAGCAAGCTTGCATCAAGATTTAATCCAGGCCTTGCTGGACTGCTTGCACGCGGCCCCCCAGCTTCCACCTCTGGCACATCTAGTCCTGTGCGGACCAGCACTCCACTGAATGTTCCGCACCGCTCTGAGGCAGCAACGCCGGCTGAAGCTGCCGCGGAAGGCCCATTGCAGGACATGCGAAAGGGCAGGGCCAAGGGTCCAAAGAAGCGAAAGCAAGGTGGCGCTGATGTGCAGAGCATCGCTACTGATAAAGAGCAGTCTGAGACTACACCACAGCCACAGCTTCAGGCCAAGGCTGTCGCCGAGACGGAGGTGGGCGCTAAAGGGCCTGTCATCGCAGCTGCATCCACTCCACTGCAAGCTCCGAAGCCGCGGGCACCTGCAGGCTCCGCAGCTTCTGTTATGATGGCGTCGCTGCGATCGCCAAAAGCACAAGATTCCCCAGTCGCAGCCGAGAAGCCTTCCACACCCACGATTCCATCAAAGTCTCCAGGTTTGGCGGTCACGAAGACTCTTGACACGACCCAGGCAGATACAAAGAAAGATGTTCCAACCTTTACAGGTTTTAATTCTGTGAAGAAGTCGACTGCAACATTGCAGAATACAATCACGCCGAAAAATGACGACGATAAGGAGAACAGCGCGAACGAAACGACATCGGTCAAGTCTGCTGCTTCTATGTGGGCCAAGCAAGCATCGCCGAGAAAGACAGCAGCGCCACCTCAGATTCAGCTTCCGAGCAAGAAGGATGAAGAAGCTGCAATGCGCTCCGCCGGACTGCTTGCCTCTTCACCAGCAGGCCGCTCACCCTCACGTGGTCTGGGCATTGACGTGCCCAAAGGACCGAGGGACCTAGTCACACCACCGGGATCAGCGGGTCTGCCTCCCAAGCCTGCCAAGTCTTCACGTGTCGTCAGCGGTCAATTGCAGGAGGCCAGCCCAAACAAGAGTAGGTCAAAGCTGTTTCATCCCCATCAGTAGCATGTCACAGAATTCGTAGCATCGTTTCTGACCAATCGCGTACAGTAACTTGAGGATCGAGGACTGACTCCATTCCAAGGTCGTTCAGGTTCTCCCCGACCTCTCACCGAAGCTGAGCGCGTATTGGCAAGGTCGTTCGGCTCTATACCAAGATCCAGTCTACCACTGAAGCTGGACACCAGGATCATCATGGCGAGCAGCAGCTCAGACACGCCCTCTGGCGGGCGTACAACTCGCAAGACAATACAAGCAATCATGCCCGATGGCACCGCGAAGACTTTGTCTCAACAAGACGAATATACACTTTACGAGGATGCAGTCTACGTATGTGGGCATAGTCAAATTGACGGAAACGCCAAGAAAGCCGAAGCCTATATCTGGAGAGGCAGCTCAGCTTCTGATGCAGCATTCGAGCAGGGAAAGGCAGCTGCCAAAAAGCTTGCGTACGAAATGAGTGCAGGCACTCCCGTGGCGGTTCATCAAGGGCACGAGCCAAGTAGCTTTCTGCAGGCACTTGGTGGCATCATGGTCACACGAAGAGGTGGTTGCGAAGGCGCATCAAAGCAGTATATGCTGTGCGGCCGAAAGCACTTCGGACACATAACGTTTGACGAGGTTGACTTTGCGGTGTCATCGCTGTGTGCTGGATTCGTTTACCTCATATCTTATCCAGTCACATTGCAACAGACGAAGCTGTACTTATGGAAGGGCTCGGCATGCTCGACCGAGGAGATCAGTGCTGCGCGTCTGGCTGCTATGGATCTCTCGGAGACCGGCGAGATCATTGAAGTCGACAATGGTGCGGAATTTGCAAGCTTCTTGCGGATCTTCGGCGTTGGCACTACGAAAGCGAGTGTACCAAAGGCTACGCCGTACTGGAGACAAAAGGCTTTGGCGCCCGATCGATTCGAAATACACCTTTTCCGCATTCAGCAATTCGAAGAGAAGCCTAGTCTGTTCACCAGCCTGCTGAACAGGCGGCCGAGTTGGAACGGCAAATCACCAGCTCGCGAAAATGAGGAGATCAAGGTCGAAGCGAAGCACATTGCCCCATTCTGTCAAAATGACCTGGAAGCGGAGGGCATATATCTGTTGGACGCTCACAGCGAGCTGTATCTTATCCTCGGACCACTGTTCCCATCACATCAAGAGAAGCTGCGTGATACGCTACTGGCACAAGCCCTGCTATTCACGGCAGAATATGCCGAAGCGGCAGGAGAGCAGAGACCGATGGCACCCAAAGCTAGTGTTTTGTTCAGAGGCTTCCCACCTGATCTGAGGGCACTCTTCAGACACTGGGATGAGCAACGCGGGCTATGGGGAACGGCAGGCTTGATGGCAGGCATACGCGCATCGATGGCACACGAGGTGAAGGTGGCACCTGTTGATGACGTTTTAAAGGCGGTTTGCCAAGCCTGAGGGATGCGTCAGGAGATAATGTGGTGTGATTACCATGCATAGCGAAGCGGTTCTCGGGTGGCGTCCTGGGCATCCTCGTGTAGTTCTCTCAGGCATATGGCATTTTCAATCGGGTGCCTGTGGAATCGCATGGAGCATCAGTCAAGCAAGGGGCATGCGCGGGTCGAAGCAGAGGGTAGAGGGTGTGATCGCGAGACCCATTGTTGTACATTTACCTTATCGTGCCCTCGCTATCCGTCTTGCCGTCACATCATGATCAATGGCGTTGTCGAGATGGTACCTATTGGTCGCGTGGAACTGTTAAGCGGCTGTTATGCATGTGAGCCGCCGGGCCGAAGCGGACAGCTTAGCCGAAGTATCTAGCATCTTCTAGAAGTGGCAGCTACGTAACTGCCCAAGGTGAGCTCGAATGCGCCAGGTGATGCTACAAGAACCTGGAGCTGACCAGCCAGTCGCAGCAAATAGGTATTCGAATCTTGTTCCTTCCCCATTGTCTTTCTCGTGCACATACACGATTACATTCACGACTGAGCGTACACACCGCTGTTGGAGGCTACAAGCCCAAGTCAAAGGCTCACACTAGCATCTTTCATTCTACAACCACCACTTTAACAGTACCGTGAAGATGACTTCCGGAATGCAATTCACCGACAGGGCCACCCAGGCATTGGGTGATGCCCAAGAACTCGCACAGCAGTACTCACACTCACAGCTGCTGCCACTCCACTTAGCACTGGCACTTTACGACCCCGCGCCAGATCAGTCGAAAGACCAACAGACAAACAATGCACACGCATCACATTCTGCAGCATCCGCACCATTGTTCAAGCAGGTTGTTGAGCGGGCTCATGGCGATCCGCAACTCATGGACAGAGCACTCAAGAAGGCCCTTGTCCGGTTACCCAGCCAAGATCCACCGCCAGAGCAAGTCAGCGTATCGCCAGCGTTCAGCAAAGTCCTACGCGCTGCAAATGAACTGTCGAAGACGCAGAAAGACAGCTACATTGCAGTTGACCACCTCATCCAATGTTTGGTCCAGGATCCCTCAGTGCAAGCCTGCTTGAAAGAGGCCAACATTCCAAACACCAAGCTTGTCGACTCTGCCATCCAGCAGATACGCGGTACCAAGCGGGTGGATAGCAAGACGGCGGATGCAGAGGAGGAGAGTGAGAACCTTAAGAAGTTCACAATCGATATGACGGCCATGGCGAGAGAAGGCAAGATCGACCCAGTCATCGGTCGTGAAGAGGAGATTAGGCGAGTCATCAGGATTCTGTCGAGACGGACAAAGAACAACCCGGTCTTGATTGGTGAGCCTGGTGTCGGCAAGACTACAGTCGTGGAAGGTCTGGCACTCCGTATTGTCAACGCAGATGTGCCGGCTGGTCTTGCAGCCTGCAAGCTTCTCTCTCTCGACGTTGGTGCACTTGTCGCTGGCTCGAAGTACCGAGGAGAATTCGAAGAGCGCATGAAGGGTGTGCTCAAGGAGATTGAGGATAGCAAGGAAATGATTGTGTTGTTCGTCGACGAGATACACCTTCTTATGGGCGCTGGTAGCTCTGGTGAGGGCGGCATGGACGCGGCTAATTTGCTGAAACCAATGCTGGCTCGTGGACAGCTACACTGCATTGGAGCTACGACTCTGGCCGAGTACAGGAAATACATTGAGAAGGACCAGGCATTTGAGCGTCGTTTCCAGCAAGTCTTGGTCAAGGAGCCGTCTGTCAGCGAGACCATCTCGATCTTGCGTGGACTGAAGGAGAAGTACGAGGTGCATCACGGTGTCACGATCCTCGATGGTGCCATTGTTGCAGCAGCCACCCTTGCAGCCCGCTACCTCACTCAACGCAGATTGCCTGATTCGGCTGTCGACTTGATCGATGAAGCTGCAGCAGCAGTCCGTGTCGCTCGCGAATCACAGCCGGAGGTTCTGGACAATATGGAGCGTAAACTGCGCCAACTTGAGATCGAGATCCACGCTCTTGACCGCGAAAAGGACGAAGCTTCGAAGACTAGGTTAAGAGAGGCTCGTGCTGAGAAGGCCAACGTTGAGGAAGAACTCAAGCCGTTGAGAGAGAAGTACGAGAGCGAGAAGGAGAGGTCGCGCGAGATCCAGGAGCAGAAGATCAAGCTTGACCAGCTTAAGGTCAAGCAGCAAGAGGCTGAGCGTACGAGGGACCTGCAGACTGCATCTGATCTCAAATACTACGCCATTCCTGACGTGGAAGCTCGCATTGAGCAGCTCGAACACCAGAAGAAGGTCCAGGAGCACGAAGAACAATCCCGACGAGGCACTGACGGCGAAGCACTCATCACTGATGCTGTTGGTCCTGACCAGATCAACGAGATCGTCGCTCGCTGGACCGGCATTCCTGTCACCAAGCTCAAGACTACCGAGAAGGACAAACTTTTGCAGATGGAGAAGGTGCTCAGTGCGCAAGTCGTTGGCCAGAAGGAGGCTGTCACTGCTGTTGCCAACGCAATCAGGTTGCAGCGGTCTGGACTCAGCAATCCCGGCCAGCCACCGTCATTCCTGTTCTGTGGTCCATCCGGTACCGGTAAAACTCTGCTCACCAAGGCTCTGGCAGAGTTCCTGTTCGACGACCCGAAGGCGATGATACGCTTCGACATGTCAGAATACCAGGAGCGCCACTCGCTGTCCCGCATGATCGGCGCCCCACCGGGATACGTTGGACACGATGCTGGCGGCCAGCTAACAGAAGCACTTCGCCGCAGACCGTTCAGTATCTTGCTCTTCGATGAGGTGGAGAAGGCCGCCAAGGAGGTTCTCACTGTCATGCTACAGCTTATGGACGACGGACGTATCACGGACGGCCAAGGCAGAATCATCGATGCTCGCAATTGCATCGTCGTCATGACTTCCAACTTGGGCGCCGAATACTTGAGCCGACCAAACGCTCCCGACGGCAAGATCGACCCGACTACCAAGGAGCTCGTCATGACTGCTCTGCGCAACTACTTCTTGCCAGAGTTCCTGAACCGTATCAGCAGCATCGTCATCTTCAACCGCCTCAGCAAGAAGGAGATCAGGAAGATTGTCGATGTGCGGCTTGAAGAAATCCAGAAGCGTCTGCAAAGCAACGGCAGGAATGTCAAGATCCAGCTCAGCGATGCGGTCAAGGACTACCTTGGCTCGGCAGGTTATAGTCCTGCCTATGGCGCTCGTCCGCTACAGAGGCTCATCGAGAAGGAAGTGCTCAACAGACTTGCTGTGCTCATCCTCAGAGGTGCAATCAAAGACGGCGAGGTTGCCAGGGTCGTGCTTGAAGACGGTCACATTGTGGTTCTGCCGAACCATGGCGAGTCTGATGGAGAGGACGGCGATGAGGAGATGTGGGACGAGGAGGATGCGGCGGAGGAGTTGAATGGTGATGGTGGCGATATGGATCTTTACGACGAGTGAAGAGGATGACGTTATGGGATGGCGCATGAGTATGGGGTAATGAGTAATGATTTATGACAATTTAACAAGCGTTCAAGCGACACCAGGGCGTTGGCGGAACAGAGGCGCAACGCGAATAGATAAAACGGGACTGGCACTTGCTAGTTAGAGCTCGAGATCTCAATGAACAAATTTTTGAAAACCAAAAGTCCTACCTTGTGTTCCGTTCACACTCACCGTGATAAAACATGTGAATGCTGCTCCATTCTAAGTTGTCATGGCTCTGGGCCATCGCAAAGCAGTAGTGCAAGCAGAGCAGGTCACATTGCGTGAAACTTTGAATTCCTGATCACTGCCAGCCGCTCATCAAGCGTCCTCCTACTTCGTCGTCGTCGCGGTGACCACATCCACAATCGCCCGAAACGCCTCCATCTCCTCGTCCACCGTCCCGCCACCCGCAGCTTCCCTCAAATTGATGCCACCGCCGACATAGCACAGCTTCCCCGTCCGTCTTACGAGCACTTTGGCTAGTCTAGTAGCGAAGTCCTGTGATGATGGTGAGACGTAGAGTGGTGTGCTCATTGGTTGCGTTGGGTTGTAGCGCTGCGAATACTGGTTAGCGGTGGAAATGGAAGAGGATGGAGGGAAGAGAGAAATTTACGTCTGGCATGGCGTATATCAGACTTCCCATTGTTGCTCCGGCGTTTGAGCCGGCATCGATGCTGGCGCTTGTGAGGAACAGGAGGAGGCTTGTTGATAGGATTGTGAGGTGGAGGTGGATTTTGGTGCTGGGGTTTGAGGGGAGGGTGATGGCAAGTTCGATTGGTTTTTTGGGGTCGTGAGTGCCATTCGTCATCGTGGTCGGATCGTGTTGAGCCATTTCGAATGATGTCCGGATGAAACGATGTTTGTGGTATGTCCTTGGTGTTGGTGGCAGTGAGGTAGAGCGGCTGTGCGGTAGCTCTCAGCACGCACACTTTATGGAATGGGTTGTCTTTAAGCAGACTGTTAGACTTGCTCCTTCTTCTTTTTCTTCTACTGTACAGCGGCAACCTTCTGGTGAGGTCTTGGGACAAGATGAGCTCGAGTGATGCGTCACTCAGTGAGCGTGGCCAAGATGAATTTGACCCGATGGCCGATCCAGAGGAACGCCGCGTCCTTCACGCAGCCTTGGATTCGTTCAGGTAGGTGGTCACGATCTTCATTATCATGCATTTTGATTCTGGATCACGGTACAGCGCCAACATAGATCTCATTGTTTCATCTATGTAGGCAGTATCGACAGGCCGCACACTACAACATCACCCACCTCCGTCGACAGGCTTTCTACTCGCTCCCCACTGCGCACATGGAGATTTTGTCCGAGCCGCCGTTCTCCTTGCCAAAGACTTTCGATGCCGTCGACGAAGCGATAGATGCCAACGCTGAGCTAGCAGAGGCAATCCTTGCTGCTGGACTTCCAGCCTTCAGTATTGATGCTGAAGACAATTCGTGGCATGGCCAGGCCACTGCAAGTGATATGGACAAGGCACGTTCTACCCTTCGTCAATTCTACCGGGACTGGAGCGCAGAGGCTGAACCTGAGAGGACTGCGTCGTATGACCCCATATACGGAGCACTCGAGCGACACCTACCAGCCATCGATCCGTCACAACGACATCAGCAGAGCCTCCTAATTCCTGGAGCTGGCCTCGGTCGGCTCGTTATCGAGCTTTGCTCCAGAGGCTACACCGTGGAAGGCAATGAAATTTCCTACCATCAGCTTTTGGCATCGAACTACGTCCTGAACTTCACGCAGCAAGCTGGCCAACATATACTCTACCCGTGGGCGCTGGCCTTCTCGAATCATTTAACCAGGGCGAATCAATTGCAGTCGGTAGCAATTCCAGATGTGCACCCGGGAACGGAACTGGAAGTCAAGTCGCAGAGTCTGCACTGTGAAGAACACTATAGCAACCGGCTTTCAATGTCGGCAGGCGATTTGTGCGAGATCTACAGAAAGGAGGACAGCCGAGACAGCTTCAACGCAGTTGTGACTTGCTTCTTCGTCGATACGGCGCCAAACTTCTTGCGATATCTGGAGACGATCAAGAGCTGCCTTAAACCTGGAGGACTATGGGTCAACCTGGGTCCGCTTCTCTGGCATTTTGAGGCGGCACCGACGCCGGCGGAGCAAGAGAGAAAGCGGCAGCAAAACGGCGCACCAGCAGACCACAGGACGAAGGCAAGCGATGCTTCTTCGGATAGAGGGATTGGTGAGCCAGGATCCTTTGAGTTGTCAAACGATGAGGTGCTCGCACTTGTGCAGCAGCTTGGTTTTGAGCTGCTAGAGCATCGACAGGCGCCGGCTGGACCAGCTGGATATATTCAGGACTCACAGAGTATGCTGCAGAATAGCTATCGACCAAGCTTCTGGGTGGCAAGGCTCAAGTAGGAATGCAAGTTGCACTCTATCGTATCTCTTGATCTCGATTGGCAGAGATGCACCGGACGCGCTTCATGGAACTGTACAATGGCTGCATGGAGAAGTTTGTGGCGGCGTCATTGGTGCCTAATGTATATTGTCTGCTGGTGCGCACGTCCTGGCCTTGCCGCCGACATGTGGCTATGGAAGCTGTCAAGGCTAAGTGCTTCCTCGGAGCGCCACAAGCTTGGCTCAAACATACTCACGGCCGCTCTGGTCAGTCTGACGCGCACCACATGGCATGACAATATATGCCGGAAATGGCGCTGACAGGATAGAAGCCACCAGTCACACGACTTAGCTGTCTGGTCCGACGGAGTTCGCTCTGTCAAACGCGAACTTCGCGTAGATTGGAACATGATCCGAAGGCCCCCTTTCTGCAACGCTCTCAAACATACCAGCTTCTTTGACACTCTTTTCGAGACGACGAGAGACCAAGATCAAGTCGACTCTATCGCAACTCTCACCAAAGTTGCGAGATCTTGGATAATACCTGTGGAGAACTGTGGTCAGTCCTGCGATGGAGCCTTCAGATGGTGGTAACCTACGAATAGCCCTTTTTGTCCAGATTTAGATATCTATAAGTATCGATCATGCCCAGACCCTCTCCGTCTCGTTGGACACCATGCTTCTTGGCTGGGTCGGTGCCATAGCTCATGAAGCGCGCCTCGAAGTCACGCCGATTGTCACAATGGACTGCTGGAAATGTCCTGAGGTTCGGGTGGCCATCAATTGGCGCCCGCGCTATGTTTAGGTCGCCTGCGAGGATAACTTGGTAGCCTTGCGCCTCCAAATCTCGGCATTCTGCTTGCAACAGTTCATGCACCTTCCGTTTTCGGTCGTGCCTAGTGCCTACCACGGCACCAGTTGCGGGATCCTTGTACGGGTTCTCTGTTCCGTTGACAGCGTATATGTTGAATATTGCGAGTCGAGGAAGATTGTCCAAAGCTTTTGTTCCGATGACCAGGAACCGCCCTTCGACGTCCCACTCTACTCGGCGCACGCGTTCAACATAACAGTCAAAGAAGTCCTTGCGAACGATGCTACTCACGCCGTAGACCTTGCGACCAAATCCGCGAGCATTGTACTTGTCGGACGGCAAGCATACATGTGCAACATAGTCGGGCTCCCTGCTGCCTTCTTCAGCTCGAACTGCCTTCTCAAGCGCTCGAATACTTGAGCTGTCCTCCGGATTCATTTTTATCTCCTGGAGGAAGAGCATTGTTGGGAACTCATGACGGCGCAAGAAGTCACGTAAGGATGCACGTGGTTGAGCATCGGACTTCTCCTTACCCTGGGCCTTGAAGAAGGAAGTGATCGAAGGCTGCAGGAAAGGCGCAATGCCGTTGACATTCCAGGAGAGGATGCACAGTGAGTATTGTCTAGGTGCGACTGTCTCGCCCCGTCCAGATAGCCTTCTGCGTTTCAATGTTGGTGGTGAGATCGACATTGATCTTGCTGGCGAGGGAGCACCTGGAAGATACCTGGCCGCAACTGGTAGGGAAGCCGGACAGACACCCGCCTCCAATCAAGTTGTTGAACTTTGATCTGCTCAAGAATGTGGATTGCGCATCCTCATCATCAATAACGCGACCTTTTTGTCGGATCCAACCACAGAGTTCACACTCAAGCTGTCATACATGATCGGAAGCCGCGACTCCTTCGGGCCGATATGCCGGTCCGAACGGCGCTAAGACTGACACGATGAATCCCAGCTGCCGCCCTCCAATCATGGAGACTTTCACGCATCTGACGTCTTTGATATAATACTGAAGCCTTGGCGGTGCCCGTCAAGAGAGGAATGTGTCTGGCAGAGGTACCTGACCTCGCACGAGACCGGAAATGAGCCAAGCCCACCGCTAAGCTGTCACGTTCTGGACCAAAAGATCGACACTTGTCTCAGCCGCAACGATCTTCTGGCTGCCCAACATAGACGTCAAAGGAGGACTTGGTGCGGGTCGACACTGTTACAAACAACAGCTCGTGGCAAGCGAGTCGCGTACGAAACCGCCTGACACGCGCTGATACGCTCGCCCCCTGCGGAGTGCTTGTCCATCAAGCACAGGAGTATCAAACATCGTGCATGTTCGGTCAAGGTCGGCCGGCCATTGCACTTGCCTATGCGTCCCGTTGTTCGACGTGACCTTCAAGCCAAACGCTCACTCTGCCTAACGCTTCCCCATTCGCCCGACCAGCAGATGAGCAAAGTTCTGCGGCTGTATTGTGGGTTGGCTATCTTTGAAGTGCCGCCTTTCGACTGATATCCTATTCGCTCACACCTCCCTTGGGGCTGGAAATCGTGTTTTCAGTAGCCACGGTGTCACGAAGCTGGAGTGCGGGCTTATATTGTCACCTGGCCTGATCAGAGATGGCCTGAGAGGTGATCCGACGGCTCCATATGCCAATAAGGACAGCAAGATTGCATCATGCGGCGCTGAGGCAGACGAGATCCGGATGTAACTCAACGACCAGGAGCATGTTCTCCGATTGATGGCTGCCGAGCTCTGAAAGGTCGACAACCTCATGGTTTCAAAGCCGCACATATGACGTGCTGGCTACGCCGATCAACAGGCCTGTGATTACGAACAATGTTTGAATAAACTTGTCAGAGGTTGCGATTCCTCACTAATGGTCACTCAGCCCTTGACTCTACGGTCAGCATACCTGGGCCACATTGCGTAGGCCACGTCCGCCAGCTCTGCCGCCGTCGAATACTAATGCACACAGGTAATTTTCCGTATGACGTGCTGTGCGCTAGCCACGTCTTTGCTCAGCCTGGCCATTATATCATGTATAGAACGGCGACCGGCTGATAGGAACTTGTGCATAAGATCGATACGAGCCTCACAATTGGCGGCCCCACAGCTATGCAAGACATATTTTTCCTCGGACCACCGGTTCACTGCATGAAAGACTGTCAGGGCCTTGCAGGGTGGAAATCGCTGTCGGGACTACGCTGGACGTATGAATATACAGGGATCGGCAAAAGATGCTTCTGGACCACTCTCCTTAAGATGTTGTGCAGCCAGCTCACGCATCGTGCCTCAGCCTGCCCGGAGCGCTGCCCGGAGTCGATGTGTCATATGCAGTAGACCTTTTGAAACGTTCAAGCGCAGCGTGGACTTGGCCTCCTCTACCTAATGCTCGAAAATAGATGCTGAGGTTGATCGATCCCTGCAGTGTGCTTCCCATTCAAGATCTCGATGATATCAGTAGGTTAGCGACACTCTGTACGTTCTGGCTCGGCAGCACAGTCCTCTTCCAGAGGTCGGCGTCCAGCAGATTCATGATAGAATCCCCGGAAGCCTGGACTTCGGCATGCCGACCATCTTGCCATAGCCGACCCGTATACAGAGTTGCCTAGTGCTGGATAAGCTTTCCTAGCTTGCCCGTGGGACGCTCACCAACCACATCTTGTGCAGGATATTAAAGAGACATGTCTGCGAGCTCGCCAGGCGACGATCGTCTCATGCGTGGACGCTCCATGCTTCCTTTCTTGGACCATTCGTCATTACTACTTTTGAACTTCGTCTGTCTCAAACTCAGCCCACTGTCATACCTTGCAGCGCTGTGTCGACATTATATCAGAGTCCTTGTCGCGCGTGCCCGGCGAGACGAGGCTGGAAGGATTGTCGCTCCAATTTTACGCTTTACGAAGCATTCAACATGGCCCCTGCTCTCATCAACGATGGCAACTTGATCAATGAGCCTGAATGTCCTACGCCGTCTGCTAACCACAAGACATCAGAAGAATCTTCCGCTGTTTTCAACAGGTCGCTACACCACGACCCATTGATCGTTGTCTCGTCAAATGGCAACTTTCTTGAGCTAAGCAATGGCCAACGTATCTTCGATGCAACAGGCGGCGCTGCCGTCTCTTGCCTTGGGCATGGAAATGAGAGGTGCGCGCTTTCAATGTACTATGGTCGTTCGGATCTCCTAACAGACAGCAGGGTTCGACGGGCTCTTGTGGATCAAATGACCGAAGTTTCCTATTGCCATTCACTCTTCTACGGAACCCGTGCCGCCGAAGACCTCTCGCGTTTACTGATTGATACTACCTATGGCGAGATGTCAAGAGCATTCATCATCAGCAGTGGTAGTGAGGCTATGGAAGCTGCTGTCAAGCTTGCCCGCCAGTACCACCTCGAGAAGACTTCACCTGAGCCGGAGCGGATACACTTCATCGCACGTCAACAAAGCTATCACGGGACGACGCTAGGTTCGCTTGCAGTCGGTGGCCATGTCGCTCGGCGAGCGCTGTATGAGCCCATCATGAGCGTCAACTCGAGCCGGGTCAGCCCATGCTACATTTATCGAGGCGGATCTGCCATCACACATGAAGAGGCTTATGCAAGGAACCTAGAGGCAGAACTTGACGCTGAATTTCAGCGAATTGGGCCACACAAAGTCGCCGCATTCATCGCGGAGCCTGTCGTTGGAGCCGCGTTGGGGTGCGTCCCTGCTGTCAGTGGCTACTTTCAGGCAGTGAGAAGGATATGTGACAAGTATGGCGCGCTCTTGATCTTGGACGAGGTGATGTGTGGAATCGGTAGAGTGGGCCCAGAGCCTACTGCCAAGTATCCGAAGCCACTGCATGCGTGGCAAGATCCTCTCATTGGCGTCGTGCCTGATATCATGACGGTGAGTGGAGAGGATGGCAATGAATCGTAAGGCGGCATCCACTGACTGCAGTGTACAGATGGGCAAAGGCTTAGGTGGCGGCTACATGCCAGTGGCTGCTGTGCTTGCTAATCACAGGATAGTCGATACTCTCAAGGCAGGCACTGGTGCATTCAGCCACGGCCAGACATATCAAGGCCACCCACTGGCCTGTCGAGCCGCTTTAGAAGTGCAACGCATCATCGCGGAAGACAACCTTGTCAACAACGTTCGAAAACAAGGAGCACTGCTCGGTAGTTTGCTTAAGGAGAAGTTGGGCAAGCATCCGGCAGTGGGAGACATCCGAGGTAAAGGTTTGTTCTGGGGCATTGAATTTGTTCTTGACAAGGCGAGTAAAAAGCCGTTCGATGCTCGAGAGGGCGTCGCATTGGGCATACATGATCTCGGTATGTCACTGTGACTCTGCGCTCATATCTGCTGAGCCGCCACAGCAATTGTCACTGATGACATCCCCTCAGGTCTGCAATCTCCATACAACATCTCGCTATACCCTGGAAGTGGATGCGTAGATGGCTATCGAGGCGACCATATCATCCTCGCGCCGGCATGCAACGTCACAGAAGCTGACATTCATCATATCGTCAACACGACGAAGCAGGTGGTCCAGCAGTATTTTCGAAAGTATCAGGATCAGCTCACGATCACCAACAAGGAGGTCATCGATGCTGTAGGACCTCGAAACTCAGGAGAAAGAGCTGGCAGAACGGCAGCGATACTTTTGAATGGCTGCATGCAGGAAAAGACTGGAGCCAAGTTCATGAAGTGATTGGGATGGACCTTGGGGACAATGCGCGGAGATCCTTGGAATAGTACGCATGAGTCGTATCACTGCCTCGTACATGTTTTGTCCAGAGATTGCTACTCCATAATACATGTCTGCCCAAGTATTAATTTTGCCGAAGAGTTGGGCTGTGTCTCCCGAGGACTATCGGGCCGAGAAGACATACGAGGCAATGTCCGAGACGCTCAGTGGAGCCCGGCACGATCGGTGAAGCAGCATCATGACATCGCTATTCGTACTCACCGGAGATGCATATGACGGGATTACATGCAAGGAGTAGCCGAGTCTTGACGTGAGCAGCATGGTAGGTCTCCGCATGCGAGGAAAAGACTTGTCCGTGAAGAACATATACATCACATCATACGCCCTCTTTCCCAGGCGAGGTACATTCATATATGCTACAAGCGAATGCTAGAAAGTAGAAGCTTAGGTATCTTGCTCGAATCAATGCCGAATCCCGCGAACATGCAGGGAAGCCATCAACAGAAGCTCATTCAGAAAAGACATATTACATTACCTCCTCCCACCACAATTCTCCACCCCAAGCACTCCCGAACTCTTCCCCGTCAACGACTCGCCTACCCTATCGGCCAGTCCCTTCAGCCCGGAACTTGTTGTCCGTTTCCTCGGACTCCGTCTGAGGCTCTGAGGCTGTGATGGTGTGGTAGCTGAGAGTCGTAGCCGTTGCTGCTCTTTCACTTCCTCTGCAGACTCCTCGGCTAGCACTTTGATTCCGCCGCCTTGTCGATCATCCAAGATCTGCTGGCGGGAGCCGATGGCTTGTTGTGTGGACTTGCCGGCTGGTGCACGTGGCTCGGCTATTGAGTGTGCTGTCCGGGTTGTTGAAGACGCATCTGTGGCCTCTGAAGTGTACGGCTTGGTACCGTTCTTTGAGCTCTCCTCTGCCTGGCTAGCAGTGATCGCCGCTTGCTCTGCGTCGACCTTTCTCTGCGCCGCCAGCTTCGCTCTCTCGTACCTCGCGCTGACGTCGCCGCCTGTCCACTTGGTGCCGAGAAAGCCATCCCAGAATGTGAAGAATGGCTGGCTGAAATTTGTTTTGATGCCCCAGCTCTGGTGGTGGACGTCGTGGTATCCAGCGTTGTTGCTCGTGAGATGCTGCAACGGGTCCCATGGAAAGCTGTAGCCGCAGTGGTCATCAACTGTCTTGATTGTGCTCATCGTGAAGAACCACATAGACTGCCTGACCGTCATGCCGGAGATGAGGTAAGCAATACCAGTGCCGAGAGTGTCCAGAAGGAAGCCCTCGAATGGATGGTTGTAGAGCGCACCGTACGCATACGGAACGTAAAGGCGGTGGTGCCTCGAGTGGAAAGTAGTGTACAGCCACTTGTTCATGTGCATGGCGCGGTGCAAGAAGTACTGCCATGTGTCCACGATGCAGATGGCTAGGACGAACTGGAGAGCCGGGATCGCAACGTGGTGGATCGCCTTCGCGACCAGAAGCTCCCACTGCGCAAATGCTGGTGCCGCAGCTGGTTGTCCAGACAGGGTTATGTTTTGGGTGAGCTCCGGGTATACGCCGCCCGCCAATGCGCCGGCAAGCATCGCATGCTCACTGCCTATACTCTTTGCCAATCCCACAGCATCCACGCCTGCTAATCCTAGTACCGCCGGAATAGCTCTTTGTGCAATCCTGACCCTCTGCGCCCAGACTGCCACATCGTATTGCTCTTTGCCCGTGACTGCGTCCGCCTCAGTCCACGTCAAGGCCAGACCCACTAATGTCTGAATGACCTGCTGAATGATGACATCCCTGAACACATCCCATCTGCTCACATGGTTCCTTTTCAACACTTCCGCTGGCGTATGAAGTCGGTATTGCGGGAAGAGGTCCCACTCGTCAACCAGGTGAAAGACCAGAGAGACCGCCCAATATGCTATGACTGGTAGCGCCAATGCAAGGTAAGCATCTGGACACCATGATATGAGCGGCGGCTGCGGCTGAAGGGTGTATGATGGGAGTGGCGGGAGATCGTGTGTCGGCATTGTTGTATTCGCCATGGTTGTGATTTGAGTTGCAATTGCTGATATTATATGCGCCAAACGGTGCTCGACCAACTTCTTACTCCTCTTGTCACAGAAGTGTCGCGTGTGATCAGGAGGATCGAGTAAACAGATCGCAAACACTGCTCAGTCTCGAAGTGTCAATCTCGTTGTTGTTGCGACAAAGAAAGAGCGTATATCGGTCGGGTCGCGGAAACAGCAATATTTGGCAAAGCACGGAGAGATTGGGAAAGAAGAGTCGGGTGATGATCAAAGGCAAGTGGTCTGCTTTTCTGCGTCATGAGATTGATCTCGGCCACTCGCTTCTAGCAGGGACCAACCAGCCGTGCTTCTCCGCGTGGCGCACGCGCCCGGGTGGCAAATCGATGCAACGCTGCCGCATTGCGCGTGGCTATCGATAAGCATGTCTCTCGTGAGCTGCTCTGCCGTCATGCATGTGATGTGGTATGAACAGTCTTGATTTCATCTTGTAGTGAAGCTGTCTGGCTGTATAGCATCGACCTGGGTTCGTACTGCTTTTCTGTTCAATCCACAATCTTGCCATACCGAGTCAAACACCATGTCCACCGCGTGCGCTACTTGCGCATCGACCTATAACTCTCCCATCGATCCAGCATCAGAGAAACCACTACTCGAAGGCCGCTCCCTTCCCTGTTGTGGTCGCAGCATCTGCGCGCGATGTCTCAACCAGAACAAACGATACGAAACGTACTGCCCGTACTGCCAGATCACGACCGAGCCTTCCCTATTGCCACAAGGTCTGAAAGACCCTCCCGCGTATTCATCCTTGAACGACCATGGCATCCCGCCACCGACTGTAGATAAAGATGAGGAGCTGCCGGCATATTCGGCGCATGAGGTGCTAGAGACCAGGGATGAGAAGACCAGAGCCGAAGAGCCGGCGCCGGATGTGCTGCACTTCTTGACAAAGGAGGACAGTATGCACTCGCTTGCATTGGCGTACGGAGTCCCGATCAACGCGCTGAGGAAGGCAAATAATGTGTTCTCGGATCATTTGATCCAGGGTCGAAGGACGGTGTTGATACCTGGAGAGTATTACAAAGGTGGCGTATCGTTGTCGCCGCGGCCCCTGGAGGGTGAAGAGGAGGAGATTCGCAAGGGTAAGGTTAGGAGGTGGATGATGGCATGTAAGGTCGCCGAGTAAGTCATCGTCTTTGAGGGAGTGGTTGGGACTTGGGCTGATGGTGGCTGACATAGTCTCCCGACGCGAATTAGGTACGACGTCGCTCTTCTGTATCTGCAGCAAGCTGAGTGGAATCTCGACGCTGCCGTCGACGCGTATCAAGAAGACGAAAGATGGGAGAAGGAGCATCCAAGAGAAGCTAAGGAGGCAAAGGGCAAGGGCAAGAGTGCCAGAGGTGTCGGAATGAGGAGGTTCGTGGGTGGCGGAGGTGGTCAAGGCAGCGGATGAGTGGTCTTCCGTATCATTCGCAGGTGCTCCGTCTCGCTCAATTATGCCACCAGTGAACAAGGCGTTTAAGTCATTGAGCCTTTGGTGTGGGAAATACGTTGGGAACGTATTGAACCGAAAGCCTGATGTTTGGTCAGTCAAGCTCAATTGAATCTGGCGCGCGAAGCTTTGTGTGAGGCCGTTCAAGTCAGGGTGGCAGTCTGTGGAGGTTGAAGTCGGCTGTCAATATGCATGGTGGTCACTGCGGCTGACTTCGAGGCGGTGGGCTTTGAGATTCTCAGCTCAAGGCGGTATCACGGAACGAAATTTCAGTGATCGAGAAGCTGGGAGTGTCGCATTTCACCGATCGAAGGATCCAGAACTCGCTGCCTGAATAGCTAAAATGCCGGTGGCTGCGAGCAGTCGGCCGGAGGGTCCAGTCTGCGGCAGGCGCAAGGGCGATGTGTTCGAAGCATTACCGACGACCTCAATGCACTGGTGACGTCGAAGTGCAGGCGGCATTTCTGATCTTAACGGCAGAAGAGGGTGTTAGAAGTGTAAACGTAAACTTTGAACTTCGGAGGTGTTGTGGGTTGAGGCAGGTGCTGCCTCGACAGCCGCACGTGGCTCCGGAAGACGCCGTCTTCACCTCGTCCCAATACGGCAGGAGTACAAGAACATCAAATCTGGAACGTCTGTGATAATCCTATAGGCATGAAGGACGAAAAGCTGGCTTGTCTGACAGGCAAGTCAATTGCAAGTATCAGCTGGACCAGTATCTCAGGTCACCAGAGGCGCCTTGGGGGCGGAAGCGCACTACCATTGACACATGACCCCCAGCAATCATTTGAGCTGTAGCAGTGGCTACTATCGATTTGCTCGTTATTGATAGCGATTCTGTACAGCCTCAGAGGCATCGTGTAGCTTGTATCGACCGATATGCATCTTGGAAGCTTCAGAGAGTCTGGAAGCAGGCTTGTGGTAGTGCTTTGAAATATCGTTGCTCAGTGCATTGCATTGATGTTGGCATCGTGCTCTATGTTTTCTGGGTCGCTGGAGACGATAAGATCCCCGTCTCCGGTCGTGGGAGACGCTTGGCGGGAGCATTTGGCAACAGAATCGACAAATCCGCAACGCTTGGCCTGATTGATGCCTTTTGACGTAGAGTCGATCTCTCGACTTGTCCAAAGCAAATCTGGCACTCCCGATGCCTAGTAACACGAAATATATATGCAAAAACAGTCCCACCACTTAATGCAACACTGTGTTGCTGAGACCATTGGGTTGCCATCAGAGGCTCTCACATGTCAATCCTGGGCGGTTGGCGCAATGGGTCAGTGAATATAGCCATCAGAATCGATGGTTCCATAACTAACAACCGTCAAGTAGCGCGTTGGTAAGCACAGCTTTGCAGTCAATCTCCCTGTGAACCCTCTGACTGACCAAACATCAGGTTTTCGGTTCAATACGTTCCCAACGTATTTCCCACACCAAAGGTTGAGGGTTCGAGCCCCTTGCTGCTCGTTTAAAGACGTTCTTTTTGATATTATCTTGTCCAGGATATCATCAGGAATGATGTAGAAATGTTGTTTTTCAAGTTTTGCTCTGTCCCAGAGCTTTTGCTTGGATTGATCAAGTATTGATGGATAGCTGCTGAATTGCGGGGTAGAAAACGGCGCTGTTTCGCTGTGATCGACGGCTATCGATCAACGGACTTGATTAATGGTCAATGAATAGCAATTCCCGGCTGGGTCTGCTCTGCAAAAGTCTGCCAAGGGCTCACCCACCAAGAGCAGGATGTCGCAGCCATCTTTGCTTAAGTTGGCTCAGAGCGTACAATTGAGCTGCCTGAATGACATGCCCGCTGGCTCAAGAGCGTACTTGCAACGTTGACTGCAATGGCGGCAACATCATCTTTTGCCCGGCAACCAGGGGCTGCTCCCATCGAAATTCCTCTCAGCTCTGACGAATGGCGGAATGTCCGAACGCCCACTCGAGCTCCCTTGAGCAAGCGATTGTAACATGACATCGTTAAGGATGGTCCGAGGACAGATGACAATTCATTCAACGGTGTCGTGATCAACCACCCGTGAACCGGCCGCTAGATGCTGAGGGCAGACTGACCAACAGAGGTACAGCAACATTTCCAGATTGAAAAGCTCAAGAGATACGTCAAACAGTCATTCCACAACGAAGCCCATAGACAGAGCGTGCTCGTGGCGTTGGGACCTTGCAGACCATCCGCCGTTAGAGCTTAGATGTCTGCAAATTGGCGCGACAGCACCGCAATCGAGCATAGCTAGAAAGAATCATGGAACGACATTCTCACCCCAAGAGCGCCTCTCTGGCATTGCGAGTGTTCGAATTTCTGGTCAACAGAATCTACCCATGGCAACGCTTCAAAGGTACCAGCCCAATTATATCCACCTATCAGAGCTGTACAGACTATCACGATCAAAAGCATCTGCAGCATACTCTGGCATACGAGCAGCCTCCGACTGTCTAGTTCGATCATTCTCACCACCAGCGTCCTTGGGAGAAGCCGGCTGCATTGCACTCATCCTCCGCTTCCACAACACACTCGTCTTCGGCGGATCCTGATCGTTCTTGTCACCATATCGATCCCTCGGCACCCATATTGGCGCAAGCTTAGGCTGCGAAAATCTGGACTTCAATCTCCTCGACGCTTCAGGGTGAGGCGTTGATGGTCGGTTGATCAGGGCAGGTCTGGCAGCTGAGGAGGATTCTGCTTCGGCCGATTGATGGTCTGAGTATCGATACATCTCGATAATCTCGGTATTGCGGATTGCAGGCCTGGGTGTTAGCGGAGAAGGCACATCCTCGTCATCGGAATTGAAGGACTCCCAGTCGTCGTCTGTGGCTTGGGAATAGACCGAGGAAGCTGCTCGTACAGTTTGCGAGACTCCAAGCCCGGCATTCGCTCGCAGATCTTGCTGTGGGACCCGTTCGGGTATCTCTGTATTTGGTGTTGGTGGTGTGGTGGCAACAGATGGCCAAGGAGGTACCGTGAAGGTCTCAGGTCTGGTTGCAGGTCTAATGGGCACCAGCTTCCTCCGCACAATCGATGGGATAGGTGGTGGCGGTGGTGATTCGGTTGTTGAAGCATCTGGGTGATCTCCAGCATTGAAGAACGTGCTGAGTGTGTTGGAGACTTGTCCCATGTGACTCTGATGCTTCGGTGCCTGTATCACCTCTACCTTCGGACTCTGGACTTGCGCCGATCGACCAGTCTGATACTTGAGCACCGCCTCATCGATCTCCTGCCTACTGGCTTCCGTGGACAAAAAGTCTTCCCGAAGCCTCCTGAAATGAACGCCAAGGTCGTACATCTTCCGCACAGCGCCATCGGCATGATGGCGAGCCACTCTGCCTCGCATCAGGCATTCTAGGAAGTACAGCCACTTGCTCCTTTTCCAGTTCCTAGAGCTCAGTGTGGCTTGTGTAATTGCTCCTATGACAATGAGAAGATCGTACTGCTGACCTACCATCATCAGACAACACCCCGAGCATTTCGTGTATGGTGTATACCATTCCTTGTGAAGGTGTTCAAAGTAATATTGCTGGGCCGGCGTTAGCTTTCTTTGCTCATCCAATGGCTGCCAGACTTCCTTGATTTCATGATTGATGTCCTTTAAGATTGTCTGCCATAGGTTGTCGATGAGTATCGTATT
Organism: Teratosphaeria zuluensis; assembly: GCA_007113905.1. NCBI lineage: Eukaryota > Fungi > Ascomycota > Dothideomycetes > Mycosphaerellales > Teratosphaeriaceae > Teratosphaeria > Teratosphaeria zuluensis. Next base: position 183,782 of record VCMQ01000026.1, read on the forward strand.
AAGATACTTGTGCATGCCACAGGCACTCGATAGCCAGGGATGGACATTTCTGAGGTGTGAAGGAAGTGCAGAGATCAGCTTTTTAGTCTCACACTCGTATTTAATCATCGCGTTGCTGTCATATTGTGGCGCATCAGAGAAGACAGGCGCAAGCGCTTCGACATCTTCTCTGCTGAGTTGCTTGTATTGACTCACAATGATGCTGGTCCGAGTGTGACTACGGCCATGACGGGCGTGCGACTCGCCTTTGAGAAAAGAGCCTAACATTGTATCTGTCAGCGTAGCTAGGGTGGCGCGGTATGGCTGACCTTGTTCTATTGTGTACCAGACTGCCTGCAGTATGGCTGTGTGAAGCTTGCTGCCGTCCCAGACGGTTGTTGTACAGACTAAGACTAACAGGAAAGAAGGTGGATCAAGAGACAAGTTCACTGCTCCTGTATAAGTACAATGACATTGTAGTAACAAAGAAGCTTTGTCAATTTGTCTCGCTGCTGTTGTCCCGCGAGCCTGGCAAACAAAGGCCGTAAACGCTGTGTCGTAGAGTTGTTCAACAGATCGACTTAAGATGCATCGCTCAGACGCTGCACTACATTCGCCCACATGACTCAAGGTTATCCCTCGCCAAGAGCTATTATTAGTCCTCGTTGAGCAAAAGCTCACTGAGCATACTATCGCCATATCAGGTGGGCTTCGTACAGAGGAAGCACGTATATCCTGGAGGTGGTGGTCTGGAAGCATTCACTCCTATACATTCACTATGCAGCCACTGAGTGCAAGACGAGCATTGCACCATAGTCTGCCCTTGGTCCGAGTCGACGCCACAGATGCATCGGACGAGCATAGGAGCCGGTTGCATAGGGGTGTACGCAGGCCGGAAACTGCCAATGTATGAAGTTTGATGTTGTGGCGTGATCGGTTGACAGTCGAAAGACATCGCAGTCCAACTCTGCTGACCTGGAACGTCTTGTGATTTGGAAGGCGCAGGAGTAATATTGGGCCAGTCGTGCGGCGGACGGAAATTATGTGATGCTGCTCGAGTAGCTCGTGGGGCACCTGCTTTTGTTTGCTGTCGTGGCTCAGAAGCGATGTCCATTGGCGCCGAGTCAATCTGGGAGTTCAGAGAGCTGGTCGAGCTTGTCATCGCATTACGCTTAGCTGGAGCAGTTCGACTCGTTCTTCTTACGCTGCTTTGCTTCCGAAGCTGAGCAGCAGCCGCTATTGCTGCCCTCGAGGGCGCAACTCCTTTGCTGGAAGCTCGGGAACTTGACCGGGGCAGGTCAATGCCTTCCAGGTTTTCGACCGGTGGATCTAATCTGGCCGCCTTTGATCTCCTTTCATCATTCCGCGCAAAGACGAACGATGCGCTGCGGCTGAGAGGCTCATCGTTTGTGTCCGAGTCGTCCTCCTCCGTGTCGCTGTCGAAGAGGCCTGGATATCTACTTCTGATTGATTTTGTAGGGCTGTCCGGCTCTGCTCCAACTGTTTGTGTCCTAGCCATTCCATTCTCATCCACAGTCAGAATTACCGATGCCCTCTTCGCATTGTGCTCAGATATTCGACCGAGCGGTGTCCTCCCAACTCGCTTCAACGGCGAAGACGTCCGCGGGACTTGCGTGAAGCTGTTGCTACGACTTAACGATTCGGCAGAGCGTGTAGACGATTGCACAGGTTGCGCCCTCGTTGTGCCTGTGGTGTTGCTCCTTCGCAAACCTGGACCGCTAATGTCCGGTACCGATGTCGTTGGAGATGTGCTGTCTCTTGGTTGCTGGGGTGTTGCAACGCTGTCTTTACGCTTCGAAGCAACAGCAAGCGACTGGGGCCTGGTCCTTCCTGATCTGCTACTGGATCGCACCACCGGTCTCAAAGGTGAGCTGTAAATCAGAGACGGGTCAAGGCTAGCTGAAGTCGCCGGCAGCGGCATGCTGAATTGCTGTGGCTGCGAGAGTGGTACCGCAGAAGAAGGTCGTGGATGTGGAGGCTGCACGGAGAAACTTGTCATGGCTGGCGTGTTGAATGATGGCATTTGCGCCATATCCTGCGGCAAAGGAGACGGAGCAGGCCATTGCACTTGTTGCGTTGTGGCTGATGCGAATGGATCGCCCAATGCATTTGCCTGTGCCATGACATCTTGACTGTGCATTTGTGCCCAAAGAAGCTGTGTCTGAGGCATGACAGGCGCGGAGGCCGGGCCCATGTTATTGTATTGGTACATGTCTGGCGAAAACTGCAGCTGAGGGAATTGTACTGGCGTGTGCTGCTGTATCGATCCCAGATTGCTCTGCACCACGGGCTGCTGAGGCGTCATGAACCGTCTGGACGCGATAGTTGAAGGGGTGCCAAAAGCTACTTGAACCTGCTGCTGTGGCTTCCTGACGGACGTGCCTCTAGTTGGAGGCGGCGTCTGCATCTGATTTGAATCGAACGAGCCATGGTTTGCAGGCTGCATGGGCGACGGCTGGAAACCCTGGACTTGTCCAGGACTGACCATAGGATGTTGGAACCCTACTTGCGGCGGCGGCTGCATTGCATGGTGCCCATTGGCTTGCACGTGTGCATGGTAGTTCGAACGTAGAGTGTCTGAGGACGTCGGAGGACCTTGCATTGGGCTCATCAAGGCATACTGTGGTTGCTGTGGAGTGGCATAGCTGGGCATCTGGGGCGTGCTGAATGCATCTTGGAAGTGAGAAGGGAACGTCGCAGTCTTCGGCGTTTGCAAGACATTGTTGCTGAAATTGCCAGTCGTCGGCGTTGCACCCGGACTGGGAAAGTTCCAGTGTTCATTGCTAGATCATAATGAGCACTTGGCACGAGGATCCTCACGCGAGCACAGGGAAGATGTACCCAGCAAAACTCGGATCAAAATCCATTGTATAGATGGTTCTGCTCTTTCTCGCGCGGCTTCGACTAGACGCCTAGGCGCCTTATTCATACCACTGCTCCTCTTTCTACCACATATCGACCGAACTCAAAGGATAAGCGCAGCCCTCGTCTGGTACAGTGGATGAGCCTTGGTATCCACTGGCAAGGTCAGGTTTGTCGGCCAAGAACGAGGTTCGATCGCTGGGTCTAAGTCGTTGCTTGTATGTCGATGCCAGTCTGGCCTACAAAAGGGTTGGGTGGTAATAGGCAATGGAGTGGTAGGGGACAGGAAATGAGGTGAGCATAGTGCCTCCTGGCAACAATAATCCTATGGTAAAGCTGCACGGCTGCACCTTACTCGGTCAGGCTACCACAAAGCACACAGTAGCATCATTGGCCGATTGAGCTAGGACGCACGACGGCCGAGCCGTGCAAGGTACGAGGCCACCTGCAGGCAGAAAGCATGGCATTCCTCGGTGGGTATAAGTTGGCGTGGAGATGCCGTAACTGTCGTGGCGGACGGGCCACCCAAACGCAGAGCGACGTCCAATTACCGCTGTGCCACCTTGCACATATCAGGCAGATCCAACGGGACGATAAGGGCTCGCCAGAGGCTAGAGATGAATGCCGATGGAAGCGAACTTCAGCTCGCCAGTATACCAGCCAAACAAGAAGAAATCTGTCATTGCTGCAGCCTAGAAACAATTGTGGTGCTCGAAAATATACAATACCCCGCTACTCACTGGGATCAAGGCCTTCTCTCAGCCAATTGACGGCGACGTGGGCAAAAAAGAGTGCCAAAAGTGCCGTGAGGTCTGACCAATTAGCCTCGCGTCCGGTCGCTCATACAAGGGCCCATAAACCAAACTACTTCCTACCTTTTTGCAGCACCTCCCAGTTCATCGTGACTGGTTGATTTGCAGTTGAAACATGCCCAGACGAACTCGTGAGACGGTCAAGCTCAACTGGCTTTGGTTTGTCTCACGCGACTCACGACCATTTTTCGTCTATTTGCCGATTACGCAGAGCTGAGCACGAGATGGCCATCGCTTGGCGCTACTCAGTGGACAAGGGTGTTTCCGGATCCCTGGGAAGCTCCAGCTGTTTCTGATCTCACATCCCAGCAAGTGAGATCCGCCAGGTCGCAACACGCAACGACACCTGCAAGGTACAGCGAAATCTAGTGCAACTCCTGCATACGGCATCTCAGCGCCCTTGGTCTGGCCAATTGCCTTCGTTTCGGAAAATACTGGCATGATGTATAATTGCAAGTCGGGCTCGCCGGCACTTTCGAGCCAGCAAAGAGTGGTAGGTTTGCGCCCTACCGGACCCCAAACAATCTCACTGCGCATCTTCATATCCTTCTTCACCACTACTGAAAGATGATGACACATCAGATCCGTGAGTGCAATTGCATCATCCAGAGTTCTTGCGTCTTTGCGTTGGTCTGCGCACAGAGATACCGCTCCCATGCACGCCTACACTATATCCAGCTGCCAACACCACCTATGCGGGGACATTCTATAGGCCAATAAACTACTGATGCGAACGCTCATGCAAATGCAGGATATCACACCTGCTTCTCAGGAATTCCAGAGACTTTCTGCACACTGAAATGCCGGTCACGCTCACTCATTTCCTTTGCTTCTTTCTCCTCCTTCTGACGTCGGAGTTCCTGACAAAATTTACTGCCCGCCCGGATCCTATCTCCGTACTTGATGAAAAAGAATGGTATACAAGCCATCACAAGACTCAAAAAGCCTAATAGACTGCAAGCCCAAGCAATGCCGAGACGCTCATACATCGGCCTTGCCGCAAAGGGCAGAACGACGCCAAAGAGACTTCTGGATCCCGATGCAGCACCCATAGCACTTGCGGCATAGATCTCATACGCATCGACCAGGTAATTGAGCTCGCCCATGAAGATGAGGAGGAAGCCGATACCGAATGGCAAGGTCGACAACGTAGGCACGATCTATCGGCGCCGTACGTCAGCATAACGCATGATCAAACGAGAATGGTCCACACTCACCCAGTGTATGCTTGGCCTTGCCGTCCATCCAAGCCAGAATAGTGACACAACAAACAATGGGCCACCGAGACATGCAAGTGGCAGCCGAATGTACTCCTCAATCTGGACCCATTTTGGAGGCGGCGTCTTATTGAGATTCTTGTCCAAGTAATTGTCCCAGATGAGATATATGGCGCCGGCAATGATAGCACCAATGCCTATGGGTAGGAAGGTCAGGCCTTCTTCCCCCGCATTGAAGCCATAAGTGCCCTCGAAGACTAGTGGAAAGGCCTGGAAGAAGACTGATATCATTGTTAGTCCTGTGTTTATCTTGCATTTCCAATAGTTCGGCTGAAGATCTACAGAGGCACAACTTACTATAAAAGATGCCATACACCACAGAAAGGTACAAGCAAGTCGTTAGGCAGATCGTCTCGAACAAGAACATTCGTACTGGCCGGGTCAGGACACGCACAACAAGCTCACGCAGATCCTGTTTCTCCAAATCTGCCGGTGCCACAATATTCTGGTTTCCAGTGTCCTTCCTCATCTTCCTAGCTTTGCGCTTGAGGATAACAGGACCAAATGTCTCAGGTAGCAGAATCAAGAAGGGCCAAGTGACGCCGGCAATGATTAAGGCTATCCAGTACGCCCATCTCCAATCGACAGGAGCCGCGAACCCACCAGCCACAGGCCCAATGAGCGGTCCCCAAGTGGTTGCGACCATAAACAGGGTGATCACTAATCCTCTCGCCTTCCTCGTGTTGTAAATATCGGCGTAGATGCCTCCAATAACAGAAATCGGCGTGGACGCAGAAATGCCAACCAGAAGTCGAAAGACAATGAGACTAGCATATGTCGGCGCCAGTGCACACCCAAGTGTGAAAGCCGTGAACGGTATGAAGGTGGCGATCATGATCGGCTTACGTCCGAACGACTCTGATAACGGTGGGAACACAAATGGGCCAAGCACATAACCCACCAAGTATATTGACGTTGGCAGGACCTCTAAGGCCTGGTTGTCGAGATTGAAATGTTGATCGGTTTCTTGGCTCGCGCCTGCTGCAATCGAACTCCCGATTGTGCTATTCATGACTAGTAATGCAGATGCGAAGACCACGAAAAGCTTCTTGGACAGTTTCCAATTGTATGGATTTGATGGATCGTTTCGCTCGAAGGAGACGATGGTTCGCTCGTTGTCGTTCTCGGCGGACGGTTGGACGTGCATCCTTTGGCTGGGACATCTTGAGGGCGTCGATGAATTGTCTCTTGAGTTGTCGGCTTTTTCCAGATCTAATTGCTTTTCTATATCTTCTCTATCGAGATCTCTAACGATTGATGCTTGCTGCTTGGCATTTTGCTGTCCGGTCATCGCCTGGGAGCTATCCTCGGTTAGGTCTGTATGGCTTGGCGCCATGAGGGGAGCTGGTGGCGATTTTACTTCTCGCTTCGACAAAAAGCTGTGATCGTCTCATAAATTTGATGAGTATCAAAAGAAGAATAAACTTGCAAACACAATGTCACAATAATGCAGTTGCTTGAGAAGTTGTTGCATAAGCTCAGGCCTACTTCTTCCCAATGATTGCATACAATAGCGCCAATAGAGTTATATCCATGATGGCCCTAATGGACCAGAATTGGCGGAAGTCGGGTATCGGCACCACGCCTTGGGAAATGGTGTCCAATCGCACTGCCTCGTCCCAACTTTACGGCGCTCACGCAAGTTGCCAGCAAGAGCTTAGCACGGTGATGAGTGCGACGTCGGGTTTGGCGACGTTTGGCCCTTTGGCACCATCAATTGTGTAGAGCTCTGGTCCCTCCAAGAAGAATGCCGTGCAGAGCGCGTAGCTGTACCCCACGCTTTTGGCGCCGGCTTGCATGTGGAGATTGAGCTGAAAAGGCGTGTATATGCCCATGGTAAGACGCTTTAAGCCTCCAGGTTGATGCTCCTTCCAAAACGGCCATACAACGCAGCCTTGAGCTCCTGCATCTCTTCTCGCATACCGCCGAGCTTGTCCTCAAGGGCTGAGACGTCGCTGTTGATCTTCTCGACGGACTGTGAGAGGAGCTCCTGGACCTCAGAGACTGGTAGCGAGAAGAATGAGTCGCCAATCTTGTACCTACCGATGGTCAGCAGTCTACGGCCATGCGGTAAGGGTTGCATAATCGCTTACGAGACCTTGTCGTCTTCGTCGGCAAGCTCCAGCTCGTTGGAGATCTCTTCAAGGTCTTCCTTTTCCTTCTGCAAACGACATTAATGGCGGTCGAGTCAAGAAAGGGCAAGGCATACCTCTTTGGCTTTCAACTGCTCCTCCATACCTTTCTCACGGCCATGCAGGCGGCTGAAGCGGTTGATACGGTCTTGATCTTCTTTCCGTACTTCCTTCTCCTCGCCAATCTGCGCCTCCTCCTCGTGCGACAACTGCACACACAATCAGCAAGCCATATATGTTACTGCATCGATGAGGCTTACCATGCGACGAGAAAGCATATTGACTTCGTGAGACGACCTGCGCCGTGCCTTGATCGAAGCTGACATGTTTAAATGGCTGCTGCAGATTCGTGACACGTGCGAAGACGCTAGCGCCGCACTAGGCTTAGCGTACTGTAGAAGTGGGTTTTTACGAGATATATCATCAAGAGCCACACTACAAGTTGCGCTGGGTCCTTCCATTGCATTTTTGTGACCAGATACCTGGTCGACATAGGTTGGCATGCTGACAATCACTGATTTTGATGCGGGACTCTTCTTGAACGGCTGCGTTGTACCACCAAGTATCCAGCGCAGAAATATCGTGGATTTTTGAAACAGGACTTGACTGCATTAGCGTGAAGGGCAATGATAGACAACTCTGGAGACATTCCTCTCTGAAGTCTGTATACGACAGCGCTATGAAACGGCCACGAAAGAGGACGACAGTGTGGCTGTCTCCTTCTGCTTGATTCGAGATGTCGCTCCATGTCTGATCGCAAGCAGAGCGAGTGGTCATGCCGTGGAACATCCGCGCCCAAATCCTTGCACATATACTTCACAGTAGGATCCTCCTGACGTGCTCTCCACTGCCGTTTGTATCTCAAGAAGCACTTTAATCTACAACCCTGCAGTCCAACTACGACCACATACAACTGATAGTACAACCATGATGTCGTCAACTGTCAACCCCATTGCCCTTACGCTCCTCGCCACCATGACGACAGCACACGTAAGTCGCCAATTTTGATCCGGGCGACGTGGACAACATCTCCACGTGCTGAGGCAAAGCAAGCCGCGTCGACTGCACGACCGTTACTTTTGGGAGTCGAGATGCCCGCTTTCAACGGAGCTTTGTTTTGTGGAGACGTCGAACTGCTGCTGACTCGCAGGCTATTGGCAGTCGGCCTGGAAGTGGGCATGAATGCTCAGGAGGTTACAGCCGCAAGTGCAACAACGGAATTTGCGATATCACAGAAGCGTGAGATGGCCTAAGAGAATGGCACGCGCTGCGGAGCCCAAGAACCTTGGTCATGAACGTTTGCCTGTTGTATGAGCTACTTCGTTCCTGTCGAAGAGCGAGGGGTAGAAAGACCTCGCATTGTTCTATTCTTGCGTGGCTCCATAGAACAATTGAACATTGGAGGACTGCCCAGTCTAAGCTTGTCGTTTGTAGTCTTCGCTCTTTGGAAGAGTCCGGAGGTTGGCGTTCCACCTAGTGCGGATCCTTGGGAATCGCGGCAGTCCTATGGCATAGCTTGCAGGTCTTTATATGTTGACAGTCCGCGTAGGCTCGCCATCCTGCATCAAGCAGGGATTTGGGGCAAAACTGTTCCTCATCATGTCATGTCGAATGATACCTGGTTTGTGGAGGGACGGAGTCTTGGATATGGCCACGCTAAGTGGGCACTGGTGACATTGAGTTGTGCGTGCCTTCGACTGCGGGATGTTGTTGACTGGAAAAGAGTCCTTGAGCGCGATGTCAACTGATCGACGGCGGGATTACGGACCGAGCCATCGTGGTGTCATTTAGACATGTGCCCCGCTGCGCTGGCTTGGGCATGTTTGCGACCAGATATGTCTGACCATTGCACAAACACCATGTCCTCGTGAGGGTTCTATCAGTATAACTGGAACCATGTCGCTCAATGCGAGTCTCAACAGTTGCGGTTGATTGAAGGTACAAACATACAGGCCAGCAAGATGGACCCAATCATCCAACGTGAGCTCGCAAAGAGCGATACCTCAATCCCATTCCGTGCCTCGAGCACTCACACCCACTACACCTGGGCCAAGACCTTCTCCTGTCGCCCCGAGCTGTACTTGACACCGCACTCACTCCCCGAGATCCAGAAGATCGTCAATCTCGCACGCAAATGCCGCCGGCGCATCGTGGTAGTCGGCTGCGGTCATAGTCCTTCAATTCTGACATGCACGTCGTCATGGATGGTGAACCTGGACCACTACAATCGTGTTTTAAAGGTCGATAAAGCAAGCAAAAGATTGGTTGTGGAGGGCGGCATTCGATTAAGGAAACTGAATGAGGAAGCGAATAAGGTGGGCTTGACGATCCCGAACCTGGGCAGTATTGATGAGCAGAGTATTGTGGGCGCAATCAGTACGGCAACGCATGGAAGTTCGTTAAAGTATGGACTGCTGAGTGAGAGTGTGAAAAGTTTGAGGATTGTGCTGGCGAATGGGCAGGCGGTGAGGTGTTCCAAGGAGCAGAACCAGGAGTTGTTTCGTGCCGCACTTATCAGTCTGGGAGCACTGGGCATCATTGTGGAGGTGGAGTATGAGATGGCAGACTCATGCAACATCGAATGGACTCAGACTCTGGAGCCTTTGAGCAAGATCCTAGCAACGTGGGACACGAGCCTCTGGAGCACGAAGGAGTTCACGAGGGTGTGGTGGATGCCCTACATGAAACGCGCCATCGTCTGGTCCGCCACCAAGACCTCCAAACCCCTCCGCGCAGCAGAAGCAAATTTCTACGGCGGCAGCGTAGGCTTCCATACCTATCACACCCTCCTCTGGATCTCCAACTACATTCCCTCCATCCTGCCCTGGGTCGAATGGTTCGTATTCGGCATGCAATACGGTTTCTCTGCCGGCCAGACCACCAGCGCCGTGGAACCACTCCAAACAGGCCTCCTGATGAACTGTCTGTACTCTCAATTCGTCAACGAGTGGGCCATCCCGCTCGAGCGAGGACCGGAAGCCATCACGAGGCTGTCGGACTGGATCAACCGCACCGGTGACCACGGCCGCATCCCGCACTCCAACAAAGGTCTCTACGTTCATTGCCCCATCGAAGTGCGTGTCTCCGATACCAGTCGTTTCCAACCGCGGCCCTACCTCGACAACACGAACCCCGAAGGCCCGACTCTCTACCTCAACGCCACACTCTACCGCGCACACCTCAGAGACCCACCCTGCAAAGACCGCTACTACGAAGCCTTCGAATGGCTGATGCGTGAGATGGGCGGCAAGCCGCATTACGCGAAGAATTGGCAATTCACGTCCAGCTCCTACATCGAGCAAGCGTTCGGCTCCAACCTCCAGAAGTGGGTGCAAGTCCGCAACGAAGCGGATCCCGAAGGCATGTTCCTGGGTGAATGGCATCAACAAGCTCTCGGCTTGGGCAAAGAGAACAGCACTGCGTTCCCACTCCTCGAGAAAGAAGATGGTCGCTCTGCCGCGAAGCCTGGAGACTGCCAAAAGTGGTCTGGCTCCATTACAGCCGCATCAGCCGTGGCTGCTGTGAGCGCGACCGGTGATGTGGAAGACAAGACTTCGGCGTTATTTGATCATAAGGCGGAGAGCCCGAGTATTGCTTCGAGTAGCGGTGAGAGCTTCGATATGATGCATGGTGGTGAGGCGGAGAACTCGACACTTTTCAATGGCGATGACGAGGAGGATGATGAGGGGAATCTGACGGATAGGGATGACAGGAGGTATCATGCGGGTGCGCAGGAGGGGTTGACGGGGACGAAGGTGTTTGATAAAATGTAGTTGCGATCTATCAATGAAATGTGGATGACTTCTCTAGACTTTCTGTTGAGCAAAAGATCCTGTAGGCTCTCGTAGAATGGGAGTCATGACTGAGCCTGGCAACTGCCTACTCACACCAGCATTTCGACATCATGAACTGAGAATCGAGTGACGCTTGGTCGGAGATATGTTCGTAACAAGATCTGAAAATGCAAGTTGACGCCCTCCCTAACCTAATGTACAGAAGACACGCTCTTTTGGATGCGCGTGTGCAATCGGTTGACGCGTCTCCTCTATCATCTAGCATCTTTCAAGAAGAATGTCGCGCTCATCAGGATATCGAACGCCACGCCAGATGCCCTCTCAGGTCTCCTCTTCTCTCTCCACCTCTTGCCATAATCATGCATGCTCTTGTCAAGATCCACATCCCACCTTACCTCCACCATTTCTCATTCACCCATGCTCTTCCGCTACCTTTTTCGAGCCACCTCGCTGTCACGATGCGCTTATTTGGCGATCTCGACACCACCAACGGCGCCGATGGCCCTGTATTCACTGTTAGCACTAACTGCGTCTAAAATTTTCTCGGGAGATCTGCACTCACTTCTTGATGTCGCCGTAGATGGCGAACTGACCAGCAGTCAAGGTACCAACCATGAAGAGACGGGCACCAATACCGCTGAAGGAGCCCCTCAGGCCAAGCTCACCAGCGATCTTGAACAGACGGCTGACAGTGCCCTCACCCGGAAGACCCTTGGTCTTGTTGATCTTGGAGAGCATGGTGTCGGCGGGCTGGGAGACAATGGCAGCGGCGAAACCAGCAATGAGACCGGAGCCGAGGTTGATGGCGGTGTTCATGCCGGCACTGGTCTTCTCCTTGTCAAAGAGGTTGGCGTAGGCGTACTCGGCGACCTTCTCGTAGACGACGAACTTGGTCATGGTGTAGGGGACCCTGCCACACTCATCAGTATCTCCATATCTCCATTCTCCTTGCTGTTTCACCTACTGCTTGAACAGGATGGGACCGAAACCACTGTAGAAACCACCGAGACCCTCGGTCGAGGCAATCTTGCTGAAACCGCTCATCAAGCCATTGGCGAAGCCTGGGTCAGACACCATGCGGATACGGGTGGCCTCGAGCGGGCAGAGGGCAATGTCGGCGAAGAACTCAGCGAGGGCGGAGGAACCGAGGTAGACGGCGGTGCGGTTCTGGCTGGCGGTCTCGTAGCCAAGCAACGAAATGGACTGCTGCTTGAAGAACTCGTAACCGCCGAACTTGAGCGCGCCCTGGAGGAAGTAACCGGCGAAGGTTGGGCCGGCACCAGTGAGGAGAGCGCCGGCGCCCTCATTCTGAATGACCTGGCGGAAGCCGCCGATGAGGCCGCGGTTGTAGGTGGCAGGGTCGAGCTGGATGCGGGTCTTGACGCTGTGATATCAATCATGTCAGAAACGAATGTCCATTGATGGTGGCCGTTTCCAAGCTCTTGTTTCAATGTCTCAACACTTACACATCGACGGGCGTCATGGCGCCGTGGGTGACGGAACAGCAGACAGCGCCGGCGAAGGCGAAGCGCGAGTACAAGTCAATACCGGACAGCTTCTTGGGCTGGATTGCAGCCTCGCCCTTCTGCTTGAGCGCATCGAGCTTGACGCTGCCAGTCGATGCCGGCGGGTTGGTCGCGGTGCCGCTCATTGTGTGTGATGTTTTATATTGTCGTCGCGCTAGGAGGAGAGAAGGGTCGTGGGTCTCGTGACAGCTAACGTGAGCTGGTGGTAATGGATTGGAGTGGAGTGGTGGTGGTTGTTGATGGTGACAGACAGACAGTAGCCGGTAAAGGAGCTGTTGACGTTCAACTTTTTGAAGCGCAGAGCCGCAAACGAAAACGACTCGGGTAAGAGCTCAACTGAAACGTGCTGCCCTCATTGGCTGCGGGTAAAGCTAAGTCGGGCGATCGGCAGGCACCTCCGTCTCGACTTCACTTCTTTTGCGCTCCTTCCTCACTCGTCAATCTTCATGCCTGTTGCATGCTCTATTGACGTTGTCTCTTGTCTATAATCATCAACATAGTCCAGTTTGCCTGGCGTGACATGCATCATTCGCTGTTCTGTCAAACCATGGGGAGCTCGACTTTTCATGCGCCATCACCGGACCTCATGAAATTGATCTAGGCATCAAAGGCCACATATCAGTCACCACCGTCAACCCATCACATGCCACCAATGCCCTGTCACCTCACAGGCCAGCCTCAACCCATCACAGCATGATGTCCAGATCACGGCTCACCTCATGTCAACCGCTTGACTCATCCTGATGCTCCTTGGTCTCACGCCTCAGCTCCGCATTCTCCGCCTTCAACCTCCCAATCTCGGCAGCATGCTCCTGAATCCTCGTCTCCTGAGCAATCAGCTCGTCCTCTAATCTGCGCGTTTTCGTTCTTTCCGCCTCAAACGCGTCCTTCAACTTCCTGTACTCAGCATTCACCACGGCCTGGAACTTCTCTGGAGCGCGCTTCGCATTCTCCGCTGCCAACTCGCCTATCGCTAGGAGTCTGATGCTGGCTTTTTGATCTTCCGGATCCGCTTCCTCAAACATGCGCTGATACTCTGCGTCGCTGTCTGACGTGAAGTCCGTGCCTTCATCCTCAACATTGAAGGCCACACGCTTCATGGCCTTGGAGCTGGCTTTTTCGGCCTTGCGGTGAGCTTCACGTCTGAACGGCCCAAAGTCCTCAGAAGAGGTGAAGAGTGGACGACGAGTGATTGTGGTCGCTGGGCGTTTGTCGCACGCAGGTGACGGACGATCTGCGCCCTTACCAGCTTTGTTCGCGACAACGATTTCGTCTGAGATGTCGGAGTCGTTGTCGACTGTGGTCCTCTTGGAAGCTGCTCCGCGGGTCGATCGCTTCGACTTGATTCTGGTAGATCTGCGGGGAGCTTCAGGTGACGCGTGCTCGAACTCATCATCGTCTTCCTTGTATGTGAGACCTGGCCGCTTGGCGCTCCTGAGGGTCCTCACCACTGGTGTCTTGCTTGCAGCATCATCGCTACTGCTCGCGCGCTCGTCGGAATCTGCATCATTCATGTATGAGGTCGGTTCCAGCACCGCCATATTCTCGTGCACAGCTATGGATCCTATGGTGCAGGCGAGGACGGCCGAGGAAGAACTCCACGATGCGGATTGGAGCTCAGTGTTGAGCTTGAGATGCACTCGAGAAACATGTTTCAACTTGTGGGAGAAATTTGGCAGCTCGTTGGCGGCATGTGAACGACGGCAACTTCCGCCTGCCGCTCTCGCGAAAACGTATCAACACTCTTCCCTGCTCAAGGCCTATTCGAATCGATCGCCATGCGTCAGACGAGCAGCGTCGTCGTGGCAACGAGCTCTTGCTCTTTATGGGAAAGAAGAGACTTCGAAAGATCCGCAATTTACGTTGATTCGCGCCTGCCCCTTGCGGCACATTACGGAAGTATGGTACCACAAGCACAATACACTCGCTTAAACTACTCTTACACTGCAATCCGCCGGGTGTCACGCAACAATTAGCACACGCTGCTCATAAAACCATGAACTGCTCCGGTAGTAACCCTCACGCTGAAACGCTGAAACGATGAAGTGCACAATCATTTCAAGTCTCCCAATTGACCAAGGCGTCAACGGCAGCATACCCAACACCACTGTCAGCTGCTATCACCACGCCACTCAACCAAGTCACTCAATTGACCTCGATGTCAACGGTAGCATAGCAATCACCGCCATCAGCTGCCGTCACCACGCCATCAATGCTCTGATCTTTCGTTCTCAACCCTCGAGAGCATGATCCAAAAGTCACGGACCAAGTCATGCATGATCTCAAGGCTCACAAGTCACGGCTCAAGAGGTCCTGACGCAGCTTCGCGACTTCATCCCTCAGCTTCTGGTTCTCCGCCGCCTGCTCGTACCACGCCTCAGCTTTGTGGCGCAAGCCGTCGACCAGCGCACTAGCATCTTCACGCGAATACTCAACCGACTGACCAAGCTCACCGGGAAGCGTCACGGTCTTCGTCTTGGTCTCTGCGATTTCCAGCTTCGTCCTCATCCTCTTCAGCTCGTCGCTGCCCATGGCTACTTCGACTCTCAACTTTGCAGCTTCGGAGTCCAGCTTCTCGGCCTTGATGTCGGCGGCAGCCAGTTGCGCCTTTGTCGTCTCCAAATCATCCACTCCAGGATTTGGCCGAGATCTTACACTTGTGATCTCAGCCTCCAGCTTCTCGAACTTGGTCTCCGCGGCAGCCAACTTCGTCTTCGCAATTTGCAGCTCATTGCTGACCGTGTCTGTCTGGGACCTCAACCCTGCGTTCTCAAACTCCAGCTTCTGGATCTTCTCTACATGCTGCATCCAGTCGGCCTTGAGTGACTCGGCACGGGCCTCATGGGATCTCCGCTCGATCAGCAGCTGAGTGACCGAAGGGCCCGCCTCGGAGTGTGAGGACTCTTTCTCTCCGCCTGAGCCACATGTAAGCACCGTCTTGTTCTTCGTCTCCACGGCAGCAAACTTGCCCTTCATCTTCGTCACTTCTTCGTTCACGGTCCTCATCTCGCCCTCCAATCTCCGGACTTTCGCTCTCTCCACCACGAGCTCATCCTCCAGCTTCTTGGTACCGCTCTTCGTCATCTTCGCCCGCAGCTGAGTAATCGTAGCCTTCGCCTTTTCTCTCTCGCTCTCAGCAATCTCCAGGAGCCGTCCCAAAGCCACCTCGCGCTCCTCTGCAGTACGCGCCACATTCGTCTTGGTCTTGTCCCAACGACTGCGAATGAACTTGGCGGGAGCTGATTTATCCATGCGAGGTCTTGTAGGAGAAGACACCTCAGGCGAAGAAGGCACGGCTGGAATCGTGTCCGGGCCATCCGAGTCGGTTTCGGCCCTGAGCTGCTCGAATGGCACACGCTCTTTGAGTTTGACTTTGGAAGTCTTGCGCCTGGCCTCACGCAGCACCGGCTCTGAATCGTCGTCGTCACCATCGTCGCCATCACTGTCGACGTTGATGAATTTCTTGGCAAGTCTGATCGACCTGCGTGGAGCCTCCTGCTGTGCCGGCTCAGACTCGTCACCGTCTTCCACGTCGTAGTGCCGGACGATTGGACGGCCAGTGCCCTTGCGGGACCTCGTGAGCATGCGTGACCCATCAGAGCCATCATCGTCAATGTCGATGACCGACCTGGGAGCTGAAGCCGAATTGGACTTGTTCCTGGCAGACCTGCGTGGAGCCTCTAGCGAAACAGGCTTGATGAATTCATCCTCGTCCTCTTCGTAGGTCGGCACCGCACTCTCAGTGCACGTGCGAGCTGTCGATGCCACTTGGATCTCATCTGAAGCATCGGTGTCGTGACCGTTGACGGCCACTTCGTCAGATGCGTCGTCGATGAACTGCGTTCGCTGGTTCTTGGTCTTGTTGGAGCGGCGACGATCTGCGCGTGACAGCAGCTGGAAGTCTTCATCATCTTCCTCACCGGACGAAACGTCTGGACGGCTGGTGATTTTGCGCGCTTTCTTGTTTGGATTGGCTGTCTCGGCATGCGGCTCAGTATCGAAAGTGTCTTGCTTGGCATAGTACTCGTCATCGTCTTCGCTGCGACGCTTGGTAGTCCTGGCCTCCTTGAAATGCTTGAGGGCGTGGTGTTTCTGCCAATGAGGTCGGCCGCCACGATGCGTGCTCTTCGGTGGAGTCTCGTCTGCCAGGAAGTTGCGCAACGGCGCACCACCCAATTTGGTCTGGAAGTAGCCGGTTGGATTCTCCTGAAGATCCAGCAAAATGGTGAGAATCAGGCGGTAGGCGTTGGCATGGCGATACGTCTTCTCGTTTCTGCTGGTCGAGTTCCTGGCGCCAGGCACCTCAGATGCGGTTGCGACGGTCCTGATGAGCTGGAGAATGCGCGTCTCTGCCTGCTGCCGCAAACTTCCGGCTTCTGGATCCGCATCCTCGTTCTGATCCACTGCATCATTGACGACTCGTGGGATCTTCTTCTGCCACGCGTCGAAAGTCGGACCAAGCCATCTTGTCAACTCTTTATGCAAAGCAGGATTACCCAGGAGCTCCTGCAGGAACGGGTGGACATAGACCACCGCAACTTCATCCGCCCAGTCTTGCACGGTCCCGTTGAGCGCCGATCGTATGCCAGACCCGACCAGCTCTGAAAGAAGGACATCGTCGAATGGTAGTCCATCTTCGGCGTCGCCTCGAGCTCCCAGCCTGGTTGCCCGACGCGTCGCCATCGTGTACGCTGCCGGCTAATGTATTGATGTCAAGCTTAATTGCTTTCGGTACAATGTGTACAAGCAGTGTAGTATCGGTGAAGGCGATAAGACTTTTTCGAACTGTTGTCCGAAAAGCAGCAAAAGGACGAGGCAGGGGCACCTGAGGCAAGCCTTGGCGAAGGCATGTGATAGACGGAATGGCCCGCACTAGCGTCTTTTGCAAATATAAGAAGCCCGAACACTTTCCTTTCTCCTTTCAACTTCGACACCCACTTCCACTCCACTGAAAATCGAGTCGCGGCACCAGCACCATCGATAAAGGACACCCCTTCGCGGCTCATGTCAAACGAGGTGGCGCGCGGCTGTTCCCACAAAAGCGAGCAGTGTCAAGGTACGTGCACCTCCTGAGACAGTTACTGCTCTGGGATCCTACCAGCACTGTCGACATCGACTTGGACACCTCTTCGCGGCTCGTGTTGATCGAGGTGGCGCGCGGCTGCTCCCACAAAAGCGGGCAGTGTCAAGGTACGTGCACCTCCAGAGACAGTTACTGCTTTGAGATCCAATGTCACACCTACCGCTCGAAGAACACCGGATGCGATGAACTACCTCAGGTTTGTTCCTCCTTCCTCTTCGAAATGTATATATGTGTGCGAGCATTCGGCTTCGCGTTGCTGACCCCATCAGTCACTTTGGCACTAGCCGGGTCCTGGAGGGGTGAGCATTAATGACATTGACAGATTCTTCTTCGCTCCAAGCTACTCCACCGACTGGACCCAGTCCTCGATCTGGACACCCCTTTGTTGGAATCACTCAACGAGGCTGCACGCGCGGCGTCTACAGAAGCACCCAGCGTCCAAGTACGAGCATCTCTAGCGAGTGTTCACTGCGTTAGTTAGCTTCAACTGCTGGCGACGAAGACTTCCGCCGAAATAATTGCATTACATGCTTTCTTGCTCTCAGGTCTGCTATGACTTCTACTACCTTATAGATGTATGCGAGCGTTTGGCTTTGCGCTGCTGACCCCATCATTATCTGGCAATGCTGACTGCTGGAGTGATCATTTAAAATGTCAACAAATTGATGGTGTAATCAACGCCTCCCGAGCCTTGACTTGCTGACATAATCTTGCCACACGTCTGATGCCCTCCTTTCAGTTGTTGACGTCTGACTTCGAGGCAGTAGGTCATTCGAAATTTGCTCCTATGTGCACCCTACACCGCGTGGGCAGGGAATCGCAAGGCTTGGCAGCGCGCATGTGACAGACGGAACGTTCGGTCTTTCGCCGTCGCATCCTGCACTGGCGTCTTTCGCAGGTATAAATATTTATTGCATTTGGGACTTTCCTTCCAGATTTCATCATCGGCAACACGAACACTCGTCTGCGGGACTTTCAAACGAGGTGGCGCGCGGCTGGCCCCACAAAAGCGGCCAGTGTCAAAGTACGGGCACCTCCTGAGTTTGTTCCTGCGCTGAGCTCCTACCGCCGCCGACTACGACGACAGCGACTACCGACCGGTCTAGCGCATATGATCTTATCAGGTTTGCTATACTCACTACCGTATATATGTGTGCGAGCATTCGGCTTCGCGTTGCTGACCCCATCAATCACCTTGGCACCGGCCGAGTGTTGGAGGGGTCTCCATTTTTCATAGTACATCAATTCCTGCTATTAGTCTGGACCTTCTTGGCCTCCAGAGCAATCAGTGCGGAATGAGCCAGCAAGATCCCAAGCCAGCAAGATCCCAAGCCAGCAAAATCCCAAGCCAGCGTGGTCTAGTCACCTAATCTGGTCTCGATGCACCAGGAAGACAAGGTATCCTACATGTGATGGCACAATTCAAGCTTGCACGACCTTTGGACGTCTTCTCCATTCACATTGTGTACACTATGTACACTGCCCAAGTCGACCGCATCGATCCTACAACCAAAAGATCAAGAGCACCATACGCCAATCGCTAAATTCTCAAGTCCACCCAGCAGACACGAAAGCCGCTTACGCAGCCCATCATCATTAATTTTCTGTCGGATTGTACAGGGTATCTTTAAGGAGTGTAAACACATCGTTATTCTTTGAAGTATTAGTATCGCAGCTTGCCAACCAAGCCAAAGGTGTACGCTGCTTCGCGTTCCTGCCAAGATCCATTAGCTTCGATTCTTACTGTACACAGTCGTGTCGCGAGACTTACCGATTTCAACTGGATCATGAACACCTTGCTGCTAGCACTGCTCACGCCGCCCGTAGCGCCCACAGCAGCCTGGTCCTGCCACACGCTCATAGCAATACCAGTGCGTGCAACTCGCTCAAAGCACTGTTCGCCAAGCGTGAGATCCAGAAGAATATCGCCATCTTTCTTGCCACTGATCACGATACGCTTCTCTAGCCCAATCGTCTGGGGGTCGGCGGCCGCGCCTGGAAATTGCCGGGGAGGCAGCATGACTGTCAGGCGCGCAGAGCCCATGTCTCGCCATTTCGAGGCCGTTTCACGAAGGTAGAGGCGGATCTTGGCGTTGGTGATGCCGAGTGGTGTGCCCATGCTGGGGTCGATGGGCATTGGCGTGGCGGCGCCAGAAGATAGTGAGTCGCTGTAGGTGCTGCGAGTTCCTTCGCGAGAGGTAAGTGTGCTCTTGGCGATGTTGAACACACTCTTGCCGCCGCTGAATCGTCGAAGAGCTGAGAAGGCTGAGTTCATGGTGCCGACAGAGGAGTCTGTCGCAGCAGTGGATGCTGCTCGGCTTCCCTTCGATCGGTACGTGCTGCTCTTTCTGGAGAAAGAGCCCAAAAAGGATGGCTTGTTGGTGCGGGCAGCATTCATTATATCCATCTTCTCAGCCCAATTGCTTGTTGCAACTGGCCCTCTCGCAGTCTGCATGGCGATGTACGTTGGGTTGTCGATGCGAGCTCGGTTGATGAGAGTGTATAGCTTCTCGCACTCTTCAGGACTGCGCGATCTAAACATGATATTGTTGCTCGCTCTCAGCAAGCAATCTGCCGTCGGTGGTGACCGGATCGAGATATCAAGCGCAGTACCACGACGCAGAGGAACCAACGGCGTCAGCTCCAATGCGACCAAAGGCTTCACTCCACGTTGCGAAGGGCTCACGGAGTCTCCGGCACTGGTGGAAGCTGTAGCAGCTGCAGCTTGGTTGAGGTCGAATGCCTCGATTAGGCCAGGTGTCACTACAATGCTGCATTCTTCTGGGTGCAGACTATCCCAGGTGCCTCTATCAGCCCAAGCGAAGATACAAGCCACGGTCTTCGCGAGCTGCACGCTTGAAGATGACGATGGTCGATAGGGCATTTGCGAAGCATCAGAAGTGACAGACTGCTCCTCTGGAATTGGACCTGCTGACTTGGCGCTGGTGGATCTTGACTTTGGCCTGAATGCTGCTGGGTTTCGGAAGTCTTTGAGTTCCCCAATCGTAGAGATAGCTGCATCGTCATCGGCGGAGGACTTCGACGTGACTGACTCAGCATCATCAACAAGGTCCGAGAGATCGCTATCTGTGAGAGACTCCGACTCCGAAGATGGCTCGTATTCATGCTTCAATGGCGATGACGGTCTTCGGTTGCGCTTGAGGAACGCAGGTGTGAGCGAGGGCAGTATGCCAGACCGCAGGCCTATTGAAGTGGGTTTGGTTTTGGGCTGTGGCGTCTGATCAGCCTTCGTGGGCGTGGTCTTCCTCTGTAATTTGGATGGCGCAGAGCCAAACTCCGCATCTCGTTTGCCAGATGGTTGCCGTGGCGTACTGGGCCCGCTTGCCTTCCGCTGTTTCGGAATAGTCGGCATATCCATAGACGGGACGGACGACGTTCGCCGATGCAGGGAAGGGCGGGATCTTGCAGGGCGGTCGTCTTCGTCTGCACTATCGGACTCATCTGAATGACCGTCCGTCGAAGGTAGCCAGACACTGTAGTCTTTTCTCGGCGTTGACGCGTAGGAGGACACATACGAGCTCGTTTCTGTCCACCGAGACTGCGATGCAGTGTACGCAGACCGAGGTCGGTATTGCGGCCTAGGACGCTGAGTGTACTCACTCCGCTCGTCCTCGCTATAGCGTTCCTGTTCTGCAATCCTGTTGGCTCTGGCGTGGACCTGCTCATACGAGTCTTCTGATATCGGTGATGAAGGACGACTGCGATACCTCTTTGCCTTCGTTCTGCGCAATGAAGGAGCTGACGTGTCGCCAACAGTACTGTTGACCTCGCTTCCATCCCATTGCTGTGCCTTGTCTGTGGCTGGCTCCCCCAAGGGCATGTCAACCTCACTAGGAGAAGGTGGGCGATAGCTGGGCGCCTTGTCACCCAGACCTCCACTCATGTATGCCCCTCTCAGCTCATTGAAGCTCGAGATTCTATTGAGCTTGGCGGGGACAGGCGTAGAGCTTAGCATTCCCAACCATTCGTCGATTGCAGCACCATCGTCCGATTTGAGTGTCATGAGCTCGCGCCACTCCTTTCCGCCTGCTAGCATCCCTCGAACCATGACCACGATCTCGTTATCTGTATCACCTGGTCGCGCTGATACATATGAAGCAGGAATTGGAGGGAAGAGTAGCCATCTGCCCGCGATCGATACTTCGCAGAACAGAATGTCGCTAGCACTTCCTCGGCCAGGAGCATCATCGCGCAGAATGACTTCGATCTTGCACAGTAGCTGTTGCCCGCTGGAATGTGTCAAATCCATGTCGAAGTAGTCTCTTGCCCTGACACTTCTCGTAGGATCAATGCTCACACCAGCCAAGGGCGCGAAACTCCTTGGATCTCGAGCTCTGGTCGGGTCAATACTCGCCGCTGCCTCATCTTCTAGGCGAGCGCGTTCGTCGTTGTTCCTCTGCCGAGCCTCTTGTACGAGCTCGTAGTATCTGTCGCCCAGCGTTCTCGCTTTCTCAGACGGCTGTGCTTGGTCTAGAGCCTTTAAAGTTTTCGCCAGGTACTTGAGGCGCACCAAAGGCCTTTTAAGAAGATATGCAACATCGACCTTCTCGCCGGTCTTTGCGGAGTCACCACTCTTGTCGTTCTCATCGGCTGGTGCAAGCGTCACCACCACATCTTGAAAGCCAAGACGCCACGACTTGAGATATTCCGTGTAGTGCTTGCTCGCGTTCTCCGCCCATCGAAGGAGCTCTTCTGCGTCATGAAGCGGTATGCGCTTGTGCGTGGCTTTCAGTTTTTCCAGTGCCACGCCCATCTCCACGATCGGTCGTGTCACCGCCTGACCTGCTGGCGACGATCCGCTAAATAGTCGCTTGGTACCAGTCGCATCGGTCTTCTGTAGAACGTAGGTCAGTAGCACTGGAATTACGCCATCGACCAGTGTGCGTAGCTCGCGGTGGTATTTCAATTCGTCCGTTGTGAGCTCGTTCATGATGTCGGCAATGGAGCCGCCATCAGCTACTCGTCTTGACCCACGTGTGCTCCTTCGCGCCGGCCTCAGAGCTCGGCCATCATCCCTCGACAAGACTGACACCAAGTCCGAGGTCTTCGTCAATCGCCTCTTGAGACCGCTGCTATGCCTTGGTCCCTGGTCGCCATCGCTAGCCCGAGAAAGGACACTTCCTTCCGGAACAATGGTAAGCTGCTCCGAGGTATCAGACATTGCGCCGTGGTGCTTCGACGAGAGCGTGTCTGCAGACGCAAAGGTAGCAAGCCTGTGCCCAGTAGCCGTTCCAGCTTTTGCGAAGTCATGTCGTGAGATGTCTCGCTTAAGCATTGCATCAGATACAGTTCTCGCATCTGCAGTGAGCTTCAAATCACCCGGACTACGCTCCTTGACTGGTGAGTGAGTATGCCGTCGAGCCGTGCTACGTCTCAATGTCGGCGTTGTTGAGGGTGAAAGATCAGCTTTTCTCGACTTCTCAGTGTCAATAGGCTCCAACGATGGTCTAGAGCGTCGCCGCCGCCCACTACTGGGTCTGCGCTCGTCTTCATCAGCGCCCCGCGAGTCTCCATCGAGTCGCCTCCTTGATTTTCGCTTTGGGATCTCCAGAGGCTCCGGTGTCAAAGATGGATCGGGCTCAACGAAGGGATCCGAGGTGCCAGCCAGCCAATTGTCAATGCGGCCACCTTTGGCCGCTGGTTGCACGACCACCGGCGTTGCTTTTGCAACGGGCACTGGCACTGGTTTTGGTGCCGCCTTGGTCTCGATTACTTGCTCAGGCCCAGCTGTCTTGAAGCGGCTCACGTATCTTGCCTCGCGCAAGCCCTCTAATGACCTTCGCGACTTCCGTTCTTTTGGCGCAGTCGACGGTCGTGGCGGCATTGCCTTAGTTGGCGATCGTTCTGGTGTTGTGAGATCGGTCGCGGAAGAATTTTGCTTATCAAATGAGGAGCCGGTCCCAGCAGTGAAGCTGCTGTCGGAGGTCGTGCCTGCCTTCTCATCCCGCTTGCGCCGCTTGATGTACACCTTGACCCCACTATCTTCATAGTCAGGCGTCACATTGCGATCGCGTGATCTAGATCTCGAGCGTGGAGAGCGGATTGCGCGCACCTTGACGGGCGCTTCTTGCTCCTCCACAAAATCTGCTACTGAAGGCGGCACCTTCAGGCCAACGCTGACTACGCTTCTCTTGATGGTCACCGGCTTCGGCGTGGTATCTTTCTCCTTCTCCTTGTCAGGACTTGCCTTCTCGGGCTTCGCAACCTTCTCCCTACGCCAATGACCATCGCTGACAACGCGCTTCTTAGGTGTCGTTGCCTCCTTGAGTTCTGCCGCTATCTCAGCCTGAGGCTTGCTTTTCCGCCGCACCCACGCTTTGCGATCAAGATCCATTTGTCGCGATGCTTTCGCAGCGTCGCCAGACTTTGCGCCAGGCTTGGTTGTCGTATTGCCCGGTGTCTTAGGCCGGGCTGGAGATGTCTTCTGCTTATCGGTTTCCACTGCTGCCACAAGCTCGACTCCATCGCTGCTGTCGGGCACATCCACAATCACCTCCACAATATCGTTTGCTCTCTTAGCCCCGCCATCTTTCTCCTCCACCACAATCACTTCGTCATGTGCCTGGCCACCAGCATCCCACCCCTGAATCTTCGATGCGAAGTCCTGCGACTTCCTTCTAGCCAGTGTCGCCTCCTTCAGCTCTGCCCCCTTCTTCTCCGGCGTCTTCCTGGCTCCATTCTTAGCCCCAGAATCCGGCGCGGGCATTGGCCCAACGGGCTGCGTGTACGAGAGGTCACTGACACTGGAGAGCAAGTCAGACAGGTCGTCGACGGCATGTTGTGCGCCGAAGCTTGTAACGTCGTACATGACATGACTGGCGACTTGAATGCGAATGTTGGTGAGTAGCAAGACGAGATATCAATCTCGCTGCTCACCAAGTCTCAAACATGGAAGCTGGACCCATACCTGGTTCTCCACATACGAAAGCTTGACTGACCTTCTCGTCCCGAAGGGACTCTCTATCTGTGCGATGCCGATAAGAATGCCGCTACTCGCCGCCTAGTAGAACACAGTGATCGTTGCCCGAGGTCCTCTTGCATATCTGCCGGCGCTCTATGCCCAGCACATCCACCAGCGCGCTCCTTGTTGCATGTAGGTCGTGTGTTGCTATGCCGCGCGAACCCGCGCTAAGTTACGGAAGTCCTGCGGCTCCTCAGTGCGTGATGTCGTTGCGACGGCAAGCTCGCCGGGATATCTTCTGCGAAAGGGTGTAGGCTGTTCCTTGATATCTGAATGTTCGTTATGGCGGTTCTTCGCATGGCTGGTGTTGTGCAAAGTGGTGGTTGATCGGCCAGAGCAACCAGAAAACAAACATTCGGCGCGGCTGCTCATCCGAAGCCACGGCCCACACGAAACGTAGGTTGAAGCTTGCTCTTCAACGTGGACTGGATGCCCAACCTGTTTCAGATCTGGACTTCAAGAGACAGATGACAGTCGAAAAGCACATGTTTACATGTTACATGGAGTCTAAGCTGCACGCTCTTCGTCCTTATGTACCCAAGACACCACCTTGCACGAGAAACGCTGAGCTTCGATGCAAAGAGCTGTTCGAGGATCGCCGCCGCGTGTGTGCACCAATCAGAGCGCATGCACACTCAGTGCAAGTAAGCAGACAGCGCATATCGTCGCCGAAGGATTTTGTCTGGCCAGAAACACGGAGGTAGAGTGTCGCGACTTGCAGTCTCAGAGATGTGCCAGCAGGACTGCGTACTTTGCACACAGACTCCCAGATTGATGCATTTCATCCATCTTCATCAATGGGCCTAGGAGCCAGGTCCGATTTGCGCTAAATTACAGGCTAAAAAGGGCAGACGAGCTTAAAATGAAACTTTGGCGGTCTCTCAATACCAAAATGGCAGGAGCGCAAGTCTCCTCCAGAGCGTACTGTACAGCTTCCGAGAATCCACGAGTGTTCCACGATCACCTCATGGAACCTGGTCGTCGGCTTGGCTTGCGAGGAATCACACGTCATGATGACCTGACGAGACAAGCGGATGGCGACGGCACTGACATGGAACAATGCACTGGCAGCCGTACAAGCGCGTTAGAAAACAGAGATAAGTCAACGGATGTGGTAAGGGCGAGTCTGCCTCGTGTCTTGAACTCGTGATTTTTCCTTACGGTGCCGGTATCACGCCACAAATCGTTGACTCGTGATTAAATCCACACTTGCAGCCAGCAGCCTCTTCGCACGGCAACTTGCACCTCGCTGTGACGAGCAGCAAACATACTCGGCAAGCACACCCACAGAGATCGCGCTCAATACATACTCCCGGCTTTGAGTGTTTTCATTGAGCGGTCCCAGCGGTGTCTGTAATGATTCCTGGAAGCAGCACCAGAGGTGCGCGTTCACTGGACACTAAACCCGCCATTGACGTTTCAGACATATCTTTGCGTCGAGGAACATCCGGATCTGGTAAAGATAGTTATGGAGAAGCATGCCTTTCAGACCGCGCCGCCGAGCAAGCACATTGAGCGCATGCGCCGCGCCAAGCAGAAGACTGGAGAGGTCGGCATCGCACTCTCAGAGCTGTGGGTAGGTATTGCGATTGAGGAGAGGGAAGACTCGGTCGACATTGGTTTCGCATGTCACGACGGAACGTACTCAATCGACTTTGCTGTCCACACATTGAACGTGGACGGCGATGCCAAGACTCAACAAGACAGTCCCTGTCCTACCGCTCTACCAACAGACAAGGAAGGCCGGGCACATGCGATAGCGGAATATCTCGTTTGCACCATCAGTAATTACAGAGAGAAGCACAATTACAAGTTCCTGGGCGCTGGCATTTCACGAGAACTTGTCACAGCTAGTCCACAGACACCGCCACGGCTATGGAGCGCTCTCGACATTGTCCCGATTATCTTCGACAAAACTGAGGGTGGTACTCTCCGGGCCGCACAGCAAATTGATGGCGTGGACGAGCTGGCTGATGCCTTGGCAAGGAAATGTCTTAGCCAATTCGGTCCCAGTATGCAGCCTCGCGTGCAAGTGAGCCTCAACAACATGGTTGAAGTCGATCTTGCTGGCCATGCCCTCCTTACGACGCTGGAACAGTACGAAAATGCTGTCCACGAAAGGACGTGGAGCGCCGTCCTCAAGTATGCGAACTCTTTGAAGCAAAGCGGAAAGAAATTTGCCTGGTTCTCGGCTACACCTCAGGGAGGAGGTGTTGCTCTGATGCGTCATGCTCTTATCCGCTTCTACCGCTTGCTCGGCGTGGATGCTACTTGGTGGGTGCCGAAGCCGAAGCCAGAAGTCTTTCGCATCACGAAGACCAACCACAACATCTTGCAAGGTGTGGCAAAGCCAGAAGAGCGACTCACGGAGGATCAGCAGGCCGTCATCGACAAGTGGATCGACTCAAACGCCGAGCGCTTCTGGACTAAGGATGGCGGCCCACTTGCTGCCAGATCGAAAGGCGGCGTGGACGTGGTCTTTGTCGATGACCCTCAAATGCCTGGTATCGTTGACATTGCGAAAAAGCACGATCCGGAACGACCAGTCATCTTCCGCTCTCACATTCAAATCCGCGCAGATCTTGCAGACGACCCATCAACACCGACGGCAGGTGTCTGGAAGTGGGTATGGAAGACAGCCCAGCATGCGGACCTCTTCATCAGCCACCCCGTTTCCGCCTTCGTACCAAAAGCCGTACCGCACAAGATGCTTGCATATATGCCTGCGACCACAGATTGGCTCGACGGTCTGAACAAGGAGTTGAGCGATTTCGACAACCGCTACTATCTTCATGAGTTCAACTCGGAATGCCAGCGCCAGATGATGACACGGCTTCAGTATCCCAAGCGCGACTATATCGTCCAAATTGCTCGTTTTGACCCGTCGAAAGGTATTCCAGATGTCCTGGCCAGCTACGCCGAATTCCGTCGCAACTCCAACTTTTGCAGTCCGAAGAGCCGTGAGGAGACGCCGCAGCTTGTGGTCGCTGGGCATTACTCAGTCGATGATCCGGACGGTACACTAGTGCTGAATGAAACGCTTGAGCTGCTTGAGTCGAAGTACAGTGACATCAAGGATTGTGTTGTGGTGATGAGATTGGGCCCAACTGATCAGATCCTGAATGCGCTGATGAGCAACGCGAAAGTGGCGCTACAGCTGAGCACCAGGGAGGGTTTCGAAGTCAAGGTCTCTGAAGCATTGCATAAAGGTGTTCCTGTAATTGCTAGCAAGGCTGGCGGCATCCCATTACAGGTGGGTCAGAAACCATCCTCAACAAAAAGGACATCTACTGATCGTTTGAAATAGGTCCAACCTGACAAATCAGGCTTTCTCGTCGAGCCTGGCGATTACAAGGCCGTAGCTAAGTATCTGGACCTCTTGTTCTCCGACGAGAAGCGGTACAAGGAGATGTCTGAGTTTGCAGCCTCGCACGTCAGCGATGAGGTTGGCACCGTTGGCAATGCTGTTTGCTGGATGTACATGGCCGATAAGCTGTCGAAGGGTGAGAAGCTGGAGCCGAATGGCAAGTGGATCTGGGATTTGGCGAGGGAAGAAGCAGGTGAGGCGGTGCAGAATGGTACGTATACTGATCCCTAGAACCATTTTTGAGACACAGAAGGGCTCTAACGATCGATTCTAGATGGGGAGACGTGGTTGCCTCGGGATTGGTCGACGTAAACTGGCCTTTGTAGTAATGCTGATTCAAGGTACGACACGACACATCGTAAGATACAGGGGACCGCATCGACCCACCTGCGAATGCGAAGAAGTGAAGAAGCAGTACTAGACTTGGCGCACATGGCGCTCAAGTAGGGTCCAGACATCGATCATCGACTGCTACCTTGCTGACTGCAGACTATATCTTCGAGGTAGCATTGACACGGCTTTTCCGCCATGCTAGAATACAAGGATAGAATGATATATACTCATGCACTGCCTGGAGCGAGGGTTCAGATGGTGTTTCATATGCTATCGGTACTCTCTTGACGCTAATTGGGACAGGCTACAGACGATAACACAGCATGGCAAGAACACATCAGCGCATGACCTGGTGATGCATTCTTCTGTGAAAATGAGGCCGAGCTGCACTATCTATCCAAGCTTCAATGCATTGTTCAAAATCGAGAACACGCACAACAAAGCCGTCGAGCCCTCCCAGGGCTGATGTGAATTCCGAATTCTGAGCATGTGAAGGCCGAGCAGCGCTATTTCGCCTCGGATGTGAAGGCCACGCTCACTGCAACACTTTGACCAGACATATATGACAGAGCAGCTCCATTGGAGAAATCTGACTCCTCTTCTCACAGTCCAGGACTGCCACTCTATCAAGACCGACTTACTGCCACAGTATCATACGAAATAGAACACACAACTACACTGCAACTGCACTATATTACCCAAGTCTACTCGAGGCTGTGACTTGTCACTCTCCGAGAGCAACCTGCCAAACATGGCTTCCACTCCCACCTCTGGCGCAGGTCCAACCCCTAGGAAGCCTGGCACCTCTGATACAGCACAAGCTCCCAAGAAGCCAAGGAAGGCTGTCCACGTACTTTCTTCAAGGAAAGCAGTGCCTGCGAACCTCAAAAAGATCGGCCAGGCCAGGCCAATGCGACTGAGTCACCTCTCTTGGCCCTTCCGCCAGAATTACGCAACCGCATATTTCGCATGGCGCTTGGTGGCCATGACATCCATGTGGAGAGTGGGAGACCGTCGAAGCGTCTCCATTACAGCATCTGCAAATACAATGGAGACGACAAGGTCGATGCACAGAACATCAAAGAGCATACCTCTGTTTGGCACCCCTCCTACCATGAGCGTCACAACGACTGCTTCGAGAACCCTGACTTCGGGCATGGTCCCCTGCTAGAGCACAGCTCCATTCCGGGACTGCAGCTACTTCTCACTTGCCGGCAGATCCATAACGAAGCTAGCCTAATCCCGTTCGCCTACAACTCCTTCTCATTCTGCAAATGTGAGACGATGGTGTTCTTTGCCGAAAGACTGCTTGTGGAGCAGTCTCGCGCTATTGGCCGTCTGGAGCTGCACGACCGCCATTTTGGGTGGTGGACGGGTTTCTGGAAACGCATCAAGGCGGATCAGAATTCCCTCAAAACCAAATTCAAAGGTTTGAAGGAATTGATCTGGATTGTTGAATTCCGCCCGGAAGACGAGCCAACCATGGAGACTTTTGCCAGAGCCATCAAGACCCTGCAGATGTGGGACATTAGGAATGCGGTGGTCGCAGCATACCCCCCGGGCGGATTCGGCCCCATATGGCGCCTTGAAAGGGACGAGATCGATGAGCTGTTGGATAAGGACGACAAAGAGAGTATGGAGACTGCCGCTCAATGGGCGTGCGATGTCACGAGGATGCTGATTAATAGAGGGGAGGAGAAGAGTAATACAAATGGACAGCAGGAAGCTGAGGATTCGACGCATGTTTGATGGAACGAAAAGTCGATAGTTCTAAGACGCACGGGGCGTTGTGTGCATCTACATTAGTGGGCGTTGGGCGTAGCGTTGGCGAAGACTTTCTTACGGGTAGCGACGAGCTCAAAAATGTAGGCTGCGGAGACTATGTAAGATAGCGTGAACAGTATTCAGTCTTCGTCAGCTGATCACGATTCGCCATGCAATATGATATGTTATTCGTTCACTGCCTAATAACTCGCCATGTCGTGCGCCCACTTTTATTCGCACAGAATAGGGGCGAAAAGCATCGGCGACCTGATCGGAGTTCCCAAGGCCTACATCCGAATTAGAATCGAGTGACCATCAGAGAGCTGCCCTTCTTATCGCTCATTTTTCCAGCCGCCTTCCACTTCCCATACCTTGCCCACCTCCTTCGCCACAGCAAGCAACTGCTGATCCTTATACCTAGGCAGCACCAAGCTGAGACCCACCGGCATCCCATTCTCGCCTTTGAAGCCTGGAATGTTGACCACGGGCACGTGCAGGGCTGTCCACATGCTATTGAACACCGCACTGCCCGTACTCTCGATTCCGACAGGCGCCTCATCTGGCACACTAGGTACCACGACTGCGTCATACTGCTCAGCAATCGCATCCCACTTCGGCCTCAACGCAGAGATGCCGTCGAAAGCTTCCAAGTACTGCTTCCGTGTGTAGCCCCACTTCTCTTCTACATGGTCGATGAGGAATTGATTGAGCTTCGACTTCGCAGTCTGGTATTCTGGTTGAAATGCGACGCGGCCGTCACCGTAAAGGACACATGTGTGCCATTCGGGAAGCTTGGCAAATTCGTCAGGGAAAGTGATCTCAGTAACTTCGGCGCCGTGGGCTTTAAGAAGTTCAGCGCCCTTGATCATCGCACTCTGAGTGCCTGGTCCGGCTTGATGCCAGACCATGGTCTTTAGGAAAGCGAACTTGAGGCCCTTGACTCCTGAGCTGGGTGGTACAGGTGGCGAGTCATCCTTAAGGCCGAAAATGGTAGCGAGAAGCTCTAGGTCTTCGACCGAGCGGGCATAAAGGCCTAGAGTGTCTAGGATGAGCGAGTATATCTTCTGACCCTCTCTAGATATACTGTTCCAAGTTGGCTTGAGGGCGTAGACTCCATTGAAGCTGCCAGGCCGAATCGTTGAGCCTCCTGTTTGCGTTCCTAGCCCGATGGGAGCTTGGAAGTCGCCGACTGCTGCTCCAGATCCTGACGATGAGCCACCTGGTGTACGATTCGCATCGTGAGGATTCGATGTGCCTGGTCCCTCCACTGTAGAGGCAAACTCAGTGGTTCTTGTCTTGCCCAAGATCAGCGCGCCGGCATTTCGGAGCATGATGATGCTAGCCGCGTCGACCTCCGGCTGATCATTCTTATATATTAGTGAGTTGTGCTGGGTGGGCATGCCTGACTTAAGTTAGAGCAACTCGAAGGCCGAGCGAGGAGACATACCTTTCGTGTAGATGACATCCTTCACAGCAATACCTACTCCATGAAGAGGTCCTCGCTTCTCCGTGGCTAGGCTGTCGAGTGTCCGCGCTTGCTCGAGCACTTGCGACGGGTCAAAGTGCGCCCACGCTTTGACTACATGATCTCGAGCTTCGATATGCTTGATGAGTGACTTGGCGTACTCCCCCACCGTGAGGCTGCCGGTCTGAAAAGCTTCTAGGGCTTGTGTAGCTGTGAACCGGTACGGCTCGGTGGCCATTGCTACTTCCTCAAATTTTGGCTGGCTGGGCTCTGTGTTTTCTTCCAATGTTGCGTCCGTAACACTGTGGTGGTGTGTGTGCTTAAGATGGGAGGGGAATGTGTGTGCCGAGGAAGAAAGGGAATCAATATTGTCTTACCACACCGTAGCTTACTTGACCTCGTCAACGAAGTTGACTTAGATAGTCAATTGCATGGTACTGCCATGGCGCTGGCCGAGGTGAGATCGTTGATGATAAGGCGCGGCCAAAGTGTGTTGCCCGATGGCGCACAGGCCACCGTGTCAAACTCGTGTCGTGGCGTCAACACTAGAATGGGCTCTTCCATTTGCACCAGCTTTGGCAGGTGTAAAAAGGTTCATTCTTGGATGGAAAGATCATAGAAATCAGCACAACAGTCCGCATCAGCGCCGGCGATGACTTTCGCACGTCAGCTATAGTTTCTGATCACTGCTCTCGAGACATTGGATCTAAATTGCCCTGGAAAGCAACATCAGAGGCAAATCATGCGGTGCATTGAATTTGATCAACTTGGCAAGTCCGCCGGTATTCATCCTGACTTTGTTCTCGCAAGGTATCCCTTTTCGTACGGGAACTGCTCCTTGAAGACCTCCGCAATTTCGGTGCGAGTTGCTACCCATACGCCTTCCTTCTTGGAGACGTATTCGACGAAGTCTCGGAGAGCTTTGAAACGGCCCGGTCTCCCAATGATGCGACAGTGGAGACCTATGGTCATCATCTTGGGCGCACCTTCTTCGCCTTCTTCGTAGAGCACGTCAAATGCGTTCTTGATGTGGCTGTAGAAGCCGTCTGGATCACGGAAGCCTGAACCTGGCGTGTGGAATCTGCAAAACCGTCAGCTTTATTCGCGACAACACAAAGGCCGGACATACTTGAAGTCGTTGCAGTCGTAGCTGTACGGCACCATCAAGCACCCCTTCGGATCTACTTTGTTCTTCTCATCTGCACGGTCGATCCAGTACGGAATGTCATCAGCATATGTGTCCGAGGCCCATACGAGCTCTTCGCCCATCTCCTCGTAAACTTGCGGCACCTGAATCTCTTAGTGTCGGCTCGCGAATGCACACATTAAGAACATACCAAAGTCCGAGATTGAGGAGACGGCCTACCGTAGTACCAACCTTTGGGCGCATAGCCAGTCAGCTTCTTCAAGGACACAATGGCCTTCCTAACCCATTCCTTCTCCTTCTCGATATTGAAGTCATGATAGTCCACCCAGCGGTACGCATGTGAAGCAACGTCATGTCCCTTCTCCACACACCGAGAGGCCACTTCCGGGACTTGTTCCAGGCCTTGAGCGACTGCATAGAGCGTGCTGTCTCCTTATCAGCAACGCTCGGTGACGGATCTGACAATGGCTGACAACATACAATCTCATATCATATCTATTGAACAGCCGGAACAATCTCCAGAACCCAGCCCGACTGCCATACTCGTACTCAGACTCCGCCATGTAATGCCGCTCATTGATGCGAGGCGGGCCATCAGGATTATCCTTAAGCATCGGCTCAGACATGCCATCGCCATTGAGGACTGATCGTTCGGCGCCCTGCTTCAAGATGAGCTACCACCTGTACAGCAATTGAGAGTATACCTACCTCCTCGTAATTGATAACAAATGATACAGCAATCTTAGCGTCTCCAGGCCACTTCAAGCTCGGAAGTCCTTTTTCGCCATACCCACGAAAGTCACGATCGTATCCATAGTCTGGATGTGAGGCGTAAATTTCTGGCATCTTGAGGACGCTCGAGAATGCGTTAGGACGCGGTCGATAAGTTGGTATTACTCGAGCCTACATCTAGCGATGGTTACAAGGTGACATGCAGGATCCTTTGCCCGCTAGTGACGCCCTTCGCCTAATGCTGACCTGCATTTTTGAATAGACCGCATTCTGTGCATGTTCGAGCCGATGCGGACGAAGATGGTAGTAGATTTACTCTCATGGGTTCGCTCTTCTGCGGCGATCTGGTTCCTGACTAACTGACAAACATCGGCGCTAGAAGGTGTCTTCGATCATCGTCACGGCAGCGAGCCCACTTCCGCGCTCGAATCCGAGATATGTGCGACGCTGATAGCAATGCAAAAGTCGCGATCCCGTACAATGTGCCTGCTCCCACTGTTGGCCTATCTGGACGGCATCAGTGAGCTCAATACTAATCCTCTTTCGCTTGTGATCAAGCAATACAGAGGGCAAGATGGTAGATGTTGCCGCAAGCGACTGGACTTTTAAGCCTTGAGCGCCCGAGTTTTGCCCGCTATGGACCAGGATGATGTCGGTAGTCTGTCAACCTTTACGTTGTATACTATCAGCTACAGGCTTTCAACCCTTTTTCTTCGGTAAGCTGATAACTACGACGTTGCTCATCTCATTGCCATCATCTGAAGGCGGATCAACTCAACAGACAGGAGGGCGGAGAGCAACATGAGCAAGTTGTTCACTCCAATCAAGATCGGCCGCGATGACTTGCCGCATCGAATCGCAATGGCTCCTTTGACCAGATACCGCTGCGACGAGAACTTCTTACCATTGCCCATCGTCAAAGGTCAGAAAGCCAGGCACATAACTCACCGGGACTGCTGCTAACATGTCAGCAGAATACTATGTCCAACGCGCCTGCGTTCCTGGCACATTGATAATCGGCGAGGCAACGATGATATCTGAGCGACATGCCGGCAAGAGATTTGCGCCGGGCATCTGGTCCGAAGCGCAGATCAATGCTTGGACAGAAATTGTTGACGCAGTCCATGCCAAAGGTTGCAAGATCTGGTGTCAGTTGTGGGCTCAAGGTCGTGCCGGCAACGCTGAAGACGTTGCCATCACTGGGGCCAAGCTGATGTCCTCTTCGGCCGTTCCTCTGAGCGCTGAGGGCAGCCTTACGCCTGCGGAGATGACAGAGGAGGAGATCCAGGAAACCATCAAGGAGTACGCTCAGGCTGCCACAAACGCCATCGAGGCTGGATTTGACGGTGTCGAAGTCCACGGTGGCAATGGCTACCTGCCAGACCAATTCTTGCAAGACACTTGCAACAAGCGCTCAGACAGCTGGGGTGGTAGCATTGAAAATCGCTGCCGCTTCCATATTAATGTCACCAAAGCTATCATCGCAGCCATTGGGCCTGAAAGGATGGCAATGCGTCTGAGTCCTTGGAGTGACTTCCTCGACATGCTGATGGATGATCCGGTGCCAACCTTTACCCACCTCGTCGTAGAACTGAGGAAGCTCAACATTGCATTCCTCGATCTGATCGAAGCGCGGATACGTGGCAACGATGACTCCGATGTCGCCGCCGATAAGGATGTTAGCTGGCTGGTGAAACTCTGGAATAACGCGAGCCCAGTGCTTCTGTCTGGAGGCTTCACGGCAGAGTCAGCCAAGCATGCGGTGGATGTGAGGTATCCGGAGTATGACGTCGGAATCATCTTCGGGCGGTACTTCACCTCCAATCCGGACTTGGTGTATCGTGTGCAGGAAGGGATTCCAATGACTAAGTATGACAGGTCGACATTCTATACCCCGAAACTTGTAAAAGGCTATACCGACTGGAACTTCTCGCCAGACTTTGCTGAAGTGGCCTCCAAATAGTGTAAGTCAAGCCTTAGGTAGGACAGCATCAGTGTATTGAGACCACGACTGCAATTGGACGAACTTTCAAATATTCGAGCGTGAGACGGGCAACCTGGAAGGTAGGGATGATTTGCCAGCCACGAATAAATGCTCTCAATGCACGCAAGTCCGTATTGTAAGAGGTGATGCTGTTCCGCCGCAGTCGGCATCCTCGCTCCCTTGTGTAGCCTGGAAGTAGATGCCAAGGCACGCAGTATCCCTTGTATTGCCATTTTGTCACGGAGTCGTGGCCGGTGTTTTTTACGTGGGAGAGATGGACCAATGCTCCAGGCAGATCTTTGCACAAGACACAACATGTAGTCCATTTGTACAAGTGGGTCGTGATGATGCAGCTGCTCAGGATGCGTCCAAGACAGAACTCGGAAGGGCCTGCCTGCCATTAGTGCGCGGGTACATCCGGGCGGAACGCATCCGCTGGCGCTCGAATTGTTGACCATTTTCTTCTGAACATCGACTCGCCACAAAGTGTCAGATGAGTGGTCGCCTGATCAATCGCGAAAGAGGATGAAGCGAAAAGTAGGAGCGCTGGAAAAGGTGGACGCAGATCTGCCCAATCTTCAGCACAAAATCAAAAGCGACCCAGCATCATACAAGGAAGATTTCATCGGGCAATATTCTCAGTACTCTTCGCTGCACGAGCTCTTCTTACAGTCGCCAACCACGACAGACGACACTGGACTGGTTTGTCTGCGGGATTTGATCGACTTTGTCAGTCATGTCGCGGATTGTTATCCTCAGATCACTTCAGGCTTCTCTCGCGATCTCATCAACCTAATCCAGCTGCATCATGCAACCTTGGAAGCTGAGCTCAGAGACAAGATCGTCGGCAGCTTGGTCTTGCTGCGCAAGAAGGACATCATCGATAGCAACACCTTGCTGAACACGCTATGGCCACTTCTGATCTCTACACCTTCCAAGTCCTTGCGGGCGCTGCTGTATCAGAAGATTGTATCCGATCTGCGCACATCGAACAGCAAATCGACGAACCACAAATTGAACCGAAGCATGCAAACGACATGTTACAATTTAATCGCATCTGATCCGGCGTCGTCTAAGGGGCTGTGGGCTGTCAAGCTAACAAGGGAGTTGTGGAAGCGGCAAGTATGGAGCGATGCGAAGGCCGTCAGTATCATGGAAGCGGCAGCGCTGGCGCAGGACGCCAAAGTCGTGACTGGTGGTGTGCGCTTCTTCTTAGGTGGCGATCAGGAGCGAGAGGAAGCTGCAGACGACGAGAGCGATGAAGAAGAAAACATTGACATGCGTCAGCTGAAGCATCAGGCCGGCATCAACAAAAAGTCCGCTAAGCGCGAGCGTGAGCTCAAGGCTGCAAAAGCTAAGGTGAAGCGACAAGAAAAAAAGAAGAACGCGCCGCACCCGCTCAATTTCAGTGCACTGCACTTGTTACACGACCCGCAAGGGTTTGCGGAGAAACTATTTCAGCAGCATCTGCAGTCGTCGCAACCCAAGGTCAAGCTCAACCTTGAGCAGAAGCTATATGTGCTCAATTTGGTATCCAGACTGGTTGGCCTACACAAACTCACCCTTATCTCACTTTACAGCTACTTCCTCAAGTTCCTTACGCCAAAACAACCTTCTGTCACATCTTTCTTGGCATCTCTAGCGCAAGCAACTCACAGCCTAGTGCCACCGGATTTGCTCGAGCCGTTAGTGCAGAAAATCGCGAACGAGTTCGTGTCAGAGGCTGCCGCAAGTGAGGTGGCCAGCGCTGGTCTCAATGGCATCCGTGAAGTCTGCGTCAGGCAACCTTTGGCCATGAATGAGACTCTGCTGCAGGACTTGGTGCAGTATCGCAAGTCGAAAGACAAAGGCGTTCAAATGGCTGCGCGAGGTCTGCTGTCGTTGTACCGGGATGTGGGCGCTGAGATGCTGAGGAAGCGTGACCGGGGCAGAGAAGCTGCACTCAAGCTTAGAGCTGGTGAACAAGATGGCCGCAGACGGTTTGGTCATGTCGAAGGCGGCGAGATCGAAGGTCTGGAGCTGCTCGAGAAATGGAAGGAGGAGCAAGGTCTTGACCAAGAAGAGGATGAGGTCAAAGGATGGGAGAATTGGGATGCTGAAAGTGATGACTCCGACTCAAGTGGTGGCTGGATCAATGTCGAGAGCGATGGCGAAGACATTGATATCTCTGACTCTGAAGACGAGAAGGAGAAGAAGGATGCCGCGAAAGCAAAGAAGCGCAAGGCCGACGATGCAGCTGCCAATGGGAATGGTGACACTGACGAGAAAGAAGAGGATGCCACGTCGACCACTACCCGCAATACAGCCTCGCTCGAACCGGAAGCAGCAGCGAAGCGCGAGGAAGCACGCCTATCGAAGCTGGCCACTACTCGTATCCTCACTCCTGCAGATCTGGCCAAGCTACAAGAGCTCAGACAAAGCGCTGCCATCACAGCCAATCTTCCATCAGCAAAACGACGGAAACTGGCACAGGAAGCCGCAGCTAAAGCCGCAGCACGCCATGCTGACGATGCAGTCACGGCTGACGACATCGCTGGTCTCGCAGCGCTCTCCCACAAGACGACCAAAGCCGAGAAGGTGGCAATGGCGAAGGGCCAAAGGCCGGACGGTAAGGAGGATCCAGGTCCAAATGACCACAGATCCACGACCGCAAGGCGCAAGGAGAAGAAGGCTTCTGAGGGCAAGAGTACTACGAACAAGGAGAAGGCGAGGAAGAAGAACTTCTTGATGACGCTTGGGAAGGCGAAGAGGAAAGGGAAGAGGAGTCTAGTGGAGCATAGGAAGATTTTGAAGGCGCATGTTGACAGGAGTAAGAGGGGTGGCAGAAGAGGTAATAACTAACGGGAGGATTTCCTACCGAGATAGTCGTAGCGTATCAATCCAGTGACAGCAACCCTTGGCGACCCTATTGGACGTCTCGTGGCCATAATGCGCTGCAGATCAAGTGTACACTGCAGACGGCCTGGCGATGTGTGGAATAGGTCAAGTGCAAGAATCTTCTTCAAGGGATGTTTACTAGCCAGAGCGAAAACAAGACGGCACAATGAGCAAGACGTCGCAAGTGCACGTCATGCGAACGCGATGAACTTTTCTATTACATTACAATACAGTGATCTACCGTGATCAGCCTTGTCTGTGTCCGGGTCATGATCGGCGCCGGTGATCCCACATGCACGTGAGATGTATACACATGCTCAAGTACTGATACCTCTATTTTTACAGATTCTAGATTCTGCTGCCACAAGAGGCCATTACACCCAATACCATCTTCCACCGCTTAGTGGCTGAGGCCAGTCTTCTGGAGGAGTTGACCAACAGAGTCAGTGTCGCTGAGGCCAACCTGCTTAACAACAGTCGAGATGGTCGAGGTAGCGAAGTCAAGACCAACAGTCTTGAGGACGTTGGTGACCTCAGTCTCGGCAGCCGGGATGAGCCCAGTGTTCTTGACAAGAAGGCCAGCGACGAGGTCCTTGATGGTTGAGACCTCAGTGTTGAGGCCAAGTTTGCCGGCAATGTCGGAGATGCTGCTGTCCTTCGAGAGGGCGAGGCTAGAGATCTCGCCCTCGATGGCGCTGACGACGTTGACGACGCCGACCTTGCCGGTGGTTCCGGTGATGCCGGAGGTGAGGCCGGAGGTCAGGTCACCGGTGAGGCCGTTGGTGTTTGAGGCGATTGGGGCCGCGGTGGCGAGGGCGGCGAAGGCCAGGGAGAAGACAGTGGAGAAACGCATCTTGAGTTGCTGTGGTGGGTTGTTTGCTGATTTGTCTTGGGGTGAGTGGTCGGTAAGGAGTCTCGAGATGGACTTGGATGGTGGGACTGGACAGTGGTGCGTCTAAAGGAGTGAATGCTGTCGGTGCTGCCTGGGAAGAGGCAAGAAAGTGGCTCTCCTGCCCTATTTATGTGCCTCAACCCCTAAGCTCCTCCGATTCTGCGGCAATGGCATCATTTGGTGGGTTTGCCTAGCGCTATTGCGCAGCGCAGCAGTGTTGTCGTCGAGCCAGGGCAAGGTAACCTTGCGCAACCTCCGAGAGACAAGTCATACGTATGTGATGGCTTGACCTTTGGCAGGTCGACGCGGAGTTCTCGCCGGCGCGATGCCCCTTTCGTATCTGGACCTGACAGTGTTCCCAGATGTTCAAGCTAAGTCGTGCTTGAGCAGGCGGGGGGATGTTTGCTTAGCACGGATGTATGTCGGTCGAGGCCGGTAACAGTGAGACCTTCATAAGACAAGCAAGGATGAGCTCAGACATGGCGATGTCAATCGTTGAACACATCAATGCTAGAGGGTCTCGCGTCAACGATCACCATTATATTACTGGCAGCTTTGCTATACCAGCTGCCAATTCATTTTGCAGATGGGTCCGGGATATGTCGGAAATGCCTTTAGCATGGGTCGCAGCTAGACTTTGACATTCCAGCAACAATGATCACCGCGCAGCATCCAGCATACGCGATTGAGCCATTGTGGTAAGCAAAGACGTATAGCCGTCCGGACGCGTAAGCCACTCGTCAGGAGTCCGAGCAATCCTGAGGTGACAACCGCAGACCAGCGAGAGCTAAACGGCTCCGTCGTCGTAGTCCAGTGCATGAAAGAGCCCCAATACAACATCCAACATGCGTCCTTTCAGATTCTCCAGATCCGCTTCTCCCTCTAGGCCACCAAAAATCTTACACT
Organism: Teratosphaeria zuluensis; assembly: GCA_007113905.1. Lineage (NCBI taxonomy): Eukaryota > Fungi > Ascomycota > Dothideomycetes > Mycosphaerellales > Teratosphaeriaceae > Teratosphaeria > Teratosphaeria zuluensis. The sequence continues at coordinate 223,717 of VCMQ01000026.1, forward strand.
CTCGGCTTCCTGAGCCTGCGCCAAGACTCGTGGCTCCAGGCGGAAATTGGCTGAGATGTGCGGCATAGCAATTGCGAAGATGGTCTGTGGGTTGGGGTGCTTGGTCGGTTCCTCGAGACGTCCACCGGATCGGCAGAGATGTGTATCCGAGAAAAGGCGGACTTGATTGAAGAGGACTGGCCTCAAGATCCAGTCCTCTACGATTTCGTTTCATCGGCCTGTGCCTGATTCGCTTCCTGTTGTATCTGTGACCCATGAAGCTGTCTCGCGTTGAGGAATGTGGATGCGTAGCTGAAGGCCAAAGATTTTATCTCACCTGCTCGCGCTGAGAAAGAGCAATATACTTGATTCCTACCTGCGACTCATCAAGAGAGACCTGTCATCAAAGGCTACGCGATATCTCACCAAGACTCACGCTCCAAATCATACGTGCCCAAGAAAATTCCACGGATGGGTACCAAGCGTTGGGCTTTGTTAGCAGCCTGTGGAGTGACTCATCGGCGGCTGTATTCTAGGATCAGCATGACTCCACGGCGTTCCGCGCCACTGCGATCGCATTTGTGTCGTGATAGTATGGCGATACTTGACGCTGCTCTCGCGTTGGACAAGATGCTACCGATTCACTCATAGATAAAGGTTGGTGTTGCGCGACTAGGAGATGTGGAGCTGAGATACGAGTGCGGCTCCCTCGGGATTAACTCCACGCCTCAAGTCCGTGCCGTACACGCCAGGTACGCACGCTCAAAACCCGATGGTGAGTTTAGATGTAGGCTAGCTGAGGCCCGTAGGCCTCTGTGAAATGCATTCAATTTGTTGTCTACATAACAAAGCTAAAGTAGCACAATAGTGCACTCTTTTCGCATGCTCGCATCGCCATCGCCTCATGCGGCTAAAGTGCTTCCCCGCGTCTCCTATTTGTCCAATCTGTTCGAGTGTCATTGGAGAATCGAATGACCTTCTTTTTCTCAATTAGTTTACCTCGGCGGGCACGAACTCACCTGCGCCAATGATGTTGCTGCAGCAGTCTATTTTTGTGCTTTTCGGGTCTTTCGTCGAGTCAATGTGGCGAGCAGGGCAGGGATCTAGCGCCGTATATCTGCCCAGAAGCTCGCGATGTGGAGGCCGGGTTTGTGATAGCAGATCGCAGCTTTTCGTGATGTGGCCATTGATCCGCCCTGTGCCGTGTACTCGCCAACGGCGTTCGTCGAGTGATACATGGCGGTGGACAGCAGACTGTCCGTCTTGCATGCCCGTGATCCTGGGGTTTGTGTGTACTTGCGGCGTGATACTCGGGTAGTACGCCTTACGTGAAGCTTTCAGCTTGCGACTCCGTTCGGTGAGCCGCTGATTACGGGTGTTGAGCTTAGGCCATTTGCCGACTGCCGGCGCTTAGCGGACTGATCGTTGGTCTGTATGCAACATGTCAGTAGGCGTGCTCGCATTTGACCAACAAGAAGGCTGGGTGTCGCTGCAGCTCAACTGCAGATTCTCTTCTCTTGACGATCGTGACATACGTCCAAACCCGCTTCGGCGAGACTGCGCTTGTTATTCGGAGCCGTATTGTTCGGTGCCTTCTTTTTCTTTGGAGCCGCAGGCTTCGTCTCGCCCTCACTGAAGAGGTCGTCGGGTAGGTTGAAGCTGTTGGCGTCAGTGTCGTGGCTATTTGCCAGGCATAGGCAGAAGTAGACTTACTTGCGGACGTGCTTGATGCTCATTTTGTGCAAGTCTTCATCATACTTGTCCCACGCGTATACGTCTGTCTGGAAATTCCTGACTGGCGCTGAGATGTCAAGCGCATGAGCGCCCGTATCTATCTAGAGTCAGTAACCGCAGACCGATGTGTAGGGGTTGGAACTAACTCTTCCTGAGTGCGATGCCAAGATAGATGGTGGAAGTATATATCCTCCGTGGCCAAGTCGTTGCGTTGCTTGCATCACCTTTGCTTGGCACTGATTCTGCAGTCGTACCCTCCTCGCTAATCTGAGCGGTTTCTTCGACCTTTTCTTGTACGGTACTGTCAATGTCGATGGTCTTGGTCGCCTTGACTTGGAAGTCCAGGCTGCCATCCAGAATCTTGTCAAAATCCTCCTGGTTGTGGACCTCATGCTCGCGGTCGACTGCCTTAAAGTACGGCTGCACAAGCTCTACACTGTTGGCATTGGACTCTTCAATTCCTTTGACAAGCCACCTCACACGCGACTGCACCCTGCCTGCAAACTCAGCAGCAGCATCTTTGGTCTTGCCAGTAGACGTGACAAAGATATAGTGCTTGTAGGATTCGGTGAAAAAGGTGTGCTTGACGAACAGATCCCGCCACTGTTTCTTACCGGCGTAGATGTCTTCCGTGATCTGGAAACCGCGCTCCAGTTCACGCATGATGATAGCCTTTGTGGACGGGCCGACAGTATGCGCACTATTGTTACGCGGATAAGCTGGTGTCAGGATCGGCATCATGTGTGCAGCATCAGCTCGACTGATGGTTGGGTCGAACTCGCGGAAGCCCAATGAGCTCTCGGCCTTCTTCTGGATGAAAAGTGGCTTCGGCCATCCCCACTGTTTGAGGACCCAGAAAAACTTCCTTACAATCATGGGTGCTGCTGCGAACGGGTAGAGCTGGCATATCCGCGCTACCAAGATCGCGTACGCGACGCCTCCCGGGTATCCGTAAGTGTTGCCGTAAATGCCTCTTCTGCTTGCCCACAGCTTGATAGCACGTAGGGTGACCCGAAACGTCTTGACCTGAGGGACGAGTTCAAGGAGGCGTGCGGCAACGCGTGGGCCGTTCGCACTGCGTACGTCGGTCTCCGTTAGACCTCTCAAAAGCGAGTCGTCTGTGAGTTGGGTACTTTCCGGTACAGACTGAACCTGCAGAGAGACGAAGATCAGGTCAATCTCCACACCCTTCATCTCCAGTTTGATGATGGGTACATTAATACCCGGGACCGCGACGAGTTTGCCAAGCTCTGCAGGACTGCAAGAGCCTCGGAGCAAGTCCGGCATGTGCTCAAAGAAGTCGTCCTTGGTAACGTGCTTCGGTGCGGCCATCAGCGCATCGATATCCGAGCCTGGGGAGTGCACACCCAGTTTGTAGCTGCCGTAGGGGAACAGCTTGCCGCCTGCATCATCCAGTATCGATTGAGGCAATCCCTTCTTTTTTCCAACCGTCTGTACCATCTCCTTCAACAAACGCTCCAGCGTGTTGCACAGCTCTTCTCTCAAGTCGATCTCGTCTTGCGGCGCAAAGACGTTATTGCGCTTGAGTTCGGCCGTGAGCGTTTGGTCGAGCTTCACGTCCTGGTTGCTGGGTTTCTCCAGTGAGAAAGGGGTTGTCACACCCCATGTCTCTGGTTGAGGTTGCTTCGCCATGCTGCTCGATATCCTTCAATCGAGTCCTGGTGCGGATGCCGATGGGTTATGTGCAGGCGGCAAGCAGACTTTGAGGGTTTGCAATGTCGCCCGCATCAATTACACGATCATCGAGGAGAGAAAGAATGCTTATGTAGCGCTGCACTCTCGGGTTGCCGCGAAAGTGTCGCGAATGGCGCGTGGTTGATGGAAGATCGATGAATTCAAGGCCAGGTTCGGCAACTTCAACCAGCCGCACGTGTGCGACAGCTCCGCTCGAACCTTATTTTACTAGCGGCGGCGGTAGCCGCTTCGGGCAATATACAAACAGAACTTGGCGCCTTTCACATGCTTGAGTGGTTGATGGAGCCAGGACCCTTGACGGGAGATCGCACCTTTACAGCTCCAGTCTGCGACAAGGAGCTCACCGACAGTGTCTTTGTCATAATTGATGGTGACGGTCACAGGAAGGGCACATGAAATGAAACGTATTGAGCTGCGATATACAGTAATCTTGTAGAGAGGAGCCTCATCGACGTCTTGAACATGATGGCAAATCGTCTATTAATCAGATATTCAACATTATCATATCCTAGATATGCTGAGGCATGTATCGTTCCGCAGATTCTCCCCTGCTTGACATATACGTTTGTAAGATTAGCTGCCTGCGAACGCAGGAATGCCGATAATTCGGCGGTTCGCGTCCGTGCTGCGCCAGTTCTATGATGGTCATAGGAGAGCTTGAAGCCGTCCCTTGAAGTCGTGCTCTGGATCCGCAACGCGACGTGTCTGCGTCGTCTTTGTCATCTTCGTCGAAGTCCTCACTTGCCTGCAGTCCGGGTGATTGGCGCCTTGACAGTTGGGCCTGGCACTTGATTGCACGTCACCTTTCCCGCTAGACCCTCGCAATGAATGTTCGACGAGTTGAACGTTGCCGAGCCAAAGTTGGCGACGTAGTTGTATGGATAGGATCCCATACTTTTTCAGATCAGTCTCCCTGACAGGCCAAGTGCTGCGAAGGCTAACTCACTCGTCATCCTCAAATGCATGCTCGAGGCTGATAACGAAACTGTCTTGGCTTTCGAAGCTGCTCAGACGCCAGGCGAATGAACCATTACCTGAGCACGGTTGCTGCAATTGAGGTCAGTGTGCAATTGGTGACGGAGATGTGCAGGACCGAACACACATAGACCGATGACGGATAGTCGCTGGAGTTACTGCTCCATGAGCCGAAGCAGCCTTGGGTCGCATTGGTAAGCTTGCTTGGATCGTGGACTATGAAGGACAAGGTGGTATTCCCGTCCATGTCGTCGATGAGCCGCGTGTGAGCGATCTCGAACGGTGGAAATGTGTCGTCTGCCGCCGCAAGTAATATGAGCGCCGCCAGTGCCGCGAAGAATGAGGTGCGCATGGTGCTGTCGGGAAAAGGAGTCGTCTCAAGAGGTAGTGTTAGTGCCTCTCAGCAGCAGTGGATGTTGTGGTGATTATTAGAGAGTATTTTGATGGCGAGGCGGCTGGAATGTTAGTCTGGTAGTGCCGTGTGCTCTTAAAATGCTGAAGCTCAGATGAGGCCTCTTCCTGAAGGATGAAACATGCAAGGCGCAAGTCAAATGTCAAATCCAGCAGGAACGGGTGGACGAGGGAAAGAACAAGGTGCCTCAAGTCTTTTACAATTTGGGCAGGAGCAAACCACATCCCAACACACCAGCTTTCTTGGCGTTGACAATATCCAATGCGGGCAACAAGCACAAGGCCACAACGAGTGGAATGTGTGAGATCGTCGGTTCAGGGGACTGTCGGGCGGTGTTGTGCTTGATTCGCTGTGGAGGAGCTGCCCGCTCGGATGCCAGTGGCTAGTTGAAACTGCGTGCTGCCGATCGATATGAGGCTCGGTCGGCCACGGAAGAGGGCGCGCATGTCTGAGTCCGTCGCTTGAGGCGTCTCTGTCTCGCAAAGATTCACCAGTCCGCAGCTCCATCACCTAGGTCTACAGCAAAGTGCGGCGTTGGGACCAGCATACCGGACTTTCCTTGTTCTTTTCGTGCGAGCGGAGAAGTCAAAGTCCATTTAGGAGAACATCATAGCAAAGACGACCTAGCGAAAACGCATCTCATTACCGTTATTTCGCCGTGCGCTGCTTTCAGCCTCTTCAGGAACTGTCTGGCACACCTTCATCACACAAAAAGGTGCAAAGCTGGAGACAGGCAGACTGTCTTCTATATATAGAGCAGAGTGGAGAACCCGGAAAGCTCCTTGTTGCAGCGGCTCGTCTCCGAGGACACGGATTGACATGGGCAATGGTAAAGTGCACAGAGAAAATGCGCACAGGGCTGCAGTAGTGACAGCAGGGAAGCAGAACACTATCAAGCTATCAATGCTGGGCTTGCGAGCAACGATGCGACTTCGATATGGAGTGCTAGTAGATGTTCTCGATTTCGAGAAACGTGGACCCCGTATTCCACAAGAGGCACTACCTAGGGCAGATCGGACAGCTGCCTGACACTTGATCTCGAGCCCCGCGACTGGCTGCGACGGGCAGCTAAAGTGGATGCGTGCTCGTTGTGCTGTTATTTGTCCGAATACTCCAGGAGCACATCAACATCAACCTCTGCTCTTACCGGCCGTACGGGCCTATCGCTCGTGCATGGGAAAAAGCAGAAAGACAGGAGCAGCTAATCATTTAGGTTTTGGTTTAGAGTAGCACTACAGCGCTCAGACCAGCCTGCCATAGAGGCCTACTCCTCCGAGACATTGACTACGCTTGCAGTGAGGGCAAGATCTCATGAAATTCTCGAATCCATTGACGAAGAACGCGCGCAAGTCCACCAACGACTTCAATTGGTATCCTGAGAGTGCGCAGCATCCGGGTATGCTACCCCCCAACCCAGACCACCCACCGTGTGTTCTCTGCAGGGTCAGAGCCAGAGCTTAAGAGCCGACAGCATGCTAATGTTGAGATACACACTGCAGACCTCCCGCTGAGCACGTTGCCGCTGCCGAAGTCTGGACAGTCACCTGCTCCTCGGCCTCAGCACACTTTCAGCCGGAGCGCATCTGTCAGCAATCGCAATTGGAGCCACACCAGTGGTGCTGGTGGTGAGTGACGGCCCGCAAACTTGGCTGTTGCGCTGCCACGAGCACGCGACTCCTACTGCGCACCTTGCTAAGACGCTGCATTGTCGTGTTCCAGACCGCCGATCGATTGCAGCAATACCGGATAGCGAACACACCCAGGGTCTGGGGTTCTACAGCTACAACTCGGCCAACGACGTCGAACCGCCGCTACCCTCTCCCGACCTCTCAGGGCTCCCAAGTGGTGGATTGGGTCGGTCGCAGACAGTATCGAGAAGAGCAGGCACGGAATCCAGGCACACGCCTATCGTACCTTTCTACGAACACACACCGGGGCCATCTTCTCAAAACTGGTCGCCTGACTTCTCGCAGCTCCTTACGCCAAGCGCACAGTACGAAGAAGAGAGAACCTACTACGAAGGAACTCAAGCGCCCATGAGCGGGGCAACCTACAACACGGCGCCGCTGGACAGGAAGACGTCGTCCGATTCCGGACAGGGAGCCGCGCTGGATCGCTGGTCGCAGCGCCGCCTGCAGCGCCTGAACACCGAGCAGGGTTTCAGAGAACAGCGCCAGGCCGGCACTGTGGGTAGCCCACCACCGACCGGCGACCACACTTCTTATAACAGTACCACATTGAACTCGTATTCCTCACAGGAAACAACACAGCCACAGGGATCCCTGCAGCACCAGCAGTCGTCTCAGCCTCATCCTGCGTATCAGACGCAGCGCACGGGCCTCGCAGGGACCGCAAATGCGGGTCTTGCGACTCAGACACAGCCGAACAACAACCTGAACGTGTCTCGGTCGCCCAGCTATCTGCAGCAGCAACACGACCAGACGCATGGGCAGCTACAAGCCCAGTCCCAATACTCGCCGCCCGACTCCAGCTCGTCATATCAGCTTTCCTCGGCTGAGCCTTTGCGGCCCCAACTCAACCAAACACGCAGCTATCTGCAGCAACAGCAGGCCGCTTCTGACGACCAGTCAATGTCATCGAACAATGGCGGCATGTCCGCCCCGACTGCAGTGAGGTCCAGTAACGTGACTAACAGACAGAGCGTGCATAATGGACTGCGAGACAAGGCGGCACAGCAGCAACCGCAGCAGCAAACTGGCGTCGCTGCGTTCAATGCTGCCGTTGTCCCGCCTGGTGGTCAGAGCCAGAACTACAAGGGCACTCAGCAGCAAGGAGATGTGGGCAGGGTGACACCTCAGCCAGTGCAGACGAGCGAGGATATGTCGGAAGAGGACGTCAACCAGCTCTTGAAGGATCACAAGGAGCTTCGTACGATATACCATTGCCCACGCTCACCGACCTATGCTGACACACAAGCCAGGCGAAAAGTATACCAAGGTGAAGAAGTACTATTTTGAGAAGGAAGACCAGGTCAAGCAGCTGCAAAACAGCCTTGCACACCAACGCTTATCACAATCACGAACCTCGCTCGATGATAGCGAGTACACGACTCGCTTCAACCGGTTGGACGGACTCGTCGCACAGCTAGCATTTAGCATAAGAAAGAGCTGGAGAAGCATACCATCTTGGTTGGACAGGTCGGCAAACAAAGACGCTGTGTCAATTGGCAAGCAAGAGATGACGGCGGTGGGCAGGGCCATCATCTCCCAATGGTTGGTGGAAGAGGTGTTTAATAAATACTTCCATCCAGACCTCGACCCGGCGCTTTCTTCCCAACTGAAAGGCATCCAGCTAAACATCAGGAGGTTTGCACCACCAGCACAGACTGTGGAAGAAGAGGAGTTCCTGACATCAAAGGTGGTCAACTGGCGGCTGTCAACGCTAGAAGGTCTGCAAGACGCACTGCGGTCACCACAATGTCCGGCGAACCGTGCGCAGTTGACAGACATGCTAAAAGACCAACTCATCAGACACCTGGCGGTGTATCTGCAAGATCCTCCACCGTCAGACCTTGAGGGCGGTGTCCACATGATCATCGAGCTCGTGGTCAGCATTGCCATCCACTTGCCAGTGGAGTCGCGCGACGTCGTGATCGAATACTTCATGCCCGGCTACAGCATCATGACCGAGCAGATGAAAGTAGAGTCTGGCATTCCACCGCTTACTGTCTCCCTTGCTGATGACGCGGCGGAGCGAGCGTCCATGAAGAGTGCCACGAGCGACATCACGGAGATGACGGAAGGAGGGCATAGCGACAAGCCGCAGAAGAGGAGTATGCTCAGTGCGATTACTGGGTCTGGCAAACCGAAGGGCATGGCGCATAATAAGAATGGGGCGAGTGGGAGCTCGAGCAGTCTTCACAGACCGGAGAGCTCACAAGGGAAGGAGGACCTGCCGCCGAGGGTGAGAATGGCGGCGGGTATCGGTGTGCAAATTCGTGGACGTACGGTTTTGGTTAAGGCGCCAGTGTTTAGCACCTAAGTGCTGCTGCGGTGCGCGACACGGGGTGTTTCTCGTCTACTATCTAGGGAGGCGTTTGGATGGCCCCGACATGGATCGGACGCGACCCTGAGCATCTGAAGAGCTGCCCGGTGATGTCCGGCTTTGAGGTGCAATTTCGAAGATGTGGGTGCTTACTTCTTGAGGGATCTCTTGGCTGGCATGCCTGAGTGTTTGTTTATCCATGGATACCCATTATTGACGTTTTGGAGTATATATGCTCACGACATGGAAAAAGGGAACGTCGACATTGTATGTGCAGGGCCGGGGTACTGTTGTGTATGAAGCGTGGGGTGATGTTCATCTTGCATATCAAGCAGCGTCAGCTTCCTCCACTGGTTCGCATGAGCTGTCCTCAGTCCCACTGCTGCATGCATGCGCGCGCATCCATGGCGCTCAGCGCGGCCGGCTATGACCCTGGCAGGCACGAGGGCTCGCTCTGCATGGGTGTGCACACCTGCTCGGCTGCAGACGGTTGAAGTACTACAGGGTGGTGACATGTATATTGCACTTGTTTGCTGTTGAAGGTGTGTACATGACATTTCGAAAATGCCAATGCTGATCTGAAGCATAGATTGGCTCGCTCGAGGCCAGTAGCCCTGTCCACACTTGAGCAGGCTGACCTCAACTGGTTTCAAGATCTAGCGACCAACAACAAGTAACTCAGGCACTCGCTCCAGCGGGCAAGATCACGACATAGAATGATGGTCGACAGGACTGCAAGCGTGTCGGATGAGATGTCAACGTCGGAGGGAGACACACTCCTGCCCTCCTTCTTCGCCCGAAATGGTCTGGATGAAGCAGATCTCATCGCTTGTCACCATTTCGCTAGTGCACGATTCCCGCAGTGTACGATTGAGGCTGTTAGAGAGCAGGGTGGATGTTCATACAGCCTGGTAGCTGAACGTCGTCCTCCTAATCATGAAGACAGTCTACTTGGTAACTTTTCGGCAGATAAAACCATCGTGCAGTTTAGGCCGGTGAGACATGCCCTTGGCATGAGGATGGCGGAGGCGGCTAGACAAATCTCCTACCTGGCGCCAAAGACATGGAGTCTAGGAGAGTTAGAAGTGGGCAATGATGTTGTGTTGCAGGCTGTGGCTATGACGCGGAAGCCTGGACAAAGCTTCAGTGAGGTGCAGCCTCAGAGCGACGTCCTGAAGTCGAAGGACTTCTCGAGATTGAGAATGCTACTGAGGTGTCTGGCGAGGTTCCTTGCCGAGACTTGGGAATCGGGCAGGACGGGCATGGAGCATTGTAGCGGCAAAGTTGGGAAGAGCTTGGTGTCTAGGCTGGAGCAACTAGCCAGAGATTTACCGACCAGGCCGCTCAGAGCGAAAGCCGAACAGGTGGCGACGGCTGTGAAAAGTGGTGCTCTGGACGGTCTGCCCATTGTGCTGACACATGGTGATTTGTTGCCCTCGAACATCTTGGTCGCCGCAGCCAGTTGGAGAATCACAGGAATAATCGACTGGGCTGAAGCCGAATGGTTGCCATTTGGTATTTGTCTCTACGGTCTAGAGCATCTGCTGGGGTATATGGACACGGCTGCAGGCAAAAGGCCTATATATGTGTACTACCAACAAGCTGATGAGCTGAAGGACGCATTCTGGAGTCCGTTGGCGGATTTGGTACCTGTGCTCGACGACACAAAACTCCTGCAACAGGTGGAGGTTGCCAGGGATGTTGGCATACTCCTCTGGAGAGGCTTCGCATGGGACGATGGCGCTATTAATCGGGTGGTCAATATGAGTGATGATGGGGAAGAGGTGGCCTACCTCGAGGCTTTTCTGGGCGTTCATTCGACAGCCAGACGGCACGATTCTATGTTCGCTGAGACTAATCCTCTCGTTCCTATGTACAGTGAGACGACGTAAGATCACAGGAGTTTTATAGTTTATAGCTTTGCATCAGCGAGTCATTGGCCGTCAGCCTTCGGCTTTGCCAGACCTGCGGGCTCAGCATCTTTCCTGAGGTCCTCCCATTCTGGTCTTGGGAGCTCAATGCCTTCTAGCAATCGGCCGTAAGTAATACCACCCAATCTTGACATTGGTCGAAGAACAGCAGGATCGATCAGGTTGCGGTCCTCGTTGATGGCGTCTTCGCGAGCCCAGAAGCGGACGCCCTCGATCACGGCTAGGACTCCGGTCTTCTTTCCTGGTGTGGCTCGAGACTCGAATTCCTGGGTGTTCATCAATTTGCCTTCAACGCTGAAGACCGCCTCCTTCACTCGGCTAGGCTTGACGTCTTTGCTGGAAGCTGGATGGAGGCCGGTCAATGCCCATTCGGAAACTCCATATGGTGCATTGACTGAGGTTGCGTTTGCTATCATATCCATTAGCACGACTGCTCTACATTATTTGCTGTCTCAATAAATCTCACCAGCTTCAATAAAGTGTTCAGAGATGATATTGATCGTACACTCTCCCGTATCCACTAGGTTCCTCAGGCTGTCTTTGGCATTCGCCATGCCACCAGCGTAGCCAACAATAAATACTGGAGGGTCATGGTTGACGACCTGAGTATAAGAAAATGGTGCCAGGTTCGTGCTGCTGCCATCTTTCGACGTCGTACTGAGGAATCCAATTGGTCTCGGTATAATAGCAGAGATCAGCAGCTTGTAGTTGAAAGCCGCCGGACGTCCATCCTGGTAGGGATCAATATCGACATGGTTCTTCTTCAGACTCTCGCCACCATCGTTGCCTCCTTGGCCTGGCTTCCAGTCTGGCTTCACGGTCTTGGTGAAGTTGAACGTGCTTTTGTGATCCCAGTCCGGACGGCTGGCTTCAACTTCCTTGAAATTGCCGTGAGGATTACGCTTGATCTCCTTTTCTCGATCAGCCATCATTTCATGGTGAGGCTTTGGGTCCTCCTTCCGCTGTTCCTTGTCGCTTGACATGTTGCCCAGATATCGATTTGATTGGTGTGGTCCTATGTAGGTTCTGAATATGAGGTGTCGAGTTAGAATCTTAATCGTGAAAGCACGAACGATTGGATTTCTCGAGAAGATCATAAGGCGGAGCATTTGTCAACAATGGGCTTTGGAAACGTCTACATGGAAAAGCGCTTGTGGTATTCCGCTATACGTCATAAGTCGTCTTGTGCTCTCCCGGCACTGCTTCCGCCCTCTTAGAACAGGACGCATCGCTGACATGGATGCGGCCAGACATGACCTGAACACGACAGCTCATATGCGGAAATGGTCTACAGCTCAGTCTATTGGCGCCATCCTTGGCCAAGTGGACGTTCTGAACGTTGTCTCGCTGCCAGCAACATGAACCTTTTGAACCCCACCGATTGCGGGGCAGACATCATGGTCTCGCCTGCTCTTCGTTGGCCTATCGCAGAGACCAGAGAAGCTATGTTCTATAGCTCTGAAGCGCTATGAGCTCGAGGTCTAGGTCAAGGTCGGCAAGTGTGTAGTTCACCACAAAGGCAGGTCGCAAACACAATTAATCTCCTATCACCATCCTGTTCTCGCAACAGAGTCCACCATGACAGACAAGGACATCCAGACCTACTCTCTAGGCGAATTCGGCCTCAAAAGCGGCGGCTCAATCCCCAATGCACATCTAGCATACAAAACCTTTGGAGACCCAAAGAATCCATTAATTATTTACCCTACAGCCTACTCCCTTGTCATCTCCGACAACGAATGGCTCGTCGGCCCCGACACTGCTCTAAGCACCAAGAAGTATTTCGTCGTCATCATCGCACTTTTTGGGAATGGGCAGTCCTCCTCCCCAAGCAACCGCCCGGATCTTAGACCCTTCCCGGAAGTCCTCTTCTACGACAACATCCGAGCGCAGCACGAGCTCGTGACCAAGGGTCTGGGAGTCAGCCATGCGAGATTGGTGCTTGGGTGGTCGATGGGAGCTGGGCAATGCTTCCAGTGGGCGACGCAGTACCCGGACTTCATGGATCTCATCGCGCCGTATTGCGGGAGTGCGAAGACGTCTTTGCACAATCAAGTGATGTTGGAAGGTGTCAAGGCTGCTATGATCAGTGCCAAGGGTGGTGCGTCTGCTGGTGTCAATGCTGGGGAGGCCGTGGCAGGCCAGTACCAGCCTTGGACAGCGGAGCAGAAGACTACGGCGATGAAGGCGCTGGCGAGGGTGTACGCTGGATGGGGGTTCAGTCAGGCCTTTTACCGAGAGAAGGTGTATGAGACTGCCCCGAAGTTGAAGTTCAAGAACCTGGAAGATTTCATGATCAATTTCTGGGAGGCATGGGCGTTGTCGAAGGGTATGTGATGGATCGGGATGGTGTGTTGACAGTGCTAACCGTGATTGCAGATCCGGAGAATATGTTGACCATGCTGCATACATGGCAAGCTGGTGACTGTTCGGCGCAGGAGCCGTATAACGGAGACTTCGACGCGGCAATGAAGGCGATCAAAGCCAAGGCGTTGGTCATGCCGTGCAAGACCGACCTGTACTTCCGTGAGTTCTCTGCGGCCCATACCCGGTCATGACCCTCTGCTAATATTATGATTAGCCCCCGAGGACTCTGAGATCGAGGTCGAGGCGATGAATCCTGGAATCGGAGAGCTTGCTGTCTTTCCGAGTATATGGGGTCATTGGGCTGGAGGTAAGCCACCATTGCATCAGGTAGACCTGACCGATGCTAACATTCGCAGGTCCTGGACAGTCGATTGATGATGTCAAATGGCTTCAAGAGCAGTTGACTAGGCTGCTAGATAGCTAATTACCTAGCGTATGATATGCGGTGTACGATACTTGAACATAATAAAGCAATAATCATGCAAAAAGGGTATCCTTCGCTAAACAATATGCAAATCAATACATGAACATACATCTACAGTCAGCGACCTAGCTCAATCTCCCGGCGCCGCTGTTCTCTCCGCTCGCGGCTGTCGTCTCTGTGCCACTGGCTCAATTCTGCGTTCGAAGGGCCTCTCCTGTGGTCTCTCGTGTCAACACCTCTCCACACCCCATCCCACGGTCTCAACTGCTGCGTCCACTGCCTCGCCAACGGATGCGGAAACGCCGTCGGTGGATACGCAGATGCCGGGGTTTGGCTCGCAGACTGAGGCGGCGCATAGTAGCCGTTCGGTGGCGGACCTTCGTCCTCGTCGCGGCCTTGCCAGTCGATGTGGAAGGTGCTTGATGACGGGTCTGGTGACGGATGTTGTTCTTTTTGTAAAAGTAGCATGAGCATTTGCTGCCTTTGCATTTCCTCTTCGGTGATGGAGTTTGGATCATAGCCTATGGGCTGGGGTTGGGGTTGTCGCGTGGCTGCTGGAAACATGTTTTGGTTGTAATTTGAGTAGTATGTGGTGTCTTGCCAGGTCCCAGCGCCTGAGCTGACACTACTGACGGGTCGGAGGCCTACGGGGGGCGCCTGCGTGCTTAATGCGGCTGTTGCGCCACGCACTTTTGGCTCACTGCTTCTCCGGTGCGTGAAGACCAGCAATACGGCGTAAATGATACTGCTCACGGCAGCTGCGACCGTGACCAGCAATGCTGGTGTGTTCCATTGGAAATTGGAGCTGACCAAGAAGTCGTATAAGACTGTAAGAAGTCCGAGCACAGATGAAGTGAACGCCGGCAGAAAAATGGAGTTGGCCTGGAACAGCGGACTTCGCACCGCGAAGCATAGCAATGCCGTCAAAGAGAATCCAGCTGTGAGCAGTGCGACAGCAAATATGCCAATGACAGAAGCATTCACCTTCAAGCCGTCGCTCTTGTCGAAAGTCGCTGGTAACATCAGGAACCCTCCCAGTATCATGATCGATGAACCTCCCGCGACAATGCGCCAGTACCAAGGGACCGCATCGTGAGCCGATTGTATGCCATCTATCGCCCTGTAGCTCTGCGCTCGCCGACGCATTGGCGCCCCGGGGTCTTTTAGATCATCCAGCCTGAAAACTATTCCTGTGGCTGCTTCAGGACGCTTCTGATCCTACGTCCAGCCGCTCCTGCCGATCCTCCACGGCCGCCTCACGGCCACTATGTCGCTCAAGCGACTGCTTCCTGAATTCTTTCTGCCTCGATGGATCCCGAAGGATTCTCACGAGCCCGAGATTGCTGAAACGCCGACTTTGCGAACCCTGCTTTGTGATCGTCTGAGGACCCCCGTATCTGCCTAGCGAGTGCTTCTCGAAGCGTTCAGAGTCCTGATAGCAATGTAGCAAAGATGGGGTTTGGGAAGTCAAGAGCGTGGGGTCTAGCTGAAGTTGGAGTCGCGCGACGTGCGGGTGTGTATACAGATCAGATGGGCGATAGGATAGCCGTGAGCAGAAGATGTGCAATACGAACACAGACGAGGCGGACAGCACCCGACCATCTCTACCCTCCGTATGAGCTCGCTCAGCTACTTTAGCCTGGCGCAGCCCTATCCTAGTCACGGGCGATCCTGGGTAACCTTGTTGCTACGCCACACCTGGGTATGAACGCCATGGTTCATTGGCTGCTTCTTGAAGTCGGTCTGCGGGCATCCGCTCGAGCAAGTGAGGCTTATACATCACTTGCGGCGCAGCAGGCCGCCTTTGAAGTCCTCTTCTGATAGCGCGTTGAGTGTACGAACACATCGCAGAACATCGGATACCCCTGCTGCGGAGCGGCGGGAACCGTTAACGGGATCGACCGCGGTAAAGCTAGCGCAAGCTCAAGACGAGCAGCGTCACTGCTATTTTTGGGGGCCGTACTTTCTTTGCTTGGGTCAATGAGCAACTTTGTCGATTGATCGAGGTACCTTAGATATCCCAGACCATTCATCGAAAGCCTGAGATGCAGAGATAAGCAGTATCTTGGAGCGGTATCAGTTTTGGGACCTGTGGAGATTTCTACGTCCGGGTCTCGTCCGGTTGCAAGGCTCGAGAACTGGAGCATTGATTCCTATGAATTTTGATCACCGATTAGAATCTTATGATAGTTGAAAGGATTATACAAGATGGGATCGTTTATGAGTACTTTCAACAGATTGCTCCCGTTTGCAACCCCTGGCACACCTCTGGTTCAGGACTTGGCTCATCTAGCTGCGATATGTGGCTTACTGTACTTCGCCCCACAAATCCAGCAACGGTATCACAGACTGCACGAGCATGCGCAGCACCAAGAAGAAGTTATCGATGCGCCGCTAAATCGTCCTGTGATCGATGATCCAGCGCAAGCTGCCGATATTGAGATCGAGGCTGAGAATGACGGGGACCCCGTCGAAGCGTTGGATCACCGCGACCCACCACAAGCAGGCGACGGCCAAGCACAAGACGCTGATCACGGGCCCCTCATCGATGATGATGCAGAGGCGGGACCAGCCCGACCAGAAGCACGAGCTCGACGCACAGATATAGGCGCCAAAAAGGCAAAGTCTCTAGCTCGCAAAGATCAACGGCGAGCTTACCACGAGTTCCAGCGTTCTCAAGGTGAAGCTCAACGCGCACGTGACGCTGCAGACGCGGCGGAACGCGAGGCAGCTCAGGCAGCAGAGCGAGAGCGAAGGCGAGCTACGGAAGCCGCGCTCGAGGCAAAGAAGGCCAAGGAGCGCGAGCAGAGACGTGAGCAGGAGCGCAAGGAGTACGAGGAAGGAGTCAGACGTCGTGATCTTGCTGTGAGGCTTGTACGGGAAGCATTGGACGAGAGAAGGATGTGCGATCTGTTCAAGGTGGCAAAGCAGGTAGGAGGTGATGTGGATGAGGAATGGGTGGAGAAGATTATCAAGGCGAGTGGTTTGCTCGGGACTAAAGGCGATGTGATGACCTTGATTACGAGTATGGGCTGGGCGGTGCGGGTCAGTGCGGAGGACATGGCTCAGGTTTATGGGAGTGCGCTGGGCCGGGCTGGCGATGATGGTAAAGTTCCTCTTGATGTGATTGGCAAGGAGTTGGAGACGAGATTAGGGCAAGTCGCGAGCGTGACGTCCTAGGCTCTCTGAGGTGTCTTAGAGCGAACCGAAACAAGGAAGGTCTTCCATGTCACAGCAACGCCAATGAGTGTGCCTACCATTCGCGACGAGTCATATTCTCATCAGCGCCTTAGTCCCACCCATCCTCGTCCTGGAGGCAAACTCCACCTCGTCTCAGGCTTCTTGATCCGCCTGCTTCTCCTGCAGCTTCTTCTCGATTTGTGCTTTGCGCGCTTCGCCTTAGACAGGGTTTTCAGGTTCCTCTTCCTCATATCGCGAAGCTGGGCCCGGACCGCGTAGCGCTCGATGATCATGAGCATAAGGGTGCCCAGCTCGTCACGTCCCTCAGAGATGGCATCCTTTGTCTGCTCTATGACATCCTCAGCAATTTCTGCCACCAATTTTGTTTGAGCTTTCTTCGATGTAGACTTGCATCTTGGAGTCTTCTTGGCGATTCATGCAACAAACATAGTGCGGCATGTGAAAGCACGTGTAATTACGTCAGCTGGTCGGAATGCAATGCAGTGCAGGTGGTAGTGCATGGAAAGCTCTCCCATCGTCAGATCCAGACGTTGCGTACAAGTGTCTCGTGCTAGAGACGAGATCATTGAGCTAGTCAGGTATCATTGTTTCAAGCAGACTTTGACATATGCGCTGTCGCCCTCCATTGCTCATCGCCTTAGGCATGTAAGCCATGCAATGTTGCCGTCTAACAGACAGTCAATCGCATGGCTGGTGTTTGATACCATCAATCATCGAGCCCAGCGACCCACAGCCCTCGGAACGCTGACGGGCTCAAACGCCATCTTGATGATCTGTGAGCTGACTCACCATGGACTTGGTCAAGATGCGGCGTGCGAATCGTCGTTGCTCACCAAATCGATCACCTCTTTCGTGTCGTGGGTGCCGTCGCTCGACAAGTCGGAGACGCCTTGGCGATTCGCGGCAGCACGGGCCTTGTCCTTATCCCTCGCCATGACCTTCTTGTCGACCTCAAAGGCCCTCTTCTCGTCCTCAAACTTCTTCTTCTCGTCCTCGAACTCCTTCTTCTCATCCTCAAATACAATCTTCTCAGCATCAAGTGCCTTCTTGTAGTCCTGCTGTGACTTCGCCTCCGCCTCGTTCTCCTCATCAATCTTGGCCTTGTGAGCGAAGACAGCTGCCTCCGGGTTGACCTTGTAGTCGTCCAGCATGTGTTTGAGTCTATTGTATCCGGAGGCCAGAGTGGCATGCTCGACAGGGTCAACGCCAGCAAACGTGACGGTGGGAAGCACCATACCACCAGCCTGTAACACACGCATGTGGTTGATGTCGACAGTTTGCATCTGTAGCTGATGGTTAAGCTGGGCGTTCTGCATCTTGACGGTCTCGTGGTTGACAGCCAAAGCATTGTGCTTCTCGCGGACGCTATTGTTGATTGTGGTGACTCTCTTGATATGGAGGTCCTTGTCACCGAGTGCCTTGTCTTTGGCGTCTATAGTGCCGACCTGACGCTGAAACAGCGAGTCTGCGGACCTGATGTATGCAATACCACAGGAGAGTGCCCGCAAGACGTTCTCGTACCTAAGAGCAGAAACGAAATGATCAGTACATGTCATAGACGTTGAAGGAATTGTGACCTGTCAATCAGGGATTTGTCTTTTGCGCCGTCATCAAATGATCGACGCATCAAATGGACCGAGTGATGAGCTATTGGGCAAATCAAACTTCGATCAACACCATGCATCAAGCTGTATCAATCGTTGATCAAATACAAAGTGGCAGAGCCAAATTACTTGATGATGGGGCGAAAGGCAAGACGAGTCTACCAAGTGATCGTTTTGCATGAAAGGTTAGACTTACTGCTGGGAGCTGGAAATTTCGTCCTTTGCCTCGTGAAGGAGAGCACGAACATCGTCGCCAGTCATAGTATCAATCTCACCCTTGTCCTTGCGCTCACGCTTGGACGGCGTTGGTGTCTCGGGTCCGGCAGAAGCGGGGCGCTTCGGAGCGCTGCCAACGCCAGAGCCATCAGGTTGAGCCTTGGATGGCTCTGATGTGTTGGGGATGCCATCGGCGGGACGACTGCTACCCAGTTGGATCTGGTCCTCCTCAGCTTGGGTCTTGCCGTCGGACTTCTTTAGTCTCGCTATATGGACAGATTAGATGTTGAGAAGCTTCAGATCGCACTCAGCTACTTACTCATGTTGCGCCTTGACAAGATTGATATCAAGTATATTTGTAGAGGCGTCAATGTCGCGGTAGTATTAGAAGGGCGTCGGCGTATGTCCATGAAGGTGTCGTGTTGTAGTAGAAGTGTGTTGTGTTTGGTGAAGAGGCATTCGATTCGAAATTATGTAAGAATTCAGTTGCTGCATGTGAAAGCGTACCTGAGGCACACCTGTCAACGAATGACCGGTTGACCGACGGGACGGGTAATTTCTCCCAGCGACGTCTTGGTAGTGAAAGACCAGTTTAATGGCCTCGAACAATCACGTCAGCCAGTCAACCAACAGATTGACTAACCAAACCACTGATCCGTGCTTTCACATCCATCGTCCTAAGGCAGCACCGCACTAGTGTCTAACTAGCGCGGCCTGGCTGGCTTAAGTATTTCGACGCCCGCCAATTTTCTCTTCCTCATCGACCTCTTCGACAACGTGAAGGCCACTGTCCGTAAGTAGCTCCTACAGCGAGCGTCTTCAGCTATTACGGTGCTGACAAGACAGCAGCATGAGCATGATGTCGACATCAGCAGGCAGGCACGACGCTCGGCGTACGGTCCTGCAGTTAATCCCACCATGTGGGCTGCATACAGGCGCTCCCTACCGTCTGGGGGGAAGCGAGGGTCGACTCGGCTTGGCGTCGTACAGTCCGAGGGCTACGGCGGCTGCAGCTTCTCCGTGAGGCTGCAGTCGTTCGTGCGCGCGTACTCCTGAAACATGGAGAGGCGTGACGGTTGTCCTGTACGATGCTGGGCACTAGCAGCTAATCCCACTGTGTGGGCTGCGAAAAGGCACTTCTCATAACCTAATAGGAGGGTAGCGTGAGTTGATGTGGCCAGTTTGTACGGTCCGAGGTCTACGGCGGCTGTGCATGCGGCGTGAGGGTGCAACTCACGCTGCATCTGAGCGTGTCTGGTGATTGTGCAGTCGTCGTACGCACGTACTCCTACGAGGAGAGGTGTGAGGGATGTCCCGTGCGAGCTGGCCGCTCTACGCCTGCGCTGAGCTGCATGCCTTCCTGCTGTCCTTAGCCCTGTACCCCAGTGTCGACCTCGCTCTTAGGAAAGGAAGGTCAGTCCCTTCGGCTGTGGTATGCTAACATACGGTGTAGGACCATCAGATACTCAGCTGGAGCTGGGTACTGGAGGTCCTCCACCCCAGGCACATGCTTCCTAAGGCAGCGATACAATAGCGCACTAGTGCACACTAGCGCGATTCGACTGGCTTAGGGGGTTCGACCTTCACGAACTTCCAATTCTCATTGCATCTCTCACACGAGGAACACATCCAAGCAGTTATGTTTCTGTGAGTAACATCGACACTAATATCCTCATACACAGTCGTGCTTTACTGACAACAAGCCACGGCCTGTCGGTCACATCGAGATCCGCATGTCGCGACCACACTCGGCGGTCGGTCCTGCAGCTAATCCCATTACGCGGGCTGCAGGCGTTTCCTACCATCCGGGGAAAGCGAGTGGAGGGTGCGCCCTTTGGTTCAAGCGGTCCGAGGTCTACGGCGACTGCGCATGCAAGCTTGACGTTGCGACCCAAGTTCTGCATGCGTAGTCGTCGTGCGCGCGTACACCTGAGACAAGGTGAGGCGTGATGGATGTCCCGTGCGAACTGGGCCCTTCTCGCCGGCGCTGAGTGGTGTTCTCCTGGTTGCTGTCTACAGCCCTTTACATCGACATTGCTCTCGCGCCCGAGGCGAGAGTGTGGAGGGGCATGAAGGTCGGTCTTTGCGCCATTTATGTCGTGCTAATTTCCGGTGTAGGACCATCAGATACTCAGCTGGAGCTGGGTACTGGAGGTCCTAACATCCGACAGCTCCAGCATGCTTTTCAAGTTGGCGTTTTGGGAAGCACGGCAATGGAAGACATCAGAGGTACATTATGGTCGTCCTGTGACATGACTGCGTTAGAGCTTGGGATCAACGACTCACCTTCGTTCCGCCACCACGAAATGCATGACAGCAAAAACAGCCATTCAACATACACCGCACATCTACCTCCCCTGCCGATACTTCGCTCCGGCATCCTCGGCCTTCTCCCTCGCCTTCGGCCTCGCCTTCTCAGCCGCCTCACATAACGCCCTCACCGGCTCCTTCTCCAACCACCCTTCCCCCCTCACCACCTTTCCCACCTCAAAATAATCCTTCCCACTCTCACCGCTGAACATCTTCCTCCATCCCTCAATCGTCGCCTCGACCTGCTTCCTCGCCATCCTCAACGCCTGCTCCCTGTCTCTCTTCTGCTCGCCGCTAGCCTTCTCCCCATACGGCACGATATCTTGAGGCACGTACGTCCATTCTGCGCCTCGAATGTCGGGCGTGCCGTCTTCGGCGAAGCAGCCGGTGATGAAGGCGCGGGTGGCGTCTTTACCGGCGAGGGTGTGGTAGGAGCCGCCTGGGCCGTAGATACGGCGGCCGGAAGTTACGTCGTAGATGGTGCCGTTGAGGGCGAGGTAGAGTGGCTTTGCTGGGTCGGTACCGTCGTAGGTTGCGAGGTCCGTTGGGCTGAGATTGACTGGGCCTTGCTGCGTGGATCGTGAGTAGCAGTGAGGGAAAGGAAGAGACAGTCTTGGGTGCTTACCAAGTATTGTATGACTACAGCAGGCCTTATGAACCATGGCCGGTAGCCCCAAGTGAAGCTATCATTGGTGACCAGATAGCTGAGCAAGCAATTCAGCGCTATCAACCCACCGACTATTCTGAGCACATCTAGTACACTGAAGCTATCTTCAGCCTTCTTTTGACTGACTCTTGATTGACTGTCTTCGTCCTTGGTGCTTCCTGGTTCTCCTTTACCAGGCCGTCGCCTGACTTCTTGTTCAGCCATTTCCCGTGTGAATCTCCCTCGAAGGCTCCTTCCGATCTAGCAGAAGACGATCGAGTGGCGTAGAGTGAGAGCACATCTTGAATAACACTACGTGGCCGTGCACAAGTGAGGTGAGAAGTGAGTGGAACTTCTCCCAAGACCCATGTTAATCATTTAGTCAGCGTTAATTGATTAGTGCTCATCAAATTGGTGCTGGCCGTCGGGATACGACCCGGAAAATATCAGTAGGGCATGCTTGCAGCACAGTGCAAGAGCTACATCGAGTGGTGCCAGTAATGATGATCTGCGCAACCAATGTCACCAGTTTCTGGATGGCATATCGCGCTTGCCTGCACTTCTGGTTGAGAATGTGCTTCTCAGCCTTGTGGATCTGGACCTAACTGTAGATCTCCCAGCGCCCCACTGGTGTTTCAGAGCCACGTTGTCTGGAAAGCTTGATCGATTGCGGTCGTCACTGGTATCGCATCACAAGCCTTCTCGATCTATATTGACAGATCAGAATAAACGAGATTTACGATGACGATATCATGGGGATCGCGTGCCCACACGGACTAGCGTTGGCCGCAGAACAGGCAGGGATATCCAGCAGGGTGGTCCCTTGATCCAGTGCGTCTTGGCCGATTTTGAGTTGCGCCGCCCTTTGGTGGCACGGGTACAGTAACGATCAACCTGCGGGCTTCGTGTTGTCGCGCAGAAATCATTTTCACCCTCCATCTCGGTCGCACAACGACACACGTTCCTTCTCGACTCCAGTATCCAGCGCTGGCAATCGTGAACCATTGTTTGCAGCGCATACCGAATACAGTCACTGAGCTGAAAGAGAGCGAGGCTTGACTGTCAGACAACTTATACCTTCCTGCGCATTGCCTTTCACACGTTCTTTTCACTTGGCACCAGCACTCGATCTAGCCGACAGACGCGCGAGGAAGCGCCCAACGGAGCACTGCATTAAGTCGTGACGGCTACACGGCAGCCTGCAGAACAATCAGACAAAGCAGCACGTGCCCCTCTTCGAGGGAGCAATTGCGTGGGTACTCGAGCAAGCACGAAAGTATCGGTCAGCGCGTGTCGCGGAGGAGGGAGATAAGGCCATATACCGGCAATTATCTGTATTCTAGCAGTCGCATGTGGTCGCAGTATTCGTTACCACCACTGAGACAGGCGGACGGCAACGGACGGAGGCCAGATCGGATACATGCGCCCAGATGCGGGACTCACCAAACAATGAAGAGGCGACAGAGTCACATACCGGCCTCCACGGGCAGAAACCAGCGCTGCAGGTGATATGTCTCGGCAATTCCGGTGGTCCAAGCGAGGAAAGCGTGACTGCCTTCCTTGTACGGTCAATAGAGAGCAATTGGGCAAGAGGATCGGTGCTAGCCGTGGATGCCGGCTCGCTCCTTGCGCCCATTACACGAATACTGGAGGATGAATTTCCTCGCGTCAGCGACAAGAACAGATCGGGAAGCAACGGCAGCTTGGCGAACGGCGGTGGGACACAGGGTGCAACCAAAGCCTTAGCGAGAACCAGTCTGTCGCCTTCGCCTTTGTCAGAGGATGAGCAGCCACCCAAGCCTGAGCCGACGATCTTATGCAGAGGGCCATTTGCGGGTCTGAAGTTCCCAAATGCATCTGCGAGAGCAAACGCGCTACATCTGCTGCACTCATACATTTCTACCTATCTGATCACCCATCCTCATCTCGATCACGTCTCTGGATTCACCATCAACACCGCAGCATTTCATGCGACCTCGAAACCGAAGACGCTCGCAGCCTTGCCGAGCACAGTAGAGGCTATCAAGCAGCACATCTTCAATGACGTTATCTGGCCCAACCTCACAGACGAAGACGGAGGCGTGGGATTCGTGACTTTCCAACGGCTGAAAGAGGGTGGTGATGCTATGATGGGCGAAGGCGAAGGACGGGGCTATGTAGACGTGGTCGATGGCCTAGGCGTGCGCGCATTCAAGGTGTCGCATGGTCTCTGCACCAAGAGCCCGCCCAGCCATGTCCATCGAGGTAGCATAGCCGGCTTGACTGATGCGCAGCCAGTCAGTGGTGAACAGTCACAGCCAATGGCGCGAACGGCTTCCATGCAGCAGTCCTCCGGACCTGGCACGCCTGGTGTGCAGCAGCGGAACAGCTTCTACTCGAGCCACCAGCATCCATCGCCACGCATAACGGCCGCGACAGACACGTCGTGCGTTGTTGACAGCACTGCATATTTCATCCGAGATATTGAAACTTCGAGAGAAGTGCTCATCTTCGGCGACGTGGAACCAGACTCGCTTTCATTAGCCGCCAGGAACCGCGTGGTATGGCAAGAAGCATCACGCAAGATTGCGCACAACCTGCTTGGTGGAATCTTCATCGAATGCAGCTACCACGACAGCCAAGCAGATGCTTTCCTCTTTGGCCACCTTTGTCCGCGCCACGTCATTGCTGAGCTACAGGTACTTGCAGGCTTAGTATGCGAGGCGCGAACAGCACGAGCACTTGAGCGAAGCGTCAAGAAACGGAAGCGTTCAGGACCCAACGGCTTGGAAGCCGTGGCGAAACACGCCATATCTGAAAATGACCGCAAGCGCAGCAAAAGCATAGCCGGCGGTCGCCTCTCCACGGAGTGGAGACGGAGCAGTGTGCCAGACACGAACATGTACGACGCTGCCATGACTTCGCCCTCACTTGAAGTCAACAATCCAATGGAGACTCAGAGCAATGGGCCTCTGTCTCCTCGCTCGAATAGCTTCCAGAGCAACCTCAATGCAAACAATGGTCATGAATTACCGTTGCAAGGCATCAAAATAGTCATTATCCACATTAAGGATACTTTCAAGGACGGACCGCACGTCAGCGAGAATATCCTGGCGCAGCTACAGGAGTATGAATCCAGGTTACGAGAAGACGGACAGGGACTAGGCTGCGAGTTCGTGATTTCGCAAAGTGGTGAGAGTTATTGGTTTTAGCACAGCAGTGTTCACGACAGGCGGCACGGAGTTGGATTGCTTGGGTTTGGTTTACGGGTATGATACCACTTTTGGGAGGACTTGGCGCTGGTGGGCGGTGACATTCCATAGCGCTGGCGTTTGGAGGAGTGCAAAACGGGCGACCCAGATGATGTGATGATGATGTGTGGGTGGTATGGATGACTTGCATAGTGATACGCACGCGTATACTTTCCTTTCAGTCTCTGCATGCCCTCGTGCCAGCGGCACGTACAAGCTAACAAGACCCAGATGCATTCAGAGAGCACGTGGCTTGGTATCTAGGGCTTGCGCAAGCTCTGCCTTGATGGGCGTGTTCCTGCATGCTCTTGTGGCAGCGGCACGACAAGCTAACAACACCCATAGTGGATTCGAGGCCACGGAACATGGCTTTGCGCAAGCTCTGCGTTGGCGGTCGTGTTTCAGATTGGAGCTAAAAGACGGCAATGGCAGTCATTGTTTGCAAATTGCGTGCAGCAGCACCAATCAAGGCTTGACAATAACACCTATTTGTCCGCTCTGCGGCGCTGCTAACCAACGGGATGACAGCGTGGCATTTGGGTCTGCAACATCCAGGTCAAATTACCCCAGGCTGTGGCGTGGTCGAGAACGACTTAGGCCTAAAAAAGCGCACTTTCGGCCGCGAGGCGCACCCTAGAACCGACCACACGGGACCGGTACGCCCACGCAATTTCTTGTTCACGAGTCCTTGGAGCAAGTAGTGGATGCAAGACAACATTCTTGGCTACGGATTTGCAATGGAGATACTGAGCATTGCGGAGAAAGACTGATGGCGAATTGTGCGAAACCTGACTCTGCAACTTCACTTCACAAAGCCGAAGACCCTCGATACGCTTCCATCTTGCCTATACATCCACTCTCGAACACATCGTCATGCAAGTGCACCCTGCCCACGTGGGCTCCTTGCATTGCTTGACTCAAGCAGCAAAGCAAAGAGTCCTTATGACCACCGACGACGGCAGTAGGTTATGGAGCGGAAGTGCATCAGAAAGTCTATCGTTGTGCCCAGCAAGCGGAGAGAAGCGCGATCCGCCGCGAGCGAATCGCTATGGGCCGGAGCGCTATGACAGCGCTGATCTAGAATTGTTTGAGGCTTGCACTATGCCAAAGAAAGTATGTCAGAGCTAGCAATAGGCGTCGAACTCTAACTTTGGCCTGCAGTATGTCGAGTCAAGAGCATCGTCCGACTCGCGATCCTTTCGGAGGCCCGTTCTGAACGTTGATGGATGCCGCGAAGAAGGCTTCTAGAAGGCTGGGAAGAAGTCTTCAAGAAGGCGTGAGAGAACGATCGTCGTTCAAACATTCTTACCTTTGCAGACACTCATTCAGCACACCAAGTTAGTCCCCACCTACAGGCGCCGTAGACGAATACAATACAAGCCACCCGCCCTTACCGTCGCTATCAAGAGCGGCGAGCCTCAGGAAGTCGTCACTATACGTTCATTCAAGCTACCAGAACAATTCGTCCCGCCCAGAACCAGTTCCGCGAGACCACGAACGAGGACCTCTTCCACCCTCTCGACCCAGGATCTTGATCATTCGCTACCCGGTTTGCCTCGCGATACACTTCTCCACAAACGACATTCAGATCTCCCTGTACCTGCTGGCACCTCACCCGCCAAGGTGAAGACGATGCCTCCATTGACAAAGAAGCCAATGACACGGGAAGACCAGCGGGCATATCACACACCGAAGACCAGCAGCCACTACACGCCAACATGGACAGGCACCTACAAATCTACCGACCCACTACCACCGCCACCCCTAGGCCATATCTCCGCTAGTCGGACAGCATCAATCGCCACCGTTCACACTCCAATGCTCCCGAAGTCCCGATCTGGTTTCCGTGCCCTCTTCTCCAGCTCCTCGCCCAGTGTGCAAAGGCAGCTGAAGCAGCACCAGGACCACATCAACGACTTGGAGGACCGATTGAGCAGTCTGGAGAATGTGTACACGAAGGATATCGAGGTGTTGAAATATATTGAGGAACAGCGGATGCAGGCGGAGGAGAGCAAGAGGAAGCAGTTTCGGCAGGTGAGAGAGAATATTCGGCAGCAGGCTTGGGTGGACCCAAGGCTGAGGAGGTATGTGGAGATTATGGGATTGGATAATTTTACGACTATGACACTTGTGCATTATTGAGATTTGTCGGGTTAATGGTTGTGAGTGATATGTAACGATGGGATGATTGGTATACAGGACGGGCGGCGTTGGGGTATTGGATAGACATATGACGTTCCCTTGTAAATGTATAGTCGTTGCGCTCATCAGTCGTTTGCTAGAACCATATCAGTATTCACTTGTAATTACAAGCACACCCGCAATTTTGTGAGTCCCAATCGTGACTGCTTCGTGAACGCCGCTTCGGTCTAGAATCGGCAAGCCGAGTCCCCACTGAGCCTTCCTTCCCAGTCTCCCAGTCCGTGGTTGCTCTCTGGCATCAAGTTGAACATTTGTTTTCCTTTTCGTCATCACGAGTCATCACGACATGAAAAGCTCAACGACTATATGTACACTGCATGGTATCAATATGAGCACATGACGCATCGACTCTCATTCCTCAGCACCATCACCTAGCATCACTTATCTGAGGCCGCCGGCCATGGACAGTCAACAGGAGTATGTTGAGCCGGAGGACTTTGGGGAGGAGCGGGCTCGGGAACTGTATCAATACTACCGACCGCCTACTCATGACGGCGGCGACGTGGTGATATTACCGTACGCCGACACTGTCATGCAGGCTCACTGTCAATTGGCTGCTTGCAGGCTCAACGTGCAGCGCGCCATGATATGCCTTGTTGACAAGAGTACTCAGTACTTCGTCGCGGAAGCAACCAGGACTCTCACCCTCGATGACAATACGCAGTACGAAAATGGAGGAGATGGGCTTTAGTATGGCGGCGTGAATGTCCCGAAGCGCGGCGGCCTTGTGGAGTGGACTTTAGCACAGGAACCGACTTACCACGATGACGATTCCATCCCAGCGCATTTCGAGGTCCTGGAGCTCACGACTGATCCTCGCTGGAAGGAGAAGGAGCACATCAAGACTCATCCTTACTTCCGGTACTACTGTGGTGTACCGATTCGTACTTCCGCTGGCATCAACATCGGGTGCCTATTTCTGATGGACACGAAGGTTCCAGAGGTTCGCGAAGGCATGAGTATTCGGCACATCAGGCTTCTTACAACATGCGCCAGTAATATCATGACTCATCTTCAGACTGTCAGGGATGCACACGAGAAGCAGCGAGCCATCCATATGAACATGTGCATGGCCGATTTCATCAATCCGAAGGACCGCTTTCGTCGGAAGGCTCATCTGCGCGGCGATTCTGAGCGGCTGACACCATCCCGAGAGCGACGCGGTGACCATTTCAATAAGCAGGCGGAAAGATCTGCTGTCAATAAGCCTGATGCTGAGAAGGACGATTCAACAGAACTGAGAGATCAAGCAGGTGACGCCGGTGATCAGGAGTGTCAGGGGCCTCAACCAGGTGATGCCACTGATACCACAAGTCAGCCCTCTCAAGAAAATGATGCCAGTGGCGATGTGAGTCAATGTCAAGCAGTTGATGCCGCTGTTGACGCGGATCAAGCTCAATCATTTGATGCCACTGGCCCCGGCTGTCATTCGACTCAGCAATCTGAGCGACATAGTCGTGGGAGAGGTCGCAATCGCACAGCCGACAGCCAAGGCAGTGTCTCACGTGCTACATCATGTTCACCTGTTACGGAGACAACGGATGCAGACCATCAGAGGGCCTTTGACCGTGCCGTACTACTCATTAGACAATCTCTTGATGTCTCCATGGGCGGGGGTGTCGTACTCATGGATGCGTCAGGCTCAGTGACGGCTGAGGAGAATCGTCCCGACGTTGACCATAGAATCACCTCATTTCAGGCAGATAAAGCAGGTGCCCGTCGTGAATTCCTCCAGCGCAGGTCTCGTACGCCGTCGTCGACCTCCACGGAAGAAACCGCACAACCTGGCTTTAGCCACCTGATCTCGTCGAGCTCTCCAGGAATTCAACGCACGTCCTGTGATCGAACACTCCAGGAGCGAGTAGTCATTGCGGCCGCATCGCTCATCGAGCCCGATCGACCACCAATCAACTTTGGCAGAGCCGACCCTTCCTACAAGGTCTCGATTTCGCCACCTCAATTGGTCCGAATGTGTCGCAAATACCCGCGAGGCACCTTGTTCCACATTCCTGACAGCACACCGACATCCTTTCACGACGCTGAAGGAAGACCGCTCACTGGGCTAATGTCCGCGAAGCTGTGGTACCTGATCCTCCTCCACCGGCAGTTTCCAGGGGCCAAGCAGGTCATATTCGTACCTATGTACCATTCAAACCTCAATCGCTGGACCGCTTGCTTCGCATACACATCTTCTCCCTACCGCACGTTCACATACGAAGGCGAATACTTGCATGTCCTATCATTCTGTAACGCTATTCGTGCGGAGGTCATCAAGATCGCAACCCTGTTCGCCGACAAGCAGAAAAGCGAGTTCATTGGATCCGTGTCACACGAACTGCGCAGTCCATTGCACGGCATTTTGGCTGCGATTGAGTTCCTACAGGAGACAGAATGCAGCACGTTCCAGAAAAGCTGCATAGATACTGCCGACGCTTGCGCTCACACTCTTCTTGACACTAGTAAGCTCCCGAGCGCCAGGAAAGACTAGAATGGCTTGCACTGACGCTCTTGTCTCTCAATAGTCAGCATGGTCCTGGATTACAGTAAGGTCAAATCCTACGAAGGGCCGGCTCAGGATTCCACTCCACCAAACACGACTGATACTGGCGGAACACATGAGAATCTACGTAAATCGCCAGACCACATCTTACCAAGGACTGCTACGGATGCGCAACTGAACTCGTCGTCCAATTGTGACATAGCCAAGATCACGGAGGAAGTTGTGGATGGTGAGCAGGCACAAACGGGTCACATGGGTGATTGCGATTCTTGCTCGCATGCTAATATTGATAGGTCTTGCTACTGGTCACCTTACACGCGTTCGCACCAACCTCGGATTCGATGATGTCGGCAACGAGCACAATCCAAGTCTGGTGAGCCTGGCTGCGCGACCAGGACTCCGCCGAGTCCTTGCCGCAACACGACCGGAGGTTGAGTTGGTACTTGACATTCAAGCCATGTCTGACTGGGTGTACCACACGCAACCTGGCGCATTCCGCCGGATAGTCATGAATCTCTTCGGCAATGCCCTCAAATACACCAAGCATGGGTACATCAGTGTGTCTCTAAAAGTCGTTACGGCTCGTCGTGCAACACCGCCGTCAGCAGCGGAGCCAAGAACATCTTCATCCGAGTCCACGCATCTCGTCAAGCTCATAGTCCAGGACACTGGCAAGGGCATGTCTCCGGAATACCTTCGCACGAAAATATTCACACCTTTCTCCCAAGAAAACGCCAAAGCCGCCGGAACAGGCTTGGGTCTCAGCATCGTGAAAGCCTTGGTCACCATGCTTCAAGGCAACATAGACATCAAGTCAATCCTCAATATGGGAACCATCGTTTCGATAACATTTCGTGACTAAAATGCAAGACTCTAGCCCACAAGTGCCACGCTGACTTTGTTGTTACAGCAATGCAAAAAGCCGTTCAGGACCTGTCAGATGGTCTTGTCGCACAGCCAATGTTCCAGGACCCGAGTGTGTCTGCACTCCAGCGTATGCCGCGTCGACCGCAAGCTGCCATCTATGAGCCTGCTCTCGAAGACGATAGCTTTGGACAGTCTCAGGGAGTCATGGTCGTTCACAAAGCCCTTGTGCAGTATATGGTTGGCTGGTATCACATGCCGACTCTGCAGACCTGGGATTTTGAAGCGCCGGCGCAGATCTTGATTGTCGACGAAGTTCATCTGCCAGCGGTAATCGCCTGTCGGCCGGACTTTTTGGATAGCCTACAAAGACAGAGTATTATCATTCTATGCGCAAATGCCTCGCGGCAGGCGATTCTGTCGCAAGACATACAAAGCGGGCAGGTTGAGCTTCTTTGCAAACCATTTGGACCGTACAAGCTGGCAAGGACGATATTTCGCGCATTAGAGAAGGCAGCACAATCTCAGACGAGATTGGAGGTCATTGCCCTTCCCACCATTCAACCTGCTACCCCTTTGTCAGACGCATCCACGAAATTGATAACACAGAGAGGCAGTAGCTCTTCCGAGGCGGAACGATCTCAGTCTCCATCACCT
Source organism: Teratosphaeria zuluensis (assembly GCA_007113905.1). Lineage (NCBI taxonomy): Eukaryota > Fungi > Ascomycota > Dothideomycetes > Mycosphaerellales > Teratosphaeriaceae > Teratosphaeria > Teratosphaeria zuluensis. The sequence goes on from VCMQ01000026.1 coordinate 254,690, forward strand.
GGACCAGCTAGCGCAGGGGAGACAGCCAGCGGGCTCCCTTTGCGGCCGACATCGACCAGACAGTCCAGTGCTTCTGTCGCTCGCAAGCTCGCGCTTCCGCCAAGGCTCTGTAAAGACATTAGGTCCGGTCCGGATGGAGGGTTTCCCTTTCCACAGACACCACCGGTAGAGCAGGCAGGCAGCAAGGTCATGGAGTCCGTTGCAGCAGCTGACGTACTATGCGTCACGCCCACGCAGAAGGAAAGCGAAAGCGCCAGCGGTTTCCCTTTCTTGGCGCCACCAGAAAAGCTCCCAGAACCATGTCCTTCCGGGTCGGAGACTCGCGCAACGCCACAGCTCACTCGGGCCCACACGGACAATAATTGCCACAACGACTGCCGTGCCACCGAAGACAAGCCACTAGCTGCATTGCCCACTTCAGTTCATGGAGCGCAGTCAATTGCGGAGGCTCCACTGGCGCCGCAAGGACGAAAGCCGAAACTTCTTCTGGTCGACGACAACAAGGTGAACCTGAATCTTTTGCACATGTCAGCAAAGAAAATAGGCTTCGGTCCACAGTTGGTGCTGCTGGCAGAAAATGGGCAGGAGGCTGTAGAGCAGTATACACGAGCTTTGCAGGCGGGATGTCCTCCTGACGTAATTTTCATGGACATCAGCATGCCAATAATGGACGGATACGATGCTACTCGACGCATTCGACATATGGAGGATCAGCGCCTGGAGGACGAGAAGCTGTGTAGGCGAGCGCTCATTGTTGCGCTCACGGGTAATGCTGGAGGACAAAATCAAAGCGAGGCGTTCAAGTCGGGCGTTGATGTCTACATGACCAAACCTATGAGCATGAAGGAAGTTGCGAAGCTGCTTGACAATTGGCGAGAAGAAGCGAGGACGTGAGTTCTGGTCATCCTGAGAACAAGTCATGGTCGAGAAGCTGGGGAGATGCGATCGCTCAGCGTGGATTGGGGTCATGTACTCATGCACATGCATTACCTACGCTCGCAGACCTCAGACTAAGAATCGGAAGCCTCTTTGCATTGCTTCGCCTTCTCCTTGCATAGCACCTCCGCCAATCGCACCCTGTACTGGCACGCCTCGATCAAGCTTCCCATTGAGTCGCACCAGTAATATGCGAAGGACACCCGCCAGTAATATCGCAACAAACGCGGTACAGCAGTTGACCGTGAACGCGAGAGTATACCTTGGCCCTCCACTGTACATGTATGATGAAAAGATGTTGGCTGTGTTGCTGACTGCGTTGATAGCGGCCAGGGCCGCAGCTCTCTTGGCGGGCGGACGTGGTATCGTATTCGAGATCCAGGCCAACACAATCACAAAGCCGGCGTAGACGCTCGGGACCATGAGCATCATTGCGACATATCTGGGAGCTGTCGATGTCGTAGCTGCTGCAAGGATGAATGACGCCACAGTCACTAAGAGTGGAATCGAGATGTGGAGAAAGCGCTCGCCGGTCTTGTCGGCATGCCACGAATTCGCAAAGCAAGTGATGATGGCCAGAATGTATGGTGGTGCTGTCAAGCAGAGCGTGACGATGTTACCGTAGCCTAGTGTCTCAACGACGGATGGGAAGAAGTTGGTGACGGATGCTGAGAGGACGATGCAAAGTAGCATCAGCATCAGGATCCAGACTTTAATGTCTTTGAACGCGAGTATCATGCCGTGCCAGAACGATTGTTCCTCTGAGCTGGTCCAGTCGTCGACGCCGATGTCCTCTTGTAAGCGCCAGACGGCGAGCTCGCGCTCTTCTGCTGAGAGCCATTTGGTTGTGCGTGGGAAGTTGGGCATAATGAAGAAGGCGCATATCGCTACGAAAATGGTGATGGCGCCTTCGATCTAATTTTCAATTCAGCATGGCAGACAAGATCAGGCACGTTTGAGCTGGACTCACAATGAACAGCCATCTCCACGCTGGCAGGCCTTGCACGCCATCCATGCCATTCGTGATGCCAGCTGCGATAAGGCCGGCGAATGCTCCTGAGATGAGACTTCCTGAGTACAGGATGGCTGAGCGGAAGGCGAGCTCTTTGCGAGTGTACCAGCATGAAAGGTAGAAGAGGCAGCCTGGAAAGTAGGCGGCTTCGATGAAGCCCAAGCAGAATCGGGTAGCTACTAGACCGCCGAAGCTCTTGGCGGCTGCTGTGGCCGTGGAGATGGCACCCCAAATGACCTGTTCCTGTTAGCAAGATTCATCGGAGGACGCTGCTTCGATCGATCAACCAGCCAATCGATGCCAAACTGGCTTACTAGGCTCCTCCAGCGATTGACGAAAAAAGAGTGAAAGAAATACGGCAAAAGAGTCATGCTGCTGGGTTTGGGACTCACCATACAAACAGGCAGGTACAACCCAGGCTTCCCGATCTTGTTGAGAAATAAGTTCGATGGAATCTGCATCAGGATGTACCCGACGAAAAGAATGCTGACGCAAGTCTCATATTGCGAGTCCGTAAGGCCTAACGACACTTGCAATCCTTCCTTTCCGGACAGTCTGGCCGTGGCGATGTTGTTGCGGTCCAGATAATTGAGGATGTACATAAGAATCACTGACGGGAACAGGCGCAAGTCGATCTTGCGCACCATTGCAGCCTCTTTCGCTTTTCTCTCATTGCTTGTCATTGCTTGAATGGAAGGCGGAGCTCGAAGAGTACGGTCAACGGCAGATGCCTTGACGGCGTCTATTTCAACATCGTCGAGCTGCTCGGCACTGGCTTTGAGGTCCTCGCCGTCGGATGGAGCAAGCTGCTCCAGTGGTGCGCCCATGCTGGCTGTTTAGTGACCTGCCCCAAGGTGCTGTGAATCTTACCTGAGAGGACTGGAGGGCATCGTGGAGTTCACATATATTGACGGCGTTCGATATACCGGCTAAGGATATCACTTGCCCAACACGGACTTCCGCCATGTGCATTGGTGGAGCAGCACATTCGCCAAACAGTCTTAATCAAGTACGGCTCGAGAAATCGATCCACATAGGCACAATGCCAGGCAATATCCAGCCAACCAGAATTACAGATGGTGGCTTTCGGAAGTCCTATGCCGGAGACAGTGTTACGACCTCGACGGCGCGCCGGCTCGGCATTTGCAGTCGGTGAACAAACGTCCTGCACTCATCAGAGGTGGGCGGGATCGAACAGATTTTGAGGTCATTTTCAAGCTACCTCCGTACTGCTCCGCTGTGGGCCTCCACAATGCAGTGGTGGCCCCGTAGTGGGGTCCCATGAAGCTGGAGAGGTGGAGGAATTCGGACCTTCTTATCTTGGCACGCAGATCAAGTCCATGCCGATCAGCAATACTGGCTGAAAGGTTCTCCTAATGAAGCTGATATACATGCTATAGAACACAAATGGTCCTGCCCAACTTTCGCTTCTCTCAAGACGTTTCATGATGTTGGCGCCACCTCAAGCTGCTGCACTCTCTGTACACTGCGCTTTCCCCGCTACATAAGCTGGCTGGTCAAGGAAAGCCGTCGAGTGACTAACGGCGCGGGAGGGGACGTGTCTGGCGACGGAGGTCTGTGCTGAGATGTGACTTCTAGCAAGTCCACCATGCTGGCTCCAGGCGAGTCGATCAATGTCGCCAAACTGATGGAACGCTCTTCACCGCTACCAACGACCGCAACGTTCAATGCCGCAGGCACGGTTTTTGGAGACACAGGTTCCGATTGGCTAAAATCAACGACGTCAACACTGCCATCGACGGCAGTGCCAAAATCTGGCGAGTCCTTGTTCTTCTCGAGCTCCGATGCGTTTCGCTGGATGTCTCGAGCAAGCTGGCGAAGTCGCTTGTATTGCTTGTAGTCTTCGACCTCGTCGATCCATGGACGACAAAGAACGTCTTCCATACTTGGCTCAGTCGACAGGCGCGTAAAGGTGATGTCGTAGAAATGCTCCTTCGTCTTGCGATCCTCATGGATTGCCCAGCCAGTCACTTTGTGCCTGCAGGAAATATACATTCAGCATCGTGCGAATGTGTAAGAGGCTTCGATTTATAGCGCTAATTGCCAGCCATGACTCACAGACCATCGTACCTCACGCCAGCCTTCGGCGTCCAGAAACTCCTTAGAGTATGGCTTCGCAGGATGCGCACGGGTTTTCTGCTCTCGCGCGTGGCGGCCGTCAACCGATATCTACCACTACCGTGAAGATGCTTTGCGCGGTAGATGAATTGTGTTGGACTCGATGACGAGATTTCCTCATCGCCAGCCATCAGCACAGCGTAAGCGCCATGCGCATCCGCCACAATGCGGCCTTCATTTTCAGATCGGTCGATGATGCCATCGCGATGTGCAAACAAAGGATTGATCCACCAGCTGCGAAAGTCAGCACTCATTCTCTACTCATATGAGATTTTGACCGACTCTCCAGGCTTGAAGCCGAGATCACCCCAGCTGTGCGCGGCAAAAGCCTTGATTTCCTTCGCCTTCATCCACCTGATCATCAGTTTGTCTTTACTGGTATCCTCTGGCTTGCAGACGCCATGTAATCGTCCGCCTTCCTCATACAACAGCGTTCCCAAACCATCGAGCCTGCCGAATTTCTGCTCCCACGCTTCTGCGACCATGTCACACCGCTCGATGAACAGTCTTGGCCAGCGAGTTGCACGACCGGTGATATCAAGGATCGCAAGATGGATGCGGCTGTATTTGATGTCTCGAACGTCAATCTCAGCGTTACCAAGCTGTCGAATGAGTTCATCGAGCTTTAGGATATCGTCCGCATGGAGGGAGTCTGGCCCTTCGCGGGCTACCTCTTGGTCGAGGACATCACGAATCCAACGAGTTCGTTCACGCAGATATTCGGGATTGGTGATTGAGGTCGCACTGCTTGGTGCGGGATCGGTCTCGATAGTTGATGGCTTCGGCTGGATGGTGCCTGTACGAGTCATTGCAAGCGCCATTGCGTGCAGTCCAGCATTATCGGCAAGTGAGCCGTTGGAAGAGCCTGTCAGGATAATCAATCTGCCCGAGACGCTGATGCGGTCGATTCACTAGCTCAAGCGTCTTCTCACTCGATCAGTCTGACGTCGTTCGACCATTTCAGGCGTAAGAGCAATTTCGAAGCACGGCTAGGCGCCAGGAATGGGCATCTTCACGGCGTCCTCGAAGTCAGCAGTTGCGCAATAATCTCTGTGATGAGCATAACAGGAAAGAGAGCCTGTGTGGCGAGATGCAACATTGACAGCAGCATACGAGGCTTCCCAGGTTGCACTTGGCAACGCCGGCTGATCAGTAGAGGATAGACACTTCCCAAGAGGTCGCACATGGGCTCCGCACTTGACGCCCACATGGAAGCCACCCTTCATGCAACGCCGCCTGCCTGGAGCCCAAGTTGCCGACTTGACCAAACATGATGCTCACCACTCATGAGCAGGATGGGACATGCTCCTCGAGAACTTGTTAAAGAGACATCGGCGCTTATCGTGTAGCAGGTTCAGATGCTCGAGCAACTTTGCTGAATCAGTTCTTGGCAGAAGAAGTGTCTCGCATGGTAGTTTGAAAATGGCAATCTCGGGGTGGACCAAAGCTCGCAGCACTGCTGCGTTGGAGATCTAGTGCCAGACCGTGGCCGCATGGTCTGCGATGCTGTCTCTTCTGCGCCACAATTATGACGGCGAAGGTGTTGATGAAGAAGGAGACAGGTTGACGGCTTCAGCTCGAATCGGCGGCATCAATGCCGTCGTTTCGGATAATCTGTTCTTCCTGCCCCGAGGCTGTCGCAAAAACAGGGCAGCGAAGTCGGCGACTGGCCACCAAGCTCGGTATATTTTGGCTGCAAGCGAGCAGCGGTGACCTACAACACACCATTCCCGATCATCATGTCTTCTTACAATATCGTCGTTTTTGCCGGTTCGTAATCTACTCCGCATGCTCGATCAAAAACTGACTTGAACATTTCAGGTGACCACTGCGGCCCAGAAGTGAGGCAGAATTTATATGTTCATGCGCCAGCTTCCGCTGACTTGAAAAAAGGTCACAGCCGAAGCAATTAAAGTGCTGAAGGCAGTTGAGAATGGCAGCGATGTCAAGTTCAATTTCCAGGACCATGCATTAGGAGGTGTACGTTGGGCATTGGTTCCTTGGTAGAACAATCCGCTGACCTTGAATCAGGCTTCAATCGATGCCCATGGCGTGCCACTCACAGATGAGGCTCTCCAGGCTGCGAAGGATGCCGATGCAGTCTTCCTCGGTGCCATTGGCGGACCAAAATGGGGCACAGGCAAAGTGCGTCCCGAGCAGGGCATCCTCAGACTCCGCAAGGAAATGGGCACATATGGCAACCTGAGGCCATGCTTTTTCGCATCCGAGTCGCTCGTCGACATCAGTCCGCTGAAAGCCTCGGTCTGCAAAGGTGTCAACTTTAACATTGTCCGTGAGCTGACTGGCGGCATTTACTTTGGCGACCGCAAGGAGGATGACGGGTCCGGCTATGCACTGGACACTGAGCCATACTCGCGGGCAGAGATTGAGCGAGTGACCAGACTGGCGGCCTTCTTGGCTTTGGCTGAGGATCCACCAGCGCCTGTCATCTCACTTGACAAGGCCAACGTCATGGCCACGAGCAGGCTGTGGAGGAAGACTGTGACCGAAGTTATGGAGAAGGAATTCCCGCAGCTCAAGCTCACCCACCAATTGATCGACTCCGCAGCAATGATCATGGTCAAGAACCCAAGAGCGCTCAACGGTATTATCGTGACGAGCAATTTGTTTGGCGACATCATCAGTGACGAGGCGTCGGTCATTCCTGGCTCGCTTGGTCTGCTCCCGAGTGCTAGCTTGACCTCTTCTCCCGATGGGAAGGGCAAGTGCAATGGAATTTACGAGCCGATTCACGGTATGGAACCCCGAATATGCCATCAAATCAATGCTGACATCTTGCAGGCTCCGCACCAGACATTTCTGGTCAAGGCATCGTAAACCCGGTTGCGGCCATTCTGTCTACTTCTATGATGTTGAAGTTTTCCTTCCAGCGTCCAGATCTGGCAGCAAAGGTCGATGAGGCAGTTCGTGTTGTCATTGATAAGGGCATCAGAACCAGAGATATTGAAGGCACGGCATCGACTAGCGAGGTGGGAGACGCAGTCGTGAAGGAGCTCGAGGCTATTCTAAAGCGGTAGGTAATTCATTAATTTACCGAACCGGAAAAAGTAGATTGCAAAAATCACACGAAACGTGTATGACCCACCCTATTGCTTGTTGGCCTGCTGTAGCTTCGTATAGCGTGGATTAGCCTGGCATGTTTCCACAAGCCGAGGCATAGGTTTGCGGATCAACGGGAGAAGTATTTATGCATACGTATACCCCCAACCAGTTACATCTGTGTGTCACGGAACCATTTTTGGCACACTTCGCAAATAGGAACGACCAGTATGGCCGCAACGAACGGAGCTGTCAGCTATGCAGCCGCGGCTGCTGCACCAGCTACTACTACCAAGACCAATGGCAAACTCAAGTCACCTGACGAGCCCAATGTGGAAGGCGCGCTTAATGGAGCATATGATCTTTCGGTCAACGATCTCAGCAACATCGCTCGCTATGAACCGGCCCCTGGAGCAGGTATATCTCTGCGATCCAAGGTTAGCTTGCCTGCCGGCTCGCATTTCTGCTACATCACGTCCCATGAGCCACAGCCGAAGCCAACATGGAAGACGATCCAAACTTCCGAGACGACACACACAGACCCGCAGAGCGCTCTGCTATACATGAACCACTCCTGTGCTCCGACGCTGGAACTCCACATGGCCACGCCGGACTCGAAAGGCCTCTACCCGCAACGAAGTGAGCAGCATCCACATGGCGTGGCGGGTGAAGTGAAGGTGTCGAAAGACCGTGGTATTGCGAGTGGTGATGAGCTTACGTTCTTCTACCCGAGCACGGAGTGGCAGTTTGACAGACCCTTTGACTGTGTTTGCGGAAGCCAGCAGTGTGTCGGGATGGTGACGGGCTCGAAGGGACTAAGTCGCCAGGTGCTGGAGGGCTACTATGTCAATGATCATATCTGGCGGTTAAAGGACGCGCAGCAGAGTGGGAGCAATGGCACTAACGGTCATGCTTGAGCCGAGCTCTAAGATATCGGTGGCTGAGAAGCCGGTGTGTGGAGGCATTTGTTTTCAACTAAAAGCATCGATGTTAGCCGTTCAACAATGTGGCTGGGTTAGGATAGATTTGCCTGTGGGCAAGATCCAAAAGCATGAAGGCGCCAATGCGTCTCCCGGGCGTATGCCTTAAAAAGATTGGTCGTGTCCTTTACACTAACACTGCAATGACAAGTGTTTCTGCTGAGTGCGTGCTGGATGGACACCAGTGTCATGTCCGCACTCTCCAATGCAACAATCTTCTTGCGCATGAGCATCTCCTCGAAGTTCTGATAAGCTTCGCTAGCGATATCGGCTAACGGGCATGCAATATGCCTTCCGAATGAGCGAATATTTGTGGATGGTCCAGGAGAGAATCGACCAAGCAGATTGTAAGTCTGATGAATGATCTGGTACTAGTTTTGCAGAGGATAACGATATTCCTCTCTACCGTGAGGGCGGGCCCGCCTCATACGCTAACCCAAATGAGAAAGAGCAATTGGTTGGAGCTTCTCGACCATCGGCACCCGCCTGCGAATCGTTTCCTGCCACAAAGAACCCGGATATCATCGAACACAATTTCGCGCTGTGGAATGACTGCGGATTGATGGAGGCATTACCATCTTGACGTCGATCTGTGATGGCACATGTCTGGGATCAATGGCGTGTGGGTACTCTTGGTGCCCGCTACGTCATCCTACAACCAAGCCACTCTTTACACAATGCACGCGTAACAGAGTTTGGATATACATCAAGCTAGGTGCCTTGTTTCCCTTCATACTCCATACGTGAAGGAAGATGTCATTCAGCCCAATACAAGCGAGTTGATTTGATACTGATCACACAGACCCGACACCATGGCACCGAAGACCAGCTCAAAGCAGGCCAATGAGCCCCAGGGGAAAGCAAATGAGCAGCAGGGCAACGAGCCCTCACAGGAGGAGCGCAAGCAAGAAAGCTCAAAGGCTGCTCAAAAATCGTTAGAGCTTGAGAAAGAAGCCAAAAGACTCACACAGGCTGCAGCGGGTGCTGGCGATCCCGAGGAACGACAGAAATTGCTCAATGAAGCTCTCAAGAAGCAGCTGGAGTCGGAAAAGTTTGGCAAAGTCGCAAAATGGCTCCAGTCAGGCACGATCCAGGGCGCAATCGCGGGTGGTGGCATTGGCATGTTTCCTGGAGCCACACTGGGGACTTTGACGGGCACCCTCGTTGGAGGCCTGACTAGCACTGTTTTGGGTGGACTAGGCGCGGGAGGTGGCGCAATATACGGTGCCATCAATGGACCCTTCTTCGACATTGCAGAGAGAGCAGGTGCGGGTATCCAGAAGATCACGGGCAACTTGCCAGGATGGAAGGCAACTCCGGAGCAGAAGAAGGCATTAGAAAGGATGATGGGTCAGGTGGACGAGCAGGAGGTCAGCTATGATGAGATCCAGAGTATGGCAAGAGGAGAGGAGAGGAAGACAGCGTTTGGTGGCGGTGCTAAAGGAAACGACAGAACGTGGACCGAGTATGCTACTAGTATGATACCCTCCATGCCTTCCTGGAGTTCAAAGGACCAGGAAGGTGGAGATCAGGCAGGGCAGGATAAGACCAAAGGTGATGGTCAGTCAGGTCAGCCAAAACCAACAGGCGAGGCATTGCAGAAGGACTCGCCATCTACGCCAGGACCGCAAGCTCGGGATCCGAACAAGAGGAAGCCGAGGAAGTTGGGACAGCCGCCAAAGAGTGCTGCACAGTCTCCTTCGCAAAAGGAGAACCAGAAGCCACCATCTGCCAAAACAGACGGAGCCACCAAGGAGGCGGCTGCAGCGCAGCAGCCTCAGAAGCCCAGTCAAGGTACACCGACGAAGACGCGGCAAGGCGCGACAGATCAGCCTAGGAGGTCGTCCAGGTTACAGAGCACCGCTGGTGGCGACAAGCGGGCACCGGCGCAGGCTTCATCGCAGGAGAGAGTCAAGAAGGCACCGAAGAAGTTACAGGTCAGGTCACAGAAGGCTTGATGAGTGCGTTCGAAGTGGGATGATCGGATGGAAGGTGCCTGACCGTATGGATCCCGACTGTTGATGCGACCTTTTCAGCCCTTCTCGCCCGTACATGATGATATCCTGCGACGGATAGGACCCGGACCAGTTGCCTTCGACGTACATATCTCGAGGTGGCAAGATGGATCACGGACAATTGGGAAGCGGAAGCGGTCAGTCGGTGCTGGCGCACAGGCTGGGAGGAGGACTCGGGGATCGGCCATGGCAGCCGATGGCTCAGAAATGCACGCTGGCGCGTTTCGAGCTTTATCTTGGTCCCTCGCATTGCAAGCATGCCTCGGCTATGGTCGCTTTGGCGTGCCTATATACAATGACCACGGAGCACATGACCTCCCCCTTTGAATCTTGCCTGCCCGCTTCTACACTGCAGGCCGCCAGCTGTGCTCATTACCATCTTCCCCGGAGCGACTGGGTTATGCGCTCTCCGTGAGTGCAGGCCGGGTGGCGACCACACTGAATCGCGGCTTGGCGCCCCTTTCCTGTAGAAGTTCTGCCAAAGGCTCGATGTGCAGGCATCCTGGTCCTGCATATTTCCCTCCCTCGCTTTGGTCAGGCCAAGTATATGCTACGTGGTTCTCGGCGACTCCCTAGCTACGACGGCCGCAAATGGTGATTCTCGATAGATGTCGTATCATCAGCGCCACAAGCATGCACGAATACTCGACTGACACCGATTGGAGACATCTCAGATCTGGTCTTCAACCACCGCCATGCTCAATGCCATCACCTTTGGAGGCAGTGGCAATAGTAGAAGCCCGAAGGAAGGAATACTAGGGTAATATTCTGGCCGATCTGTGGTCAATTTGACTGACGAGGACGTCAATACGCAAGATATGCTCATGTTTGACGGTCTTGTGGACGATATTCTCTGCTGACACAACAATGGACGCAACTGGCGGAGAATATCGCTCATTTACAAAACCGTTTTGATAGCATCGAACGCATGAGCCTCCAAGATTCCATAAATATGCTCCTTCACATTCTGTCAGTCTGACAATCAGACACAAAGCTCACAGCACCGGAAATACTCACCCAATCCTTACACATCCTCTCCCCAGTAACGGTTCCTCCACCATGCGGGTCGGGATACTCGACGTCGAGTTGCCCCGCGCATCGAATACCCTCTTGAATGTAGTCGAAACAGTGGCTGATATGCAGGCTCCCGTGGTTCAGGCCCACGAGGCTCGTGAGCTCGATAGGAGGAAGTGAGTGGAAATCTTCCGGGGCTAGGCGGCCGTCGACGAGGTCGTAGAAGAGCTTGCGGATGCGGATCTGAGGAAATATGTCAACGTACACGTACTTCCTGCGTACCTCATTCAGGGTGTGTATTGGTTCCGCCAACTCACCAGACAGTGCAATTGATGCGCCATTGATAAGCCATACAGGCCCTTGTTCGGTTCGAGCGCCGGATGTGGGACGCCAGGAGGCAGGCCGTATTGCTCAGGGTGGTCGATGACGATGTGCCCTTGCGATGCTAGAGATCTTCATTAATTTTACTTTACAGCAAAGGCGCGGCAGGCATGTCACTCAACGGCCGATCAGAGCATGCCATGCTTCATTCGATTCGATTGTTGCTGGGAGTCCGAGAAGCTCATCCGGAGTGAAATTCAATGGCCTCGTAGGAACTGCACGTAGTGTGTGAGATAACTAGTAGCCTTTGAAGATATCACAGTCTTGCCGTACCATTTTCTAAAAAAGGGACCCTGTGGCTCTTTTCTGTTACTAATACCGCGCCTGATGGCCCCGAAGCTTGCGAATGTAGTATTTCTTGATTCCGGCATCCAGTCGTGAACATCACGTTCGCTGCTGCTGTCCCCACGAAAGCTGCAACAGCGAAGACGGCGGCATATAGCAAAACCCAGACAAACTCCCGGCGGGTGACCCCTCGTCCATGCGCGGCAGCATCTGATCGATCAAAGGCGTCGTTTGCCAGATGTTCCTCGCAGTCGCTTGCCCTCCCACTCTCTTCGCATCCCTTCACGGCCATGTACCGAGGACGAGGACTAGTGTTCCAGACTCTTCCGGGACCGGGCACGAGCTTCTCGCGGGTAGCATTCCAAGACATGGTTCAAGATGGAGATACCGGCGTTGTTGTAACGACGTAAGTGTTTGGTTGGCGTGATGGGATCGCAATGGGAGCAGTTGATTGTGAGAATCCGAGTACATCGAGAGGGTTGTGAGACTTTAAAAATAGATGCCACGATCAGTGCAGTGGCTTGACATCGAACGTAGAGAGATCCAGCAGGGATGATCGTGCTTTGAGCTTACTCTAGACACAGCCTGCAATCATCCCTGGTCGGTCTATGGGGTCAGCACAAGCAAGCTTCTTGGTACTGATTGATCAATGTGAATTGTATCACCTGCTCCGCTGCGAACATTCTCTTTCGACTATGTTCACTTCTTGGTCAAAATATGTGTTAGAGGTATCGACAGGGCGAACAGACATCGGAATGGTCTGCAGATTCATTGTGAGTCCAACCTGCCAGTGCCTCCCCAGCCAGTCCATGCGACCAGTCTGCCCAGTCCACTGCTCGTGCCTCGGATGGCCTCATCCTTCGCGCGCCCCACGATTGTACTCTGGCCGTCTGCGCTGGCACTCAACGATCGCAAGACAGCAAACATGGGCTGTATTCATCTCAGCCAAGACTTTATCGCGGCCGCGGTGTGATCATGAAGCCATTATTATTAACATTGCAGCCATACTGCATATAATGTCTCTTTCGTCCTGTCGACCTCACCGATCATGCCACGGCCCTGCCACTTGACTCGCAGATGTTCATCTACTCGGCATCCTCACACCCAATAATTGGCACCACCTCGGCCACACCCCAAAAGTATTAGACTCCCAGTAGCCCCCATCACCCCTGGCATCGCAAACACCCAACAGATTATCTGCGCTTTCCACATCCGCAAAGAGCCGGCGTGAAACCGTGACAGCACGAATGTTCAGTGCGTATGGTAGACCGAGTCACCGAGGTGGCGAGGTATGTTTGTTCGGACGCGGGCGAGGTTTGGGCCCGCCGGCCGTGCCGAATTTGTGGGGGCCATATATGTAGAAGTTGGAAGATGTGCTGACTGAGGAGCACTTCACTTCTTTCTGGACCCGGGAGGATTGGGCAGTATGATTGAAGTTGAGGAGAGCGGGTCTTGTACTATGGTACGGGAGCTGTACAATACACTATGATACTTCGCAGCTGCTCGACAGCACTGTTGTCCTTGCCAGCTGCTACCGATTTCGCTGCAATACGCGAACCCCTTCACCTCACTCCCTTCACACCAACGCGCGAGCAACATATCAGCCGAGACCGCATCAGCCAGACCGCAGGCGCAACGGCATAGCTTGAGTCACTGCCAATCGCCAGCTCATCTGGCCCCCATTCCCTCCGCATCTCCCACGCTTCCCTCTCCGACCCTTCCCTCTCTCGCACACTCGCCTACCTCGTTTCTTGCAAGCCATAGCGCTTCCAGTACTCTGTCCTTATACTTCGCGCTCTTGCGTGCTCAAATGCTGTGCCTCAAACTTGCGAGCTATGGCGGCGCAATGAGCTGCAGCTAACGCTACCATTGGGAATGTGCTCTCGCCGTCCGCAGCTCATGGAGAGATGCCAACAAGAGAGATGATCCAAGCCAAGAAGGGAAGATCAGACAAGAATCACAGAGCTTATCTTCCATACACTCATCTCTTATGCAAATGGTTCGTCTCTTCCAGCAGAACTAAAATATGCGTGAATCGCAGGATGATGCCCCGTAGGTACCCCGTTCCTTCCCAAACTCCGCGCCATACAAAAAGACACATTCGTAACAAGCCACTAATGGCATCAAGATACCGCTATGACTTTAGACACTGCTCTCTGGGCTCTCGCCCTCGGCAACAACAGCCACACCCAGACCACGATCTGGACTGGAGCGTATGAGCTGTTCTTGCCTCCTTGCTCGCATGAAGTCTGACACAGCTCGGATCAAGATGAACCATCCAACAATCATCAGAACGTAAGAAAGCCAGTCACTAGTCGAGAGCCCCATCTGTCCTGATGCTCCGTCCGGTGAGCCGACCTGGCCCGGGTCGAAGTCGTGAGAATTTGGATCTTCAGGCACACCGACATCTGCTCCACCATCGCCACCAGGGGTCATATTCGAGTTCTTGGAGGACCCATATCGCATGGAGAAGCCAAACTGCACGAGCGTAATACCCAAGCCGGCACGTGAGCCATGTTTCGCGGCGTGCGTCGTGTGCAGGAGGTATGTGAGTAGGAACCCTATGAGCTGGAAGGACATGGAGATCAGGGCATTCCAGATGAAACTGAACAGACTCCCGACCAGTAGCCCATCCACGAATACATCGTCCGGGTTACCAGTCATGTGGTAGGGTGACATTACTGTCGTCTCCCAGTACGGCGGTGTCGCATCGGCAGCCGCTTGCTCGTATGTCGGTGGTTTCTCTTCCAGATCCTCGCCAGGCCGTGGCTTCGCGCTGATATTCGCAAACACTCCATCATTCGTGCCACTGCCTCCACCCATTATTCTGCCGCCGGTCGGAGGCGTGAACACTGGTATTTCCGTCACTCGTCGCTGCTGTATGTTCGGTCTCTGGGATTCTGCCGCCACAGGCGTTGCATCATCGCGGGGAGATTCCGGCTGATTGCGGTCGCTTGATATGAGTCGCCGTCGGTCTCGTGAGTCGTCGTCGTCGTCCTCGTCATCTGAAGGTGCACCAAATGCATCATTCAAATCCTGTGCCTCCTCCTCGCTGCGATGTGTCCCATCCCTCGATGGCCGCCGGGAGCTGGCGCGGCTTCGGAATGACGGTGGCGGCGAGTCTGGGATCGGCCGCGCTAGGGTGTTGGTCGCATGGTCGTCTTGGTCGTTGTCTGCTACCTGTCGCGCCATATCCTCAGTATCCTGCGCATCAAGACATGTGTCGCGCTGTCCGATCTGTGAGAGACGATCAGGTGGGCGCTTAGCCTGACGTACCCGCTCGTAGCGCTGTGAGCTCATGGCTCCGAACGTGAATATGCGCAAGATCAGTCAGTATCGAACAGAGTGACGAGCAGAACGCAAAGTGTACAAGCGTGTAATAAAGCAGCTGATGTCGTCGTGGAAGGGCAGAGAGCGTGATAGACTCGCAGGTGATTACGATGTGAGATGCGCTGGCGGGCGACGGGTCTCGGGGTCTCGGTAGATCTGATGAGCCGCTGCCGGCCGAGTCTGTACAGTGGCTGTGCGCCGGTGGCGCAACCTAAATTACCACAATGTGAAACGTATTGTCGCTCCAGTTTCGTGCCTTCCCTTTCAAGAACTTCTCAACTGACATATTACGACGACAGCGGACAAGCACCCCACGGTGGCTGCGGGACTTTTGCCTTTGCACCCTTCTTCACCCCTTTGGAAGCACATGCCATTGCGGCAGGTGCCTTCGTTGTGAAATCATGGCTCCTTCCTTCACTATGGACGACGATGACCGACCATCACTACCAGCCGACACGCTGGCACTGCTGCAGGAATTCCAGCTCGAAAAAGATGCTAGAGCAAAGCAGTTTGAGGACTTGAGAGTCAAGGCCGAAGAAGCGTTCGACAAGAACGACAAGCTCTCCATGGATCTCTTTGGCGAAGACTGGAACGCAAGTCAATTCTGGTACACAGACTCGACCGCTCATACTCTTGCAATGCAGCTCCTGGATGGCGCAGACGGCGACAGTCACATAGCTGTCGTCTCCGCTCCAAGTGTCTTTGTCGCCGCTCGCAACATCCTTAGTGAGTGGCCATCGGGCACAAGACCCACAATACGGCTCCTGGAATACGACAAAAGATTCGAAGTGCTGGGAGACGACTTCGTGCCTTACGATTTTGCCTTTCCGCTCCGCCTATCGCCATGGCTGAAGAATAGATTCGACAGGATTATTTGCGACCCACCTTTCTTGTCTGAGGACTGCCAGACCAAAACAGCCCTCACTGTCCGCTACCTGGCGAAGGAATGGGCACCTTGGGATGAAGGTGCACGGTCCGGTCTCAAATTCATATCGTGTACCGGAGAGAGAATGGCAGATCTGATTGTCGGGAAGCTGTACGGGAAGGTTGGAGTCAAGACCACGACGTTTGAACCTGAGCACAGTAAGGGCTTGAGCAACGAGTTCTGGTGTTACGCCAACTTTGACGGCGATGTTTGGAATTGGCGGGATTCGTGATATGATGTTAGTCCGTGTGCGCCAGACTGGTCCCCCCGACTTATGCAGACCATCGGCCTCTCGAGCTCTTACAAGCCGATTCTAACAACATTCTCCTCGGTATGCCTGGACAATCAGACTTCAATGCAACGCCGCCAACCGCTGCCGCCTTGGTAGCATGCGTCCCTTGCTACTCGATTGCGGCTCCTTCCTGTTTCAGCTTTAGCCGGAAGAATCGCTGCATGCGGGCCCTGTGCAGTGGACGCTGAACCATATTGTCGGGCAGGGCTCCACCGTTTGGCAAAGGCCCGAGACGACGGTTCTGCTATGTCTACTAAACGGCCCTCCTGCAGGTGCCCTGGCTCCAGGATACTAGCTCGATGATTATATATGACGCAGGAACATGTCACAGGCACGTGTCTAGGACCACGAGAGGTGGCAAGTGACGTGAGCTTTGCGACCGCGCGTGTCCGATCTGGAACGACTCTCGTACTATCATAGATGCCGTATCGGAAGTGTTGATCTGGCAATCTTGGCATGCTCAGCACGCCACTCTTGAGCGCCACTCTGTCTAGACTGTCATAACGACACCTGTCATAACAAGGCCTAGCTTTGGATTGCACAAGACCCTGACCCGACGATCAGCGTCGTTACTTTCAGCCTGGTTCTTAGGATGTTCACCCGGCTCTGCCGTACTACGTTTCTTGTTAATGGAACACCATTCTGTCTATCAATGCCGAGACGTATCAGATGGCGTCAGCAATTCATTAACATTCTACCAGCCTTGACAGGCAGGACCCGAATGAGGTCGTCTTCAATGATCGAAGCTTCAAGCCAAAGTGCGGCATGGCAGATGTCGAAAAGAGCTCGCATCCTCGGCAGCAAGATTGATCAGAAAGAACGTGCACTTTTCTCAGCTGACACTTTGCAGCGCATTGATCGGCCCGTGTCCTGATCGTACTGTCGCCATCCAGCTGCTCGAAATCAGCGACCACGATGCAATACGTTTGCTCGGGCTGCACATGCCTCATGGTCTTCATGCATCTCAGGCAGATCTAGCCAACAGGATCATCTCCCAGCGAGCCGGTGACAGCATGATAAGCGGAGCTCGATATGTCTGCATCTTCCAGCACTACGCTTGGCAGCTCCAAATTATGTCGGTCGCGTACTGCGTTCAGCAATTGCTCCGTCTGACCCTGGTACCGGGAGTACATCTCGCTCAGATGCAGAGAGAGCCGTTACGCGCGAGTATGCACCGAGAAGACGCTACCAATTGCGGCTCGCTCTCAACGAACCGATCGTCGACCGGACCGATCTATGCCCGGATGCGGTTGCTTCAGGCTTCTGATCGCTCATCTGCATGCAGGTGTGCAGACGATAGACCCTGTGGGGAGCCAAAGCCGATTGACTTTCGGCAGTTCTGCTCATGCTTGCGACGGCTGATGATTGTTTGAAACATCGTCGAAGCATGAGTATGTGACCGGTAGCACAGTCGTCAAGATTGAGCTCTGTGGGTAAACGCTACTATCCGTTCGGCTTGCCGCTCGGCTGGCTGATCATGGCTGCTGTGACAGCCTGCCACCTCCCATTCATTTGTGATTCGGTACCCTCAGCTCGTGAATGTCACACAGCGCGCATAACGGGCAATGGATACAGTACTGCGGTGGCTTGCAGCTACCATTCTTATGTTTGTACTTGTACCTACAGCTGACGCAAGAGCTCGAATGCAACACTGAAAGCAATCCATGGATGCCAACCAATAGCCGACGTCTATCGGTCCGAGGAGAGTGCACTAAATTGTCGGTCAAGGTCTCGCCGCTACATTGGTGGGTCCGGAAAATGTGCTTTCGACTGAGAAACACAAGCGGCAAGCCGAGGTGTGTCGGCGCGAGCAACAACGGTACACCAAACCAGTGATGCGAAGAACAAGACCCTAATGCCCGGGCGGTTGGGACTCCCCTGCAATGTCGCTTGGAGCAATGGGATGATTTTACGCGCTGATGCACATGCGTCTAGACGATTCGTCTGGGGCAGACCCGGGCTTGCATGTACTGCTGTGCGTGCGAGATTGATTACACTGCATCTCGCAGATTTGTGGGGTTGGAGCAACGCGCTTTGCAACCACCGGTGGTACAGATCGATCCGTGAGAGACTCCTGAATCGATGATCAAACAGAACGCGTCACACGCAGAGTTGCTGGAGACCAGATTGACGTTCAGAGCTGTGAACAACAAAGACTACCTGATGACCCGAACACCAAAGGACGAAGCCACAAACGCAATCGCAAGCACAAACACAATGGCAACCGAATATTAGTGCTGCTTTTTATCACCAAGATTCGCCGGGTCCAGAAGTCTCTGGATCGCTTTCTGCTCACTCCGTTACCACGCTATCCTTTCGCCCTTTGCCCGTAATGTTCGCTACCTTGAGAGAATCAGCAGAGCTCAAAACATCGTGCGTATGTGATTCAACGAACCTGAGACCCGTTGACAATTATAGGTTCAGCAGCTTTGCTCGCTTGTGCGGGCGGCGGGCTGACCGCAGTAGCTTCGCGATCATGCCTGACTGTAAGCCTCATGCCCATCCACGTCGAATTGTCAAACTTCTCGATCGCCTTTTTCGCTTCTGCCGTTGAGGCATACTGGATGGTCGCGACGCCTTTCGACTTGCCAGTGGCACTGTCCTTGTGGACGTCGCATTTGATAATCTGCCCAGCTTTGCGGAAGTGCTCTTCTACATCCTTGGTACGAGCTTTGTAGTTGAGCCCGTTGATGAAGACACCACGAGCTTCTGTCCGGACCGTGCCGTGCCGGGTGTTGACAGGGGTGCCAGAAGAAGACATCGTGTACACCGGCGGGTACCCATTGAATTGTTGGCTTGCAGCTTGCAGTTGCTGCGCTCTCAGTGCCTGCTGGTACTGTTGCTGGTAGAAGGCTTGGTATCGCGGGTCTTGTAGGCGAGGGTCCTGCTGCGCGAGCTTCAGATTGGCCATCGCCTGTGCAAGGTTGACTGTGGAGCTTTGTGCGGAGGCGAGAGCAGTCGGGGCGGGCAATGGCTGTGCATAAGGGGTTGCCGGTGTCAGCGAGTAGGATGAGCCGGAAGATGTTGAGGACCCTGGACTTGAGCTCGCGCCATGCTTTCTGAGGCAATTTTGGCACGGGGCGTTCGTTACGCCCATGCAGTTGCCTTGCAGGAAGTCTGGAGGCGAGCTGCTTGTGTCGAAGAGGTGCACTTTCAACCTTCGACCTTCCACCAGGTTCAGATTGAGATAATCTAGAGAAGGTGGGCTCGTCAGCTGCGTGGCAGTTTGAGGGTGTCGGGTTGTCTGACCAAACAACCTGATTGCTTCGTCTCTCCGCTGCATCCTTGCTGACCCTTTGCTTCCGGGCGAGCCATCAGGAAAGAAAGCCATGTCCGTCCAGATACCGTGTGATGCTTCCCGTCGAATGAGGTCTTTAAGTTCTTGCCATGTGTACCTTTCGGGAAGCTGTAAGACTTTGTCAGTCGGCTCGTTCGCAACACAATTGCATTGCAATGCAATGTGCCTTACACCCTGTATTATGATCAAGAATTGGGTAGTATTGTTTGTGCGCGAATTGGAGGATGCCACCGAGGATGACATCTTGATCAGTCAACCGCCGTAACTATACAGAAAGCAAGAACACCGCCGGTGTGAGTCAGATGCTAGATGGCAACCAAAGCAACAAAGTCCAAGTCGAGGTTCTTCAATAGCGAGAGCATTAACAATGCAGAAACGACATGAGGAAGCAGCGAGACGTGTGAGGGTGGCTGGCAAGGAGACTTTTATATCTCTGAAGCCCAGGCTGTTCCAAACAGACTTGATCTGATTGGGCATGAGGACAGTCTAGCTCTTCTCTAGATAGATGTATGTAAGTGCGGTTGACGGGAGCCGGGTGCTATCTGCCACTAGTATCAAGAAGTGGAGCAACGCCATGCTGACCTCGACATGGTGAAGATTCTATGCAAGCAGTCAATGCGTTGAACCGTTCGAATGACCCTTGTGGGACCCATCGAGTATTTAGCACACGGCCGGCTATTGGAGCCCAGGGACGCAGTCTTTCGCAGCATCGCGCAGCAAGAGCGTTGGAGATCGCAGCGGATCGTGAACTGACCATGCCCACGATACACCCATGCATTGACAGGGATTGCAAGATTATTGCATCGATCTGACAGTTTGCGGGGATCTGCGCCAAATGTCAGGATAGCTACATTGACATTGGAATACATCACAATCCGAACTGTCAGGAAAGTCAATATGGGCGCCGAAGCCATCCACGTGTGGCGCCATCGGCAGGATGCAGAGTTCCGAGCGTCTGGGAGGACGAGCCGGCCGTGATTGACGCGGTCTGGGGTGCCGAAGTAAGCATGTGGTGGCTCGGCGTACCGAGCACCTCGCGCTTGACTGTGTTGCCGCGGAAAATGAAGCTTGATGCCACCGAGCATCTCGCATAATCATGACGGTGGAGCGTCAGTGTAATCTTCGCGCAAAACGCAAGCATCAGACGAGTTTATGGTACGTGGAAAATCAAGTGGCGTTCTGCTTGTGTAACCGCAGCTGGCAGCACACAATGTCTGTTGCAGGCTCGGACATTGCTGCAGAGTCGTTCCAGCTGCCGTATTGAGGCAAGCCGAGGGTCCATATCCACAATGACCACCGGAGACTAGTGACACTGCAATCTAGATGCCAGGTTGAGGTAGATATGTGGATGCTTTGATCGGTACCTACAGCGGCTGTCGCACGCGATGTCTTGGCGGCAATGGACGTCGGATCGTTGATCGGCTGTTGAGGTGAATGCAATAGAAATGAAAGGACGCACCCATCTCCAGAGGCATCGTCTCTCAGTAGAGAGCGAGTTTGATTGTATGTAGAAGAAGAAGTGAGGTCAAGAATTGATAACAGGGTATTGAACTCTAATTGAGTGTTTGACCTGGTCAAAGCTTGTCGTTGGCGGCTCTTCCCGCGTTCGATGGCACGGTGCATGTACGAGACCATGAGAGACCAAGCAGAATATAGCCATTTAGCACTTTAGTATGGACGATGCATGGTTTCACACATTCACGGCATCTTCTGCGGTGACCAAAGAAAAGCCGTCGAATCACAAGCGAAGGCCATCTCTACTCCAGCAACCTGTAAGCTGTCCTATGGCTCGGGTGCATGTCAGTTCTGATTGTGTTGCTAGGCTGAAGAGAAAGCTGATGTGGCTATAGAAGCCATAGCTGAAGACGAGGAGGACGATGACGATCCATGGCGTGGTCCGCCCAAGTCCACAGTCGCCAGAAGAGCCCAAAGTTATAGCGATTTCTACGATGTGGTGACGGCCCATGGTCGTAAAGAGCAGGCGTTGGCAAGACCGAGGAGTCTTGACAGATTTCGAGAGGTCCATGAGCAGAGTCAAAGTCTTCTTGACTTTGATGATGAATTCGCTTCCTACGAGGCACAGCTGCTCGACGAGAGTCATGGCAGATATCAGACCTATTACGGGCAGCTCGAGCTGTCGACATCACATCTGGATAACTTGGTATCTTCCACGATCGAAACCTTGAAACTCCTATCAACGCTGTCAAGCTCTTTCCAAGCCGTCGAAGCTCAGACAGATGCATTTCGGCAACAATGCGAGTCACTGATCAACGAGCAGCGGCGACTGAGCAAGCTCGCGGATTCCATCGAACAGAACGCGCGCTACTATGCCTACCTTGAGCCAATGACTCGGCGTCTGAACGCACCTGGAGCAGCAAACCTCGTCAAGGGTAACGACTTCACAGAAATGCTTGCCAATCTGGACGACTGTCTGGAGTACATGGATTCGCATCCGCAACACAGTGAAGCCGCGACTTATCGGAGCCGATACCGATTGTTGCTCACACGAGCTTTGACTCTGATTCGCCACCACTTCACAAGATCGCTTGGAGACATTGCAGCCGACATTAGCAGGCGCATACAAGGAGAGCAGTTGAAGGAGACCACGCATTCGGCATTGCTGTACGCGAAGTTTCGAGTACCTGCTCCCGAATTGAAGGCACTCGGGCTCGAGATACAGAAGCGAGCTGTGCCGACGCCTGAAGACGTCGACGCCAATCGTGAACCAGAGTACTCAAGCCTGCTGCGCGAGCTGTATCAGTCTTATGCTGCAACGAGAGGCAGACTCATGCTACCGTTGGTTGCTAAGAAGATGGCTGAGCTCAACACAATGCCACAACAAGCAGATGTCCTTGCCTTCGCAAAAGCCGGTCTCAGCTTTATGCGTGGCATATGTCTTGATGAGCATGACCTCTGGTTCGAATGGTTCGAGACTGATGGCGCTCTGTATGATTTCTTAGAGAGCCTGATGGAGCCGATGTACGACTATCTTCGGCCTAAGGTAATTCACGAGACCAAGCTGGAAAAGCTCTGCGAACTTTGCTCGACCATCCAAGGAAGGTACATGGACCTCGATTCGGATGACGACGACGATGACTCGGTCGCGATAAGTCCAGTTGCTAATGGCAGACCTGTGATGACACGAAAGTTGAACTTCGCTAGTCTCGCTCAGCCAGCGCTAGAAGACGCGCAAACTAGACTGGTGTTCCTGGCTATCACGGCTCTTCGCGACGGCATTGAGAACTACAAGGCAAAGCCTGAGGATCTTGATTGGCCCAAACATCGACCTGCCATCAATGGCGCGAAGAAAGGTCCAGTCCTGTCCGGGACTCGAGACCCAGTACCACCAGCGACTCCAATTCCCAAGACGCCAATCGTCGTAGACGAAGAAGCAGCCGACGATGCAGAAAGCATGTTTAGCAAGCACTTCACCGCCGACCGCAGCAAAGCAGCAAGCCACCAATGGTATCCGACCCTTCCCAAAGCCATCTGGCTCCTCCGCCGCATCTACCGCCTCGTCAATAGCATCGTATTCGACGACCTCGCGCACCGCATCGTGCACTCTACCATCTACTCCCTCACAACTGCGAGCCAGCAGGTCGCGACCAAGAAGACACCACAAGACGGCCAGCTCTTCCTCATCACGCACCTCCTGCACCTCAAACAACAAATCGTAGCCTTCGACATCGAGTTCAGCCCTCCTGAAGTCGACTTCGACTTTTCCTCCATCACAAACACTTTCTACGAACTCCGCGATCGCGGTAATCTATGGAATCCAGCGTCCTGGGTCCGACTCGTCGGTGGAGCTGTAGGCGGCGGACTCCTGCCCAAAGTCGTGGAAAACATGCTCGATGCGAAAGCCGAGCTCGATGGCCGCTTGCGCACCGTCATCAACGACTTCGTCAACGCATACTCCTCCCACATCACCGCCCCCATCGAAGCTACCACAGTCTCACACGCAAGAGCGAAAGAAACCTTCGACCCCCTAAAAGCCGTGCGCACCGTCCGCGGCTTAGCGGAGAAAGACGTCCCTGCCCTGCGCGCGAAGCTAGAAGAATTCGTGGACGATGCGCGCACGCGGGAGACGCTGGTCGCGGCTGTGAGAGACCAGGTCGTGATGGGGTATGAGGACTTTTTTGACACGTATAGTGAGGGTAAGGGAAGGAAAATCAGTCGGAAGGGAAAGGGCAGGGAGGATGAGGTTTGGGGGCCTGATTTGTTTGGGGAGGCGATGGAGAGGGTGTTTCAGGTTGGGAGGATGGTGGGACAGCAGGATGATGATGATGATGAGGGTGGGGATAGTGGGAGTGGTGGGGTTAGTGATTGAAGGTTTGATCTGGCTGTGTGTACAGTCCGGTTGGAACCGTGACCAGTGTTGCGAATATATTTATACATCTGAACGTTCGAGATCCTAGGGCCGTACAGCGCAGAGTAATTCCAAGAGCATCTTCATCCTACTATCTGAATGTCCAGATATTGTTTACAAGCAAATACAAATACACTAGTACTACATATTCTCGTCCAAATGCGTCGCGAACGATCAAACATGTCCTCCATAATGGACGAAACCAGGTATCAATTTATACAGACAATCCCAGCCAACCCATTACTCCATCTCCGTCGGCCCACCACCACCAGTCCCCGTCATCTCACTCCCCGCCACACTCCCCTCCGCCACACTCCCACTCCTCACCTTCTCCCTCTCCAACATCAACCGCAGCTCCTCATTCTCCAGCCTCCCCTCCTCCAACCGCTGTCTCGCACCTCTCCTATCTAGCAACCTTGCCTCCCGTTCCGCCTTCAACCGCCTCTCAAGTTCCTTAAGCCTATGCACCCACCGCTGCTCACTAGGCTGTACGGGCTGGCTCTGCACCACCATTTGACTCGGACCACTGCCTCGCGATCCTGGAGCGCTGACGTCTTGCACGTCGTTCGTGGAGTTCGTAGCGCTTCGCTGCAGGGAGTCCACGGCGCTAGTGCTCTGATGACGGAGAAGAGCTGCGATGGCGCGACCCGGTGAGCTCTGGCTGATACTATTGCTGCCGTTCGAGCTCATTCGCCTCAAGTGATCGATCCCGAATTGTGAGTTCTGCTGATGGATCATCTGCTGCGCCATGGAGCTTGGATGCTGGCGATGAAATTTGAGTTCAGATTTCAGCAGCTTGACTTCACTCTTCAGCTTGGCGATCTCTTCGCTGCCTTTCACGCTCTTACCGCTGACACTTCGAGGCGCCATCTGAGGTCGTGACTCGCGCTCGACTTGGAGAGCTCGTTGCGTATCGACTACGGCCTTTTCTAGGATCTCCATCTTCTTGATGCGGAGGTTGAGATTCTCTTCCAGCGTTTGGTAATCGCGCCATAACGCCTTCTCCACGTTTCGAATGCGCATCTTGAAACTACCGATGAGCGCCTCGATTGTCTTGACGGCAGAAATGACATTGCGGTTGAACGCTCCTGGGTAATTCTGGATCGCAGAAGCTGAAGGAGGTTCGCCGTTGACCGAGCCGTGGTTTCTGGCCCAATCCGAGCCACACAGCGTGGACAGCCTGTTCCAGAGAGCCAAGAGCAAAGTATTGCGCTCATTGAGCTGTTCTTTGTACTGCTGCTCGAGCGCGGCCATCTTTCTCTTGTCTTGGCTGAATGCCGTCTCGAGCTCCAGCACTCGGCTCTGATACTGCGCCAGTTCCCTCATATGGGTCGCCTGGCCTCGTGAGGCCTTCTCGAACTGGTCCAGATCATGCTTTCGAGATGCCCTTTCCTTATCGAGAAGGTCTGACAGACGGCGACTTTCTAGACTGGTGCTCTCCAATAAGCCATCGCGATGCCTGAGCAAGCGATCTTTGTCCGCATTCTCCATCTTTGCCCGATCAAGCTGGTTAGCCGTACTCTCCAATTCACGCTGTACTCTTTCGATCTCTCCGAGTAAGGTCTGCTTGTTTCCGTGCGGCTGGCCCAGTATATTCCGCAGTGCCAGCTCCAGCTCATCCAGTTTCTGCTTCCACGAGCTAGCCTCAACCTCCTTTGCACTCAATTGTCTCCTCAATTTTCTCACTTCATCCTTGGTCTTACCATTCTCTGTGTTAAGATCATCAAGCACCTTCTGCACCTCTTCCTTGCTCTTATTCTCAAGCGTGTCTCTTTGCTGCCTCTCCTCCACCATCGCCTCCTCCATCTCCTTGAGCTTCTCCTGCTCATCTTGAATGGTCTGCTGAGCAGCATTGAGCGCATCCTCGAGCTCGCCAATTTTAATCTTGTCACCCTCTTGTTCCTCTCGCAAGAACGTGATTTCAGAGTGAAGAGATTCTTGCGTAATCTCGAGCTTGCGATTCTTTTGATCCAGCTCCTTGCACTTCTGCTCCCACTTCTGAATCTCATCTTCCGCCTCGGCAATTTGATGCTCCAGAGTCTGGATAGTGCGCATGTTGGCCTGCTTCTCATCCTCCAGATTCATGACACTTTGCGTAATCTCTCTCAGCTCTCCTTGCAAGCCCTTGTACCCATCAGTAGTATGTTCAAGCTTCTGCTGCACCTTCTGATGCTTCTTATGCGCTTCTTCGAGCTCGACTTCGAAATTTTGGATTTCCTGAGTCAGACGATCAATCTCATTGACCGCTTCCTCCTCAAGCTTCTGGAGCTCCTGCTCTTTATCCTCAAAAGCATGCAGAGCCTCATCACGCTCGGTCTGTAGCAGCTTCAAATCTTCGGCCTGCTCGCCAAGCTCCGTTTCCATCTGCTCGAAGTCGCCCTCAAGCGCCGCAACATACTGCAAATGCGTGTTGTGCGTCCGCTCCAGCTCCTGGTACTTGAGCCTTAGTTCAGCATTCTGATCTCGCAACTGACCTTCCTTGCGTTCCCAGTCCTCGAGCTGCGCCTCTGTCGCCTGCGTCACATGGGTGTGGTCGCTGCCTCGGGACTGAGGTCGTTGATGCGCCCGCGAGATGGATCGCTCGAAGATGCTCTCACCAGCCAAGGACCTTGCTCCGCCGTCGCTCTTACGCGTGAGCAGCTTCAGGTCCTCGATCTCTTGTTGCAGACGCTCACGCTCGCGGTTGCGAGAAGTCAGCATGCTGGTCTGAGCGCCAAGGTCGCGCCGCAGCTCAGCATTCTCGTG
Source organism: Teratosphaeria zuluensis (assembly GCA_007113905.1). Taxonomy (NCBI): domain Eukaryota; kingdom Fungi; phylum Ascomycota; class Dothideomycetes; order Mycosphaerellales; family Teratosphaeriaceae; genus Teratosphaeria; species Teratosphaeria zuluensis. The sequence goes on from VCMQ01000026.1 coordinate 281,468, forward strand.
TTTCAAATTCTCCACGAGCGTCGCTGACGAGTCTGTCGCAGAGCCGTTAAGACCATTCATATGATCTGAATCTGCGATACTGTCGTAGCCAGTTCCAGGCCGGCTTCGTCGCTTGAGCACCTTGTGCGCGGCTGGAGAAGCGTGCTCAATCCTCAAAGCAGTGAGCTCCTCGCGCAGTCTCCTGATATCCTCTTCAGCCTGCTCTCGGCGCCCAGTCTCCGCATTGAGCAGATCCTGCCACATGTCCATGGTCTCTTTCATCCCTGCAGTATCTTCGCCGCGGGTGCCGGCCATGCTCCTCATGTGCTCTGCCATCTTTCGCTTCTCCAGCTCCTTCGTCATCACCTCTTCCCGAAGCGTCGTCACTTGGTTCTCAGAATGGTCGAGCTGCTGCCTCAAATACAGGATCTCCTCGTGCATCTCGGCCTGTAACGTCGGATCGTCGTCGTCGTCCCTGTCTTCACGCCCGCCGGCTCTCTGCTGCCTGAGCTCCATCAACGCCTCATCCTGCTCCTGCATCTTCTTCTCCATCTCCCTGATCTTTCTCCTAAGACCCTGTGTCTCCTTCCGCTCGTTCGCCAGATCCGTCTGAAACTGTACGTTCTTGTCGATCAGCTCCTTCACACCATCATCCGACCTCGCCTGCAGCGCCTGATCCAAAAAGTGAATCTTGAGCTTCAGCTCAAAGTTCTCCTTCGTCAGCTTGTCGATCTTGCTGTTCTGTTCCTTGAGCGTCAACGTTCTACGTGGTCGATCTGGGAAGTTGGCGCCTGGCCCGCCGGCGGACTGTGGTCGTTCGGGCGAGCGGTTCTTTGCTCGAAAGTCTCTAGCGATCGTCTCAGGAACCTGGATACTCTCCACCCGTTGTGCCAGTACCGTGTCGGTGGGTGCCTGGAAGTTGCTGTGACCGTTCTTAGCGCGTGGTGTCTGCAGTCTTTCCTCCTCGACGCCGTCGAGACGGCTGCCGAGGCTGCTTAGCGGGACGGTGCCGCTGATGCCACGGGAGAAAGAGGGAATTCCTTCGCTATACGAGACCACGCTCCCTAGGCTCGGCATCCGTGAACCCATACCTGCTCGGCTAGATCCGAGCATGGTGCTCCCTGACATTGCGCCGCCAGTCTGCAATGCGAAATCGCCGGCTTCACTCGCGTCTCCAGACGAGAGCGTTGCAGACGACATGGAGGAATGCTGACTGGGATGTCGATTGCTCATGTAGCTCGGTCGCGCAGTCAGACGAGAAGGCGGTAACGCATGAAGGCTTCCATTCAAGCTGATCATTGAAGGTGCTTCCGAGCTAGGCAACGCAACGTTCTCAGGCTGTGGTGACGAGCCAGGCCGAATGGTGGAGCTCTTGGATGCTGGTCGTCCAGCAGACGTCGGTCGCGCGCCTCCACCAGAGTCTGTGGAATTTCGCGCGCGATGGCCAGAATATGTTCGCGTGACTGTTGCGGTGGATGTGTTCCGCGCATGTCCCCTCTGGGCAGCGGCCGCCGCAGGACTTGAAGGCGACGCCTCCACGTCCTCATCTCTGCTGATGCTGCCATCCTCCTCCTCGGTCTCGGCGTGCTCCTCTTCCTCCACATCGCTGTAGCGTCGGACCGCTGGCGTTTTGTATGCGCCAGGCGGAGTATCGGGCTCCCTCTCGCTCGTCTGACTCTTCCTCGCGCTCCCGAAAGCAAGATCCGGCGGTGGAGTTCGTCCCGGCTTGCCCAGCTCCAGGTATGTATCGTCAGCACCCAGCCGTCCCTCCTCCATCGCGTCCTTGGCGTTGTGCGCCGCCATCCCGTAGTCCGGCAGGAAACTCGACTCGACGTCCATAAAATGCCGCCTCATCTCGGCATCTTCCTCATCTGCCTCATCCATGTGGTTGTCGCTTCCTCGACTGAACCCTCCGAAATGCGGCTGGTGCTTCAAGAAACTCGGCAGGTCCTCCAACTCATCGTCCGCTTGCTCGAACAGTCTGTGCTCGAGCTGGTCCGTGTGGTGCTCCATCGCATCGGCGGCGTTGGCACTGCTGCCTACTTGCGTGCGTCCCTCATCAATGCTCTTCTGGCTGCGACGCTCCAACTTCTTCGGTTTGCGTCGGACGCGTTCTGGAGATGGAGCAGCCGAGACACTGTCGCCTCCTGGACTCGCAGTCGCGTCTCGCGCACTCATTTTGCCTTTTGCGGTTTGCGATAGCCGGTGGGAAAGAGCGTTAGGCCTGCATGTGCGACGCCGTTGCCGAACTAGCTCGAACGTTGCGATCGCTCCCCTGTCGACGGACTCCTCGAGTCAAGCAAGACCCCTCGAGTGACCCCACTATACCATCATCTACGAGTTGCGACACTCACAACACACCCAACGCGTGCATGCGGGCAGGTGATGTTTTGCGCCGAGTGCTTGCCAGGTTCTCCATGTGAGCGTCAGGAGTAACCATGATCTCCGCCAGGTTTTGGACGCGCCATTCACGCGCTAAGAGACACACCCACGGTTGTACCCGTGGGATGAGCGAACCTTGTCTCCTTTTGAGCTGCAGCGCCTGTCTACGCCTTGAGAGGAGCATAGTACAGAACTCTGGAGTTTCACTCGGGGTCTTGTCCTCCGAGATAAGATCATCCTTCAGCGTAGGTGAACTTTCTTCACTTCCCAAAGCTTGGCCTATCGCTTAGGCAGAAGACCAATTGCAGCTTGACAGTCTGGCGGTAGTATCTGAAGGATTCTTCGTTCACGTGATTTTCGAAAAGCCATGTCAATACAAGTCCGTCCACGAGACTCTCCGTGCATAAGGCACTATTGGGAAATGCAAGGTATGGAAGTGAAGTTGTTGTTGGCCTTTGGAGACCCCACCCTATTGCCTGCGTTGTAGTCATACAACATGAATCTATCTGCGAGCCATAATCGCTCTTGCAGTCGCGATGTGCCTATACCATCAGCTTGGGGGCTAAGTAAGACCACTAAGACATCTTGTCTTTCCAAGCCGTGAACCCGTTCGCCTTGCCTCTCACTACAAGTCCCACCGCACCCACTCCCTTTTCGGCGGGATCTCCGGCACGACCCCATCTTTAAAGTCTCCAGTCTCCCTCACATACTCATACAGCTCCTTCAGCACGGCCCCAAGATCACCCGTATATAACTCAGGTCTATCCAGCGCATCCTCGCTTTCCCTCTCTGGCGGGCCATCGGGATGCCATATCCGCTCTTGCTCTTCTCTTTGTTGGCCACCCACCACAGTAACGTACGATACAAATGGGGTTGGCGGTCCGTCGGCACTCTCCCACGATACTGGCTTGCCCTTCCAAGTCTGAAGTGTGCCTTGCGGTGTCCGTGTCGTATAGCTTGAAGTGTACTGCTTTCCACCTACGAACGCGCCGGCAGGAGGTTTATCACTAGATAGTTGACTCCCGTTGACCATTTGCGGTGTTGCGCCAAAAGGGTTGGCTGATTGAGAGACGCCATTTGCTTGCTGTGACGGCGCCCCAAATGGCGAAGGCTTGAATGCGTTGCCGGCGGCTTGGTCTTTCGGCGCAAAAGGATTGGGATTTGCATTATTGCCGCTGCCTCCACCAAATGGACTAGCCTGCTGGGGCTGACTCTGGCCGACTTGACCAAAGCCGGAAGGTGCAGTGGCATTGCCGCCAAAAGGAGTAGTCTGCCGTCCTCCGCCAAATGCTCCTCCGCCAAATGCTGATGGCTGTCCAACCCCTGAAGCAGGTTGTGACGGCGCACCAAACGCTGGTTGTGAGGGCACTCCGAAGGCTGGCTTCTGCTGACCTAAAGCCGATGGCGCACCGAACGCTCCAGTACCAGACTGAGATGGTGCCCCAAAGGCTGGCTTCTGCTGGCCGAGCGCTGATGGTGCACCGAATGCCCCAGCACCTGGCTGTGACGCAGCACCAAACGCAGGCTTCTGCTGGCCGAATGCGGACGGTGCTCCAAACGCGCCAGCCCCAGGCTGAGATGGCGCCCCGAATGCCGGTTTCTGCCCACCGAGCGCTGATGGACCCCCAAATGCTGACCCACCACCGAGAGTGGAAGGTGCCCCGAATGCTGAACCGGCTCCAGGCTGCGACGGTGCTCCGAATGCAGGTTTCGCTGCTGCTCCAAAGGCTGACGGTGCTCCGAAGGCTGATGGTTGACTCGGTGCTCCGAACGCTGGTTTCGCCGCGCCGAATGCTGATGGCGCACCAAATGCCGAGCTCGCCGGCTGGGAGGGCGCGCCAAAAGCTGGTTGTGATGCCTGGCCGAAACCACTTGAATTCGCCTGCCCGAAGCCGGTAGTGGATTGCGAAGAAGTCGAAGGAGTGCTGTTGCCTTTGCCCGTCTGATCGAGCCGATTGGGATGGACATTCTCGCCATCAAGCACGTATTTGATGGCTCCGTCAAGGTCGTTTAGCACATTGTTCACTCGCTGGTCCGCCTCGCGGAAGGCATTTGCTTCAAGTTGAAGGTAATCATTGAATCGCCCAGCCTGCTGTGCCAGGTACGCCTGTACTCGGAGCTCTTCGGGACTTTTCTCGATCGCACCTTCAAGTATTTGTCGTGGAGCATCTTTGCCGGGACCATATGCTGAGAGCCTCCAGTGCGGTCGTTCGCCATCTTTGCCATCAAGCAAATCTGTTCTGATGGTATCCCGACTTAAGTGGTATGGTAGTTTGTCGTTGTTTGCAGGTCGATCTGTAAATCTTTGGTCAGCTACAGTACGGCGGAGGTGGCTGTAGGACATGTTGCAGAATATTCATCGAGGTGCGTGCTGATTGACCGAGATAATAATGCGGCAGAAGTTGAGAAATTGCGATGTCACAGATCGCGAGTCCAAGGCTCTCGGAGCAGGAACGACCAGGCCAACGACAACTTACATCTGTCACCTCCGCCAAAACCACCCGATCTACTCCGGCTACCAAAGCTTTGGGGTGCATTTGAGAGCGCTGAGAATCTATTTCCTTGTTGATTGCTGCCTGGATGCTCATTCTTGCAGTTGTCTATGGCCACCTGTTAGTGTGGTTCAGCTGGCGGATCTGCATGTGATACAACTCGCCTCCAAATTTGCACCTGCCTTGCAGGTAGAATTGGCACACACCCATGATGCCGACTAATCAACGACGACAGTGCTATCGGCATGGCATGATTGAGAGACTCAATTTTGAATGTGCTGTGCGCTGGAGGGAAGAAAAGGTATCTATTTGATGGACTTTTGATGTGTGTCCCCGTTGTTCCGTGTCCAAGGAGGACGTGTCGTAGGCGTTTGCTTCGGACTTGCTTTCACAGTCTTACTTGGAGTCTCGGCCGATCCTTCGATCAAGTCGACGTAGACCAAACCGATCTCTGATCCTCTCACCACGATGATGGCCCTAGATCGTCGAATATATAGCACTCAAATTGACGCAGGACAGAGGAATGTTCATTTTGAGTTTCGAGTTGCCCGCGCCAGTAGCTCTCGAAGCCGAATCTGGAAAGGATCAATGGCACGCACGTTCGTCCACCAGCTTCGACGAGCATGCCACGGCTCGCAGAGCCTGTATGCTCGTTCGAGTTACAGCAACAAGATACGGCATTGCGAAGGCCTCGCGTCAATTGCTCTCCATCACAGCGTCACGTCGTGGACTATCATTGCGCCACCCGCCGCGCCTGAACATCCCGCACACGCCGTTGCTTCGCTCCACCAACCACAAACATCTACAGACTCGACAGTGCCGACTGGACCTCAGGGATCGCGCTGTGTCAGCAGGAGGGAGACCATTGCAGCATGAGAGGAGTTGAGCATGACTGAGCTACTCTATGCACCCAGTCTCTGTCCTCACTTGCGGCATCTTCCTTGCTGGCTACATCACTGCCCGTTGGGATCTGGTCACTCGATTGTATGAGCTTGCCATATTCGCCTGGGATCACGGTGTAATAGTCAGTAACTCACGTGCGCGCACGCACACGTTCTCTGCTGACCAGGTGGCAGACACGTGCCGCCAAAGGCTTCGGCTTCCTCTCAGTATTCTTCCTCCTGTTCCTCATTCCCATTGGGCGCATAGCGGTGCGCGAGGCGGAGCTGGTCAGTCCCAGCTGCATAAAGGCGCGCAAGAGACCCAAAGCTGATCCTATCCAGCATCCGCGAACGTTGGACGGTAGCATCAGTGCACGAGAACAGCTACGTCGGAGGGGCTCCTTCTAGTAGTCTCCGCGATGGGATTATGACCACGAAGAAACATGGATTGATGCGCATCTTCTGGCCCTCGGATGCGCCAAGAGACGATATACCTGCAGTGCTAGTGGGATGGCGCAATTCAGATCTGGACGTCCTAGTGGTTGGCGTGCTGCAGGAGGTTGACGTTAAGAACGTTGAGCATGCTTTGCGAGTGCATACTCTCTTTCGAGGTAGCCCACACCCCATAGAGCACATACTGGAGCGGTGTGGGAAGCTGCCGTTACAAGTGCTGGGGACACTCAACGCGCCGACTACCGTCCTGGGCTTCAATCCAAAGCTGGTGTCGGTGCACTATGGCCGAAGAGACAATGTGCCAAGAGTCGACTGTCCTGTGGACGCCGGCGTCACCATTCAGATGATGATGTTCGACCGACCGGATCCGAATCGCATGCAATACTTGTCGATGACGCCAATATCTCTGGCACTCGGCGACAAGCATGGTGCATATGGCAGCCTGCCGCCTTTCGACCAGATTGACAAGGAAGAAGAGGCGGCGAAAAGGAGAAAGCTCAAACTGGTCGAGAAGCTGAAATTGCATACAGTCATTAGGCATCCTAGAACGCCCAAGGAGCTGGCTTTACCGACCATCATCAGTCAGATCAATTGTTCCGCGGAGATCAACAGTCTGATGCAGCGGAACATTGGGCTCGTCGGTGTGCGCATGAAGCGGACTCTTAGCGTGAGCGAGCGCATGGTGGAATCAGCGACCAATGCCTGGGACGCGGTATTGCTTTCGATGAAGCAAGCACTGATAAGGAATGTGTGGCCAGTTGCTTCACAATTATTTGTGTTACTGCTCATGGCGCAGCGGATCATGGCTGAGGGAATTTTGTTCTTGCTGGACTGGCGACCCTTTCCAAATACACCAGCTGCGCTCAAAGACGTCTCGGCGACAGCTCAACAACTCGATATACGGCTGCAGCAATTTTGCTACTGGCCGGTGCAGTACTCAACGCTGCAGCAACGACGAAACAATTGGGAAAGCATCACAAAGAGCCATCCAGAGTACATCCGCTTCTACAACAGTTTGTGGCTAGTGGCGAATGATGTGATCATCGGCATAGCCATCGGATCATACATTCTCGAGAACGCGGACACGGTCGCAGCACTAGTTGATGACACCGTCGACAAGTACTCGATTGCAGGACTACAGCGTATGATCACCTGGCTCATGGACTGGCCCGCCGGATTGAAGCTGAATAACGAGCTCGCCAAGTTCCTCGGTGACCTGTTCTTGTGGGTTATTGACTACTGGGACGGAAGTATGATCCAGTTACGACCGCTCCTCCCGCACATCGTGAGGCTCATTGGTGTCTCGAGCTTTGCCGGAGCCAGCATGCCCATCAGCCTGTTCTCAGACCTGGTCAGCTTGCTCACAATACACATTTATTCCTTCTACATTGCCAGTGCGCGGATCTACAACTGGCAGCTCACGATCATCCACTCACTCTTCCACCTCTTTCGGGGCAAGAAGAGAAATGTTTTGCGGAACCGGATTGATAGCTGCGACTATGACCTGGATCAGCTTCTACTCGGCACTATCCTGTTCACTGTGCTGTTCTTCCTCTTGCCGACAGTCGCAGTATTCTATGCGACATTCGCTGGAGCTCGCATGGCGATCATTGCACTCAAAGCTGCACTGGATACGTGGTTAGCGTGTCTGAACCATTTCCCGCTTTTTGCGATTATGTTACGATTGAAGGATTCTCGGCGCATACCTGGCGGCATTCGTTTTGAATTAAAAGATACCCCTATTGCATCATCGGTTATGTCGCGGTCGTCAGCACTGCAGACTTCTGGTGCAAGCCATTCGCAGGCTTGTGCACCCACTTCCTACATCAAGCTGAAGGTGAGGAAAATGCGTCAGCGTATGATTCGATCCCAACTGACATTACAGCAGTCCGTCCCACTTCCGCTCTCCCAGACCTTCTCACAGTATGCTCAGCTTGGCCATCGGCTTCGAAAGCACTACCTCTCGCCTCGCGTCTTTTGGTGTCTGATAACTGGCCAATTTGTGCCGCCGATTCACCGCAAGAACCTTTATTCACTCCAGTACAGCATGCTGCCAGCACAGCGAGTCAGCATCTCTGAACTCTGGAAGTTGCTGCATCGGATGCAGGGCAAGCAGGAAAATGGGACGCCCTACACGAACGGGCATGCGGTGCCGCCATCTCTCAATAAGATTGCTGGGAAAAGGACCAAAGGATATTGGTGGAGCAAATAGCTGAGTACAAGAAGGATGGCATAATGTATGTGTATAGTGTAATGGTGTATATGAGCAACGTCAATGACAACCAGAACCATGCTCTAGTGCATTCCAGGCTCAGCACGCCAGAACAGCCAGGCCACGGTCACGCCGATCTTGAGCGCCACTGCCGTCCATACAGCTCCTGTCAATCCATACGACGTATGCGACCACACTCCACCAATGATCGCACCAATAAGCAGCAACACAGGCGCCGCAGCCCTTCTATTCCTCTCAGGATTCTCCTTCAGTCCCGAAGTAAACAATTTCTGATCACTGAACAAATCACAATAGATACTCGTCAGCACCACGCTCGTCAATCCACCGTACTGCAGCACTCGACTCGTCACAGCCTGCCCTGCACTCTGGAACGCAATCAACGCCAATGGCACGCCCACCCATGCTGTCACGGGTCCTTCTTTGCCTAGTGCTGGTGGGCCAAAGGTAATCATGAGGGCTGCGGTGACCATGAGGAGCGTTTGGAGGATGTAGGAGGATACCATGACCCAGCGTTTGCGGGCGCCGAGGGCGCGGTGGTAGGAGCTGAAGAAGGCGCTGCCGAGGCAGAAGCAGGAGACGGAGATTAGGGAACGGACCCAGCGGGTGCTTTCGTCAGGAGCTGCAATGCCGAGGCCGACGTAGACGGTGTTGCCTATATTGATGTTAAAGTCGTGTAGAATGGTGATGGAGATTGAATAGGTTGGACATACCGGTTTGCATGCTGACGAAACTGCCGTATGCTTGTGTACTACTGCTGTCCAGGAGACCCGTGATAACGTAGCAGGCCAGTAGTACTAGGTCACCCCATGTCTTGTCGATGTGGGTCGTGAGATGATTTTTCACTCGATGACCATAGGTCTGCTGGTCTTTGTGGAGCAGAGCTGCTCGCTCCTGATCCGCTGGGTCTATCAGACCATTCGCCTGTGTGCGATCATTGTTGCTGAGCGTGCCATAGGTAGTCGCAGTCATCTTGTTGTTGCAATTGCCCTTTCGAGCAGATGGATGGGGCCTCGGCGGTGTGATTGGTCTCTCTCTCACTGCATGCGGCAACTAATCGGCCACTCAAGCCTTGTCGTGCAAGCAGGGCGAAGACTTCAATGCGGTCTTGAAGGTGTCTTCTGCCACTAAAATATGCAATTTTCGCGGACGACCTGCCAAGCTTACGGCGAATGATACAGATTAACACTCGTAATGGCCGCGGGTCCGCTGTCCGACCATCCCAATGGCGAAACTAATCCTGGTCGCCGTCACTGTCACCGACACTTAACCCAATCCTGCGATATGGCCTGATATGTGTCCGGCATGAGAAAAAGGTCGAACCCCATCATGGAACTTGTGACGCGCCGGTCGAAGGGCTCAACGGCGTGGGCCCTGATACTTTGCGATGACGCCACGGCATGCCCGAGGTCCAGCGTCGTCAACCTGTAGTCATCGTAGACTTCATCGTCCAAACCCCGCCAAGGCCAGGCGCATCAAAGAAAAAGTCCTTCGTAGCTGAGCATATCTCAGTTGAACCAAGTTCCATCTCCAAAAATTGAACGATGCATAGTGCAGTGGGTCTAGCGTCGCTTCTGCTGCTTGCAGTACCAAGCTTGGCGGCACCAGCTGGAGTTAAGCAACATCCACTGGGTTCTCATCATAATCCTTATACGAGAGATCACCATGACCCATACGACCGGAAGGTCGACACTGTTGGACGAAGACTCCAACCTGAGCCATACGTGAGCATTGGCCAAGTACCATGAACATGTTCACGACCATGTGGCTAACACATGCCACAGCGCAATGGCAAAGGTACAGACGTGCTGGGGCCTCGCAACAGAGATCGCGAAAGGCAAGATCCTGATATGGTCAGGCCACCGAGCACAGACCACGGTGCAATGCTCAACATGAAATGGTCAGTCGTCAGACATCGAAGCATTTGCGTTGCAGCTGACTGATACATGGATGCAGGAGTTTTGCGGACTCACATACTCGCATTGAGGAAGGTGGCTGGACCAGACAGACTACGGTTCGTGAGCTGCCAAGCTCTAAGGAGATCGCCGGTGTGAATATGCGCCTGGATGAAGGCGTCATTCGTGAGCTTCATTGGCACAAAGAGGCCGAATGGGCATACGTCCTCTCTGGCAGCGTTCGTGTTACAGCACTCGACACCGAGGGTGGTTCCTTCATCGATGACCTGTCCGAAGGCGACCTCTGGTACTTCCCGTCTGGACACCCACACTCTCTCCAAGGTCTTTCACCAAACGGTACCGAGTTCCTCCTCATCTTCGACAGTGGCAGCTTTTCAGAAGAGAGCACCTTCTTGCTCACTGACTGGCTTGCGCATACGCCCAAGGCTGTGATCTCAGAGAACTTCCGCATGAACCCGGAATTATTCAAGTCTCTGCCCGAGTCTGAGAAGTACATCTTCCAAGGCGAGCTCCCTGACAGCATTGACGAGGAGAAGCCGAAAGCGTTCAAGAAGTCGAAGCTCAACTTCACGCACAGAATGCTGAACCAGACCGCCAAAGAGTCCTCTGGAGGTCGCGTGCGCATCACTGACAGCCGCAACTTTCCTATCTCCAAGACAATCGCTGCAGGACATCTCGACATCGAGCCAGGTGCTATGCGCGAGATGCATTGGCACCCTAACGCTGACGAATGGAGCTACTTCATAAAAGGGCGTGCTCGGGTGACGATTTTTGCAGCTGAAGGAACAGCGAGGACGTTTGATTACACTGCTGGGGATGTCGGCGTGGTGCCGCGCAACAATGGGCACTTCATCGAGAACTTGTCTGATGATGAGCCACTTGAGGTTCTAGAGATCTTCAGAGCGGACGAGTTCCAGGACTTCAGCTTGTTCCAATGGATGGGTGAGACTCCCAAGCGCCTCGTCAAGGACCATTTGTTCCAGAATGACCCAGAGATTGGAGACAAATTTGCGAAGGCTGTTGAGGGAGCTGAAAAGGATAATATTAAGGAGCAGTACTACAAGTCTCCTGAGCATGATGCTGACGAGCTGTAAGTATAACAGGCGGAGAGCCAGTGTCATAATGTACCAAATATACCTGCCTACACGAGGTTATATACGCCGCCACTGGACGGCTTCATTTGACATGTCTTCTGAGGAGTACGATGTGTTGCGATGAGCTGGATGATATGATAATGTGTGATTGAAGAACGTTCTATTGGGATATCTCATACTCATGATCGCTATTAAAAAAGGCATTGCAGAGACACTACAATAATACACGGCGTTTGCAAACACCCTGTACCCAGAGTACATGCTCCACCCTATCTGCCACCGATCTGGCCCTTTGGAATTGGCGGAATCCAGCAGACGCAGAGGTGGATAGCCATTACGATAATACCGATGATCCAAGTCGACTTGCCGTACGCGCCGACGTATCGGAAAATAATGGCGAAAACAATGCCGCCAAGGTTACCCATGCCGCCTGTGAAGCCAGACACGACACCGTTGGCGTATGGGTGGACGTGAGGAACCAGGGAGAAGGTCAAGCCGTTGGCGCCCTCGAGGAAGAATGCGACACCAACGCCGATCAGGAGCACAAGCTCGTGCAGGTGCTTGGAGTTCGTGACACCGGTGGCGACCAGGAAGGCACCAGTAATGATACCGTACGTGTGCAGCAGAATCTTCTTCGACCAGACACTGCCGGTGCGCTTGTAGGCAATGTCACCAATGAGGCCACCGAGAGGACGGCAGACGACGTTCATGAGACCGAACATGGCAGCCCAGTTTCCTGACTCTTGCAGGCCGAGCTTGAGGTTGAGAGTGTACCAGTTGCCGAGGATACCGTTGACGCTGAGTTCCGTACCGAAGGTGGCGAAGTAGACAGCACCACATACGAGTGTCTGAGGTGAGGACATGACCTTCAAGATCTCCATGGCTGAAGGTTTCTGGATGACCTCGCCACGGGCGGTGTCGAGCATCTGCTGCTCGCCCATCTGGTGCTCGTGGTCACCAAACACACCACGAGTGTTGTCAAGCTTCTTCTCTTCGTCGGACAGCGCGGACGGGGAGTCGGTGCCGACGTCGGACTTCTTTGCCTCGGTGACTGTGCCTGGGATGTCGACGACAGTACCGTGGATCTCATGCTGGCGGAGGTTGTTTTCGGCGGCTTGCGTGCGCTCGGACCACTTGCCTGTCGGGGTGTCGGGACAGCAGACCACAAGCATGATGGCCGAGAAGACGATCAGGATACCGGGAACGATAAAGGCGACTCTCCATGCGGTGTGAGGAGTCAGACCATCGCCGACGAGAGCCTTGTAAACAGCAGGCATGACGAAGTAGGTGATACCTCCACCGGCGTTACCGAGACCCGCAGTCAGGGAGTTGGCAGTGCCGACGATGTTCTTGTCGTAGAAGCCGGTCGTCCATACTTGGCAAGGCACGAAGCTACCACCCAGGATACCGATGAAGAATCGGAGTGCGTAGAGCTCGTGAACGTTGTAGGCGGTTCCTGCAAGGAAGGTTGGGATGGCACCAATGAGCAGGCAGGCGGCGAATGTGTAACGAGGACCGAAACGATCACAAGCTGGGCCAGCCGCGAGACGGACGAGCAGTGTTGCGACGAGACCGATGATGTTGGAGTTCAGGATTTGGTTCTTGGTGAGGCCAAGGTCCTTCTTGATGACATCGTTGAGGAGCGGTGGGAAGGCATACCTGCGGAGTGTAAGTCGAAGCGTGCGTGAGATGGATGTGAGGGAATGACTTACCAACTCCAGAATGCTATCATGAAACCGAACCAACTGAAGAAGAATACACGGCCGTAGACATTGACCGGGTTGAGCAGGGGCACAGATCGTGCCTTCCTGTTGATTGGGTTGACTTCTGGAGCAGTCCAGAGCGTGGATGGTTTGAACCCCATGGTGGTTGCTGCAGGCTGTGGAGACCGGGGTATGTCGTGATAATGGCCTCTCGTTAGCCTTAATGTCCCTGTTGTCGAAGAGAGATCACCGCGTTAGAACGAGTCTATAACAACCAAGGGAACAACGTGGTCCTCGCGTGGGAAGGTGTTATAGCACGATCGATGATCTACATTTCAGAGTGCGAACCATCTGAAGCATTAATACTCTACATCAACGTTGACGTCTCTGTGCATCTCCGGCAACCAGGCACATGCAAATCCCAAGACTCTTGTAAAAGCAGAAACAAATCCGCGGATCCTCCCTTGTGGGGATCTAAGAAACGGGGCGCTATCGATCTCAAGTGAAGTCGAGGCACCCATGGATGAGCCCAACTGGGGCCCGGGCCCTGGGCGCTGATAAGAACGACGCACCTCCACAGGATCACAGCACCGTCCTCTGCAGACATGGCGTCGATTCACGCGTCGATGTGGCTTGGAAGGTCAATCTTACTGCTTGCTATTCGCGTCTAGATCCCGCTGTCAAAGATAGAGGCGTTCATTTTGCTTTTGTGTAGCCTACAATGGCAGTGCCCAGCGAAATTGGGTTGGGTGCGCCTACTCAACAACAGGATATCCCACTGCCAATGACAGGTTTGTAGGCAGGCGGTAGGGTTCGGTAGTAAAGGCTGATCCATAATTGGTTGAGCAACCTGCGTGAATCAGACCGGAGCAGAGTGCGTGAATGGCTAGGGCCTCAGAAATTCGGTGCTTATCTTTGGCTTTCCCAAAGCGGATTTCTTGCAGGACACTGATAAGCAACCGCGACCCATACTATTTTCTGCCCTCTAGCTCATGATATATCGTCGCTGTCCTCGGCGGCTGGGCTCTTGGACTTCTGCGTCATTCTCCGCGGTTTTGTCACTTCTGAAAGGCGCATTTCGCAAGCTCAAGAGACCTGTCTGGATTCAGGACCTTCGTGGATATAGAAATCCTTGGGTGGCTTCCGCGGTCGCTTGGAAATGCTCAGCCGGTCCGGAAGACCGGTTCACTGCTCTTGCATGCCATTGAATGTGCCTGTCCTTGCTGCGAACTGGTCCAGCCAAACTTTCGAGATGTTGTCCTTGGCGTGTCGTTGCGCGGATCCCACTTTAGGCTTTGGACTACGTGCACAGGGACCCTCCGAGAACAGCCGGTTATCGCAACCAATCAGAGCTGGTGTCTGGCGTGTTACTCATCTTTGATAATCTCTTCGAGCCCGTCGCGCTGTGCACACGCGTCAGGTAGTCTTCTGCTCTCTATCGAGGAGATATAACATCGGAAACGCTCTTCTCATCCTGCAGCATCGTGGATATCCCGCGCCTTGCTCATATACCAAGCTGTAGCCAGCTACCTAGCCTCTTGGCCCGCACGATAGGATGGTTTTTCGTGAACTGAGGACCAATGCTCTTCAACAGCCGAAATAGCTCAAGACTGGGCACTCTGAACGAGTGTTGCACTCATGGCCACCGCATGCCGCCAAGGAGTATTGAATACGTACTCATCCACTGTTGGGCCGGTATCCCCATCACCTTGACCGAATTGGATGTTCCATTTGCAGCTCTCGGCATTCGTCTGTCAATCGCATGTGACGGCAACGCCTTCGCATTTAGCATGGCATCGCAGGATCAAGCAACGCCTTTTTCGAGACATTCAACAATCGGGAATGCCGCTCTCGAGACATATGATATGCTCATCGGTGTCTGGACGTGCTTCTGTTATTGTACGAATTGATTGCTAGAAGAAGCCATTTGCTACCGTCGAGAGTAGCCTTGGGGGAGCGTCATGATCGAAATGTCACTTTTGAGGATGCCTCTTGCAGTACCCTTGGGCAGTTCGGTAGGTGTTGCATTCCACAGTGCAATTCTAGGTCAGTATGTTTTCATTCCTCGTTAGCCCGGCATGTACAACCACAGATTCTGTGTTGACCATCCCTCGTGCATATCGCGTTGGGCATTGCACCATTGACGACTCTCCCTATCAGCCCACTGTTGTCATTCGTTCTTAAGAGCAGAAGAACACGTCGTTCGACAGGCCTCCGGACAGGACCAAGCCCGACGCACTTCCGGCAGGATCTGGTCGAAACAAGAGAATGTGGTGGCGCGGCGCGGCGGCTCTGGCTCTGGCCTCACTTGGGTCTTTGGGTAGCGTCTCGGGACAGGTCATAACAGTCACAGAGTATCCAAGCACGTGTAGCGCCGTATATACATCTGGCTCTCAGACCGTCACAGTCATCCAATCCACGACCACAGTCGAGCCAACACCATTGAGCGATGCCAGCGCGAATAATGGCACGCCGTTCGTTATTGCAGTCAAGGCTGCAACTTCTTCGAAGAAACGACAGGCTACCACAGCATGGATAGCAGGGAATGGAAACACGACAACAGATGGCACACAGGCTGCAGTTTTCACCCTCACAAATGGCAGTTTGAGCACTGCGTCGGGGATCATTTCAGCTTCCGAGGGCGTGAACTACAAGCTGTTCGCTGGTGCGGCAGCGGTCGGTAATATCAGCTTGACCTTCAGCATCAACAACGGAGCACTTTACTGGAGTAACTCAGGGTTTGATGGCGGCTTTGCGACATTCTACAAGACTCCTGCGGATTTGATAGAGGGCGCGGAAATTATTGCTAGGTTTGCTGGTGCCATTGCCGCGGACTGGGCTTCGGTTCTGTTGACCGCAGAGTCTGGTGAGATGCCGTAGCAACTCGACGTGAGAGAGAAAATTGCTAACATGCACAGAATCGTCGGCGCTATCTGTCAGCTCCGCGAATGCCACTCAGTCCACGTCGGTTGCGACGAATATTATCGTGAGCAGCACTCCCATCACTGCTGGCGCGAGCGGCACGAGCTCTGGCATGGTTGGCATGACTACCACGAATTCGAACGGTCCGACTGTCGTCACTGGTTCGGCCGGCACTTCTACTTTGTCCAGCAGCTCGTCACCCGGCGTTGTCATGAGCATGCCGCCAAGCTCTTACGGCACGAGCGTCGTCCCAGTTGGTGCTATTAGTTCATCTTCATCATCGCCCTTGCCAACCATCTCGACGCCTGGGCAGCCGATTGGTCCTAGTCAAGTATCTATTGTGGCCAATGTCTCTTCGAGCGCCGCGACGGTCTTGTCTACGAGCGGCAGTGTGACGTTCACGTTTACTCCTACCACTGGCGTGTCTTCGTCGATATCGTCATCTCCTTCGCTGTCGGTCTCGGGAAGTATTACATACACTCTCAGCTCTTCGAGCACCACGAGAACAGGCTCAACGAGCTCACCTACAACCAGTGGAACGGCTTCCGTCGTGTCCTCAACAGTAGTGTCAAGCTCCAGCGGCTCGCCATCCGGCTCATCCTCATCACACTCCTCCAGCAGCGGATCCTCGTCGAGCAGCGGGACAGCGCTCCCCACATCGTCCACCACATCGCCACCATCAAGCAGATCCACAATCGCCTCCCCATCATCCTCAGGCCTCTCATCAAGCACCAGAAACTCATCCTCAACCACCAGCGCCTTATTCGCCTCCACGACAACCCTAGTAGTCTACTCCACCTCCACCACCACCCTCTCCATCGGCGTAACCTCCACCCGCTCCACCTCAACCACCTCAACAAACCCCTCAACAACCTCCTACCTAACCCTCCCCTCCCCAACCGCCTGCACCTTCGGCGACCCCTCCACCACCGACCAAGACGACTCCTTCTGCACCATCCCCCTCCCCTTCACCATAAACCTCTACTCCGCAACCGACACGCACCTCTACGCCTCCACCAACGGCTACCTTTCCCTCCTCAACGGCTCGCAGCAGTACCAGATTACTACGTTTCCGGACTCCCACATTCCCGCAAATACCGTGCGCCGTTGTTTGAAGATTTGTATCTTTATGCTAATGCGACGCCGGCGCAAGGCATATTCTATCAATTTGATAGCTCGGGTGTCAATGGCACTTTCGAATATTATATTGGCAGTGCGGCGGGAGGGTATAGTGCTTCGGCATACCACTTCACCGTTTCGTACAGTACTGCAAATGCTGGAAAGTTCAATATAAAGTATTTTAATGTCCCGGACAGCGGAGCGAATGCTGCGGTGGGGATTCAGGGAGGTAGGTCGAGCTGGTTTCTGCTTGTAGAGTGATTTAGCAGAGTTGTGCTGACGTATATTTGTAGTGAACTCGGCGGGCACAGAAGTCGCATATACTTATAGTTATAGGGGGACGAAGACCATCGCTGCTAATCTCACGTTGACGTGCGATACGACGACCGGTTCGGGAAGCTGTGTTGCATCATGATTTGTTGAAATGATATATTGGCTCGTTGTACCAAGAGCAGGCAACAAGTTGCCATGCTTCGTAATGAACACATATAGCTGTACTTCACGCTCCTGATCTATATCACCGCCAGTGGTCGTGCGAGATGTCAGTATTCAATGCCAGGTCCCAGTCATCTCCTCGTAAATACGAGTGTCGTACGACAGCTGACGGACGGATTCCGCCTGATCGTATAATCGTTCGATCTGATAAGAGCAGCGGCATCCACGTCTTCTTCCTCAAAACTGATGGAAACCAGACTACTCATTGTTACTGTAGCTATTTTCGTATTTTTACTTATATTCGATAGTCTCACCAGAGACGAGCTCAATATGTCTCTAAGAAACGTCGTTGTGATCGGCGGCAGCTACGTCGGCAAGCGTCAACTCAAAAACGAAGACCTATCACCGACGACCAGTACTGACAGAAAACAAAACAGGTACAAATGTGGCAGAACAACTAGCAGCTGCCTCAAATGGACGTTTCAGAGTACTCCTGATCGAGAAGAACTCCCACTTTCAACATCTCTTCGCATTTCCGCGATTCGCCGTCACCTCCAACGTCAACACCCACAAGGCGTTCATTCCATACAGCGCTGGCAAGTACGGCGAGCATGGAGCAGTCATCCAAGCGGTCGTGACTGGTCTGACAAAAAGTGCCGTCCAACTCGATCGAAAAGTGCTTCTAGATGGCCAGCAGCAGGACTCAATCCCATACTCATACTTGGCTATTACGACTGGCACAAAGTTGACTCCACCATCAACACTCCCTGGATCTGAGAAGAAAGACGGCGTCTCTTACCTCAAAGATCATGTCGCCAAAGTCCAGAAGAGCCAACGCATTGTCATCATTGGTGCAGGTGCTGTCGGTGTCCAAACGGCCACAGACATTAAGGAGCTTTATCCGGAGAAGTCAGTAACCCTCGTGCACTCGAGGAGGAACGTGATGAGCAAGTTCCATCCACGTTTCCATGACATCGTTGCAGAGCGATGTGAAGAGCTCGGCGTGCAACTCGCGCTGGGCTCTAGAGTCAAAGTGCCTGCCGAAGGCTATCCGACTGATGGCAGGGAGTTTGAAGTCGAGCTGATGGACGGCAAGAAGATCCCAGCAGACTTCGCCATCATTGCTACAGGACAGATCCCGCAGTCTCAGATCCTGGAATCATTGGCACCAGAAATGATCGACGGCTCGAAATTCATCAAGGTGAAGAAGACACTGCAATTGCAAAGCGAGCAGTATCCCAACATCTTTGCCCTCGGCGATATCGCAGATACCGGAGCTCACAAGGCCGCGAGACCTGCTGCGAAGCAGGCGGAGATTGTCAAGAATAATATTATTCATCTTATTGAGAATGAGCCGCTAGAGGAGTATCATGTTACTGATCCGGCGGCTATTCATATGTCGCTGGGGATCAAGAAGAATTTGGTCTTTCGAAATCCGGTGGAAGGGTCGACGGAGCCGGTGGTTATACCGAGAGATGACGGGTAGGTTGTGCTCCATGTGTGGTTGCGAGTGACTGCTGATGATAAGACAGAACGCTCGATATGAACATCGATGGTGTCTGGACACGACGAGGTGGAGGCGCAGATGCTATGCTGTAGGGGAATTCATTTCCAATCCATTCACCCCCGAAGCACACGCTGGAGGCAGGCCATAATGAGAACGAGTCTAAATTGAAATAGTCGGTTTGTCCGTGACGGGACGATTGTATTGCTGTGGTATGCATTCGAAGCTCACGAATCGTGGATACGAAGTAGTCGTTCAGGAGCCACCTGTAATCTTTCATGTCAAGCCACGTCACGGAAGCCATAGTATCCCACAAGACCTCCAGTACTCTAGCATCAACGACGTCTATCGCGGCTTAATCGAGTCAAAACATCGCTGCAAAGGCCGCACTACATTCTCCGCGAAATCCGCTCGCCACTTATCGTCCTTCATAGTGGACGGCGCCTGATGAAGCGACCAAGCGATCGCTTGTGCATAGTCAGGTCCCGTTTCATTCTCCACCTTCTCGTCTAACCACTCGCTAGCGACTGCTTGTCGATACAATGGCTCGAGTTCGTGACCAGAATATGCTGGTTCTGACCATAAGTTGTGTCTTTCCAGCCGTTCGCCAAAACACAATTCCAGAAGGACTATGCCGAGAGTAGCGAAGCTGCGATCTTTTAGAGAGTGAGCAGATGCCTGACTAGAACTGAGGTCCGCTTGAATATATGGCTGTCCGAATTGAATCCTTCGATCTTGCTGAGATATGGGAAGGCGGACGTCTTCACATCTCCACGTCTGGCCCAACCACGAGGTCTGATGGAGCTGCAGGTGGGACGAAGCTAGCGTCAATGCGATACTGTAGCGTTGGACCCGACCAAGGCCGTTACTTGACTGTAAGACGTCCGCCAAGGTCCGATATGATGCAGGGGGGATTGTCTCGGTGAGCTGCACTACTGCATACTCGTGCTCGTCTTCGGCCACAGTACATACGCAGGGATTGCCAGTTTGTGCTGTGCCCAAAGCCATGCAGAGGTCGTTGGTGGCATTGGAAGAGCGGCCTGAAGGAGTTGACGACGATGGCACTGGCTCCTTGACTGCGGCTCGGCTTATGGTTATTGTGCTTGAGCCATGAAGTCTGTGCCTTTGTCAGCAAGAGGGATACTTTGGAGATTCCGGCAGAGACTCACTGCTCCGTGGACGAAGCGAGCGATGTGACCCCTGATGCAC
The DNA here is from genome assembly GCA_007113905.1 of Teratosphaeria zuluensis. Classification (NCBI taxonomy): domain Eukaryota; kingdom Fungi; phylum Ascomycota; class Dothideomycetes; order Mycosphaerellales; family Teratosphaeriaceae; genus Teratosphaeria; species Teratosphaeria zuluensis. Next base: position 301,787 of record VCMQ01000026.1, read on the forward strand.
ACATGGTCACCGACTTGGGTCCCGATTCTGCCTTGTTCGAGCCATCCGCTTGACCAGGCCTCTTCCTATGCCGTGAGGTGATTTGGATGGTCGGAGGCTTCTCGGTAATCTTGACAGCTATCGAGCGTCCGCCATGACAGAAGGCCAAATGCATACGCATCTCAGTGACCTTGGCGTAGTTCTGCTCCAGCCACAAACAAGCGTGAGAGCGGCAATGGCAGAGCCACATGTCTCCAATAAGCCTATAGATAGTCTCGGCGCGCTGATAGAATTGTGACACTTTGGTACTGATCCATTTTCGAGACGAGCCACGGCTTTTGCCAAACAGTGTAGTAGACTCGTCGCTGTGAGACAGGAGTCTGTCCAGTCTTGTGATATAGGCCTCGACCTCCTGCAGAAGAGCTTTGCGCTCCTTCTCCGTGAAGCTATATTTGATCCTTTTGGCCTCGAATTTCGCGTTGGCGCGAAGCATCAGGGTCGTCCGTGCGCGCGGTTGCTGCGTACTGGCAGCACTCTGAGGGCCATGGTGTTGAGCAAGTAAAGCTTGAAAATGCGGATCGTCCACCCTCGTAGCTCTGCACAGCTTGTCTATAGCCTCCGCCATCTCGTTCAGGGTCGCGATAAAAATGCTATGTCTCTTGCCAAGGCGGTCTACAAGCGCGTTCTGGACGGACTCCTTCTCCCAGCCTTCACCGCCTGCTTGGACGAGAAGCTGCTCGTACTCTGCCTGATCGACCACCTCGCTGTCCAGCAGTGGATAGAGTAATCTCTCCAGCTGATGGGTGAAGGCGAACTGGCTGTCTTTGACACTGCTAAGATCGCGACTGTGCACAGCTCTGATCTTCCACCATATCCTTGTTGGCGCTTTCACATCTTCGTAATGCTCCATTGCCGAGATTATGAGCGGAAAGGCGCCTAGCACCAGCCCTACCACCTCTACGCCGCTCATTTTGCTGCGAATTGATGCTTCTGCGGGCTAATGCTCTGTGTGAGTGATTTCAATGTCCGTTCGGAGGAGCTAGATGATGATTCCACACGAAAGCAGAGGTACTGGTCACCTTGCGCGAGGTGAGATTGTGTGCTGACAGCCGCACCTCGACCCATGCAGCTGCAGCCACATTATGCCACTGCACCCGCTACTGGCCATCTCGGCTGAGCGCGTGTGACGCAGCCTGACGGACTGATGCTCACTACTCATACGTTGCATCGGCGCTGAGACCTCGAGCCTGTTCATTGCACCTACCTGGCCTTGTCGACTGTGCTTTGCGAACGAAAGAAATGGAACCTAAAGACGCCGTTGGAAACGCCGGAGAAAAGCCGCTGGAGGAAGGAGAGAAGGGCTGCGCGTTCCTGCTTGCCGGCGACGTCTTCGAGGCTACAAAATCGGCATTGACTAGCTTTGTGCGAGTGTTCGACGCGGTACGCTCGAGCGGCACCGCCCCGTCGACCAGCACGTGCTTAGCCAGACTTGAGGACAACCTTGCAAGGTTTAATCTCTGGACGACCAACATTGGGGCACATCAGCCGCCTGTGGACCGTCGGTCAGCAGATTACAGATTGAGAGAAGCCCACGCAGCTTCGCGACGTATCGTCGAGCTCCTACAGTCCATACGCAGTCTTCACGTGGAGCTCGAGGACATCGCCCGCGGTGATCGCCTTGACGGCGGTGACGCGAGTGATCTCGGCGACCTTGATGAAGACGAACTTGCTCTGCTGGGCTCAGACGGCCCGAATTCCGAGGCTGAGGCGATCTGCCAGATTGTATCCGACAACATCACGAGTTTGTTGAAGGTGTCTGCACTATTGCGTCGGGCCACTACCAGAGATAGGTATGCAAAGGCCGCTGCAGCAGCTCGCGATGCACCGCTTGCAACTGAGTTCGATACTCAGCATGTGCGGGAGAAGTTCGAAAAGCTTGAAGCCGCACCATGGCTTGCAAAACGGCTTGGAGATGCCATAACGCAACGCAGGGAATACTTACGTTATATACGAACTCATAAGGATCGAATCGCGAAAGGATACCTGGGACGACAGCTCGATCGATATAGAGAATCAGGAGACCCAGCTGCTACTCTGGCACCAACAACAACGAACGTTTCCGGCAATCCCACGTTGACAGCCACTGTCGCATCAACGATCCAGCCTAGTCTGATCCCCATCGATGGACTAACGCAGCGAATCATCGAAGATGATGATGACGACGACAACTCACAGGTAACTAGCAGAGCTTCCTTCAGGGATCGTACAGACGATGGCGAGCAGCTGCGCGTACCCTCGCTTGCAGTCATGACCTCGGAAAAGGCACCTTTCGAGTGTCCGTATTGCATGGGTATTGTGCATTTTCGAAAACAAAAGGCTTGGGAGTACGTATCGTCTAACTGCCTCATCAATATGGCAGACGTCGCTGATAACACATACTAGGAGGCATGTCTTCCGCGATTTACGGGCATATGTCTGTACATTCTCGGACTGTACAGCCGGCCTGTTCCTGGACCGGGAGCAGTGGTTTATGCATGAGCTTGAATGTCATAGACGACGTTGGGTTTGTCAGTCATGTACTGGGTCAAAACCAACATATGGCAGCGAGTCGGCGTTCAGAGACCACCTGTCTAAGCAGCATGCAGGTTTCATGAATGACGCCAAGGCTTCCAGCAGGTTGGTTCAAATGAGCTCACGCCAAGTCACAGAGGTTCGTGCCGAGGAGGCGTGTGCATTATGCGACGACTGGGACATCCTGTCATCACATAGCGATCACGGAACCACAAGCAGTTCCAACACTGAACATGCTGTAGTTGCCGTGCAAGAGATCAAGCGCCACCTGGCAGGTCATCTTGAAGAACTTGCCCTATTTGCTGATCCGCCTCGTAATGATCACGAAGATCAGTGTGGATCTGACGAGGCCGGGTCCAATCCGCAGGTACAGGAACACACCTTTGAGATAACGTCTGATCAATGGGCACAAGCATCTATATTAGGAGATATCAAGTCGCAGGCCATAGAGTACTGGGTCCCGGACCCAAGCAGACAGACAGCTACTATTTCAGAGAGCGACACAGAAGGTAAATCCACGGCCGATACCATCGCTGATGAGACTCTCTCAAGCAGTGAGAGGGCTAGCAGTGATGACGAGGATCGGGTTGAAGCTAAGCTGGAGAGGCATAATGAAGAGAAGAAGGCTGAGAGAGCTCAGCAAGAGGCTGACAGAGCGCGAAGGAAAGATGTCGCGGATTATGGGGGAAAGAAGCAAGACGAAGATGTGAGCAAGGTGGTGGCTCAATCGGACTTGCTGTTGACTAAGGGTCAGCGTGAGGAGGCTATGGCCAAGGAACTGGAGATACTGGATCAACGCGAAAGGCAGTCAGCTGACGAGCGCACCGCAATGGAGTACATGAGATTCTTACAAAAGCAAGGGGAGCAGGTGGGAATGGAGTTCCTGAGATTCTCACAAGTGCGAAAGGAGCAGATGGATAGGATAGAGGCGGAGCAGAAAATAGAGAAAGAAAGGACCGACAGCGCGATGAGGGACCGGTTTCGCCGCATAGGCCACTCGGAGGCGGCAATAGAGCGTATGGTCGACGAGGAACCGCGGCCTAAACCCCCAAAGAAAGCTCCAGTCTATGCCAAAGTCCATCGCGATTATTTGGCGGTCGAGACCTTGGAATATTACGAGATCCCGTACGAGTTTAACAGGAATGACGAGAACTACATCATTATCCTCAGGGAGATGGACAAGTACGAGATAGAAGCTCTTTTCGAGCACACGAGGCGCTTACGCGCTGGTGTATTGCTGAATGAGCCTGCAAAAGACGAGGAAGGAGAAGAAGTATGCGTGGGGTCGGTGAAGGGATCGGAGGCCGAGTGAGTGAGGAAGATGGGGTATTCTGGGTACGCAAATGCAATGACAGAGCGCTGAGATCGAGGACGATCTGATGGGGTTAAGAACGATGGTAGAACGATGCCAATGCCAACCGACTCAGCGGTCCACGCTAGGTCTGATGTTGGCTAGAGATGACATGGGACGTGAATGTTACACTGGCGGCAGCTGGCAGCAAGCCTGCTTTGACGGCCTGCTCGTACAACTGGATCTGCCAGCCGCAATCGTTGCGCTGAAGGGCTTTGTGAGATATGCAATACACATAGATATCAATGGCATACAGCTCGGCCTATGCTAGACCGAGGGAGCATTTGCCGTCAGTCTCCGATGTGATCCACATGAGCTTTTACCCGACGTCGCATATACATCAGGCTATTACTACTGTGGCAGACACTGAAGTCAGATGGCATTCGGGAAGCGACACTGACATCAGAAGCAACGTTCTCTGGACAAGCACCTCAACGCCTTGTCAGAATCACGCTGGACATTAATCAAACCCAACCATCAGCATGACGCCACCCAAGAGAAACAAGGCGCTTGCCATTGTCGACGCCGCAGCCAACGGCGGCTACTGCATTCCGGCCATCTGCCTCTACAACCTCGAAGGCATCATCGCCAGCGTCCGAGCCGCAGAAGCCAAGTCTTCTCCAGTGATATTACAGCTCTTCCCATGGGCAGTCGAGTATGCCGACGGCCTTCTGGTCCACGCCGCGGCCGAAGCAGCCGCCAAGGCAAAGGTTCCAGTAGCTGTGCACATGGACCATTGCCAGTCTCCGGAAATGGTGAAACGGGCTGCAGAGCTCGGAGGTTTCGATGGCATCATGGTGGACATGAGCCATTACGAGCATGAGGAGAATTTGGCCAAGACGAGGGAGTTGGTTGAGTACCTGCATGCGCGTGGCATCATTGCGGAAGCCGAGTCAGGACGTATCAATGGGGGCGAGGATGGTGTGGCCGACACAGTGGATTTAGAGGAAGTTCTCACGACGCCGGAAACGGCGGAAGAGTACCTCGCCACTGGTATCGATTGGCTGGCTCCTGCATTCGGAAATGTGCATGGTAAATACGGACCCAAAGGCCCGCAACTGGACTACGAACGACTGAAGAAGATTCGGGCGAGCACGAAGGGGAGAGTTAATCTCGTGTTGCATGGAGCGGGCGCGGAATGGTTTGATGAGAAGAGGCATCGGGAGTGTATTTCTTGTGGTGTCGCGAAGAGCAATTTGAATGATTGTATCAATGGGCCTTATATGGAGCTTTTGCAGGCCAAAGCGGGGGAGTATGGGCTTACGAAGTTGATTGAGGAGGGGACGGCGGTGATGCAGAAGGCGGTGGAGAAGCATATGGATTGGTTGAGGTCGACGGGGAAGGCGGGAGGGATTGATGTTTGAGCTTGTCAATCATGCGGCAGTAAGTATATCTACAGGAAGTGAATTTCCAGACTCGGAGATGAGTGTAGAGAAATGTGTCGCTGTACTGTGCCTGCCTTGAGTGGTTAAGCCCGGTTAAGGCCGAAGCGATGACGTGCATTCCACGCATATGTGGTCATTGCATGTGATTGACACCTTCAGGCAGGCAAGCTTGGTTCACAGCCTCAGTAGTTGGTCATTTGCTTCTACAACAATTCCATACACAGCTTTGCCACTTGCTGCGCCCACTTCACCATAGCAGATAACACCTGCGCTCCTTAGACTCTCGACTTTTGATATTTACAGCACAATATCGTGACAATGTCCAGCCAACGAATACCAGACGATGCCCCACCATCATACTCGCAGGCGACAGGTCGCAACGAGAATGCAGCTTCCTCATCCACGCGACCAAACACCCAAGACACCGGTCACCTAGCCGTGCCAGGCAGCAGCAGCAGCACCGAGCGCCGCCCCAACCCCGCCCACCGCCGCTCCATGGAAGACGAGCAGCGCCCTCTCCCCAAAGGCTGGGTCCGCACCTTCGACCCCGAAACCGGCCACCAATTCTTCGTCGACACCACCAAAGAGCCCCCACGCTCCATCTGGCACCACCCGTATGACGACGAAGACTACCTCAAAACCCTCAGCAGCGCCGAGCGCGAACGCATCGAGCAAGAGAGTCTCGGCCGCGGCCATCCACCCACCAACGAAGACATTATCGCCGCGCACACTGATGAAGAAGACACGCACGACGATCACCACGGCGAGCTCCCGCCCCGCCCGACCGATAAGGGCAAGAAGTCCTTCGGGCGCAAGCTAAAAGATAAGGTTACGGGCTCTACGCATGAAGAGAGGGAGTTGGCGAGGAAGAAGCGCGCGGAGGCGGAGGAGAGAGCCTACCAGCAGCATCAGAAGATGCGGATGGCGATGGCCAAGGCGGCGGAAACGGGCGAGCCGCAGTTGATTGGCAAGGATAAGGAGGGCAAGAACGTGTATATTGAGCCGCCGCAGTATACGGGGGGGTATGGTGGGTATGGCGGGGGGTATGGGTATAGCCCGTACAGTTCGGGGCTGTATAGTCCTTATGGAAGGTATGTTGAGTGTTTTGGTGGAATGTTAGGAGAGCAAAGGGGATTTGTGCTAATGATTTTTTGGTGGTGGCAGGTACTCTCGTCCGACTGCGGCGTATGGTAGGCCTTATGGGTATGGGTATGGTGGTGGGTATGGGTTGCCGATTGGGCTGGGGGTTGGGGGTGGGTTGCTGGGTGGGATGTTGTTGGGGGATCTTGCGTTTGGTGGGTTTTAAGGTATGTGTGATGATGTGATGAAATGGAGCATGGCAACGAGATGAATGAAGTTACACATGGGATACAGAAGGCAAGATAAGGTAAAATAAGCAGGACGGCGATGACAGAAGCCGCGCTGGGTTCTGTGACGGTGTGTTGAGGACGAAGGGGATGAGTATACGAGCATCCGTTATGTACAGCTATTAATCTACCGCAAAACACCTCTGGACGACAAACAAGCTTCTGAAACGCTGGTTCTGCATCGTTCAGCCACCTGAACCCGACTCGCACTATCCGCGGCGAGGCAAGTGGGTACATTGCAGTGCCTCCCGAGGAAGCTGTCCGAAGCCCGGTCGTTGCACTCTCGGATCAACAGAGTGATACCCAGTCCGTGGTAGTGGTGGCGGCAAGAGAAGCCGTGATGACGATGCGCCCGTAGATATACCCTATTGGTAACCCGTCTGTGCCGCAACTTGAGGCAACTGATCCATCCCGGCCCGCACACTCGAAACCACGACCTGCCCAGCCGTCTGCTGCGCCCGACGCCCTTGCAATTACGCATCAGCCCTCATGCACCTCCCCCTCCCCCCGAACCACACTCCCCACCTGCCCCCTCCCCCAAAACACTCAACACCCCCCTCCCACCCACCGTTCCCGACCACAAACGCATCAACCTTCCCCCGCTCAAACCCACAAACTACCAACACATCCACCCACTCCCCAACATCTTCTCAACCTTCTGATTATCAGTCAGAAGAATCTGCGCTCGCTGCGCCGCGCTGGGTGGGAGGGACTTCTTGCGGTAGTGCGTCCGGATTTTTCAGGCCCAGGGTTCGCAGGGTGCGGGTTTGCATGGAGGTGAAGAGGTGGACCTCATCGGGAGCGCGGGCGGGGCGGCGGTGAGGTCGTCTAGGAGGACTGGTTTGGTGGCGGCGGTGGTGCTGCTGCTGCTACTACCGGGCCCTGAATGGCTGGTGCTGGTGCCGGTGTCGGCGCCTGGCCGATGCGTTCAGCGATGGCGCGGGTGCGGTGGAATTCCACCAGCTCGGGCAATGTAATGGGCTGGTTGTCGTCCTCAAACTCAGCACCCGCCCAAACCAACGTCTCGACATCCACCGTCCCCGCCGCAAACGCAATCTCATCGCCCCTGAAATTCGAGTACGGAGCCGTCCTCACCCCACCGCACCCTACGCACCTCCTCACTACATCCCGCACAAAACAGTGCTTGCCACACGCACATTTCAGGACTGCCCACCCCCTTTCTCCCGTAACAACCGGCTCCCCACTATCTGCGTGTCTGACCTGCCGCGCCATCCTCGCCTGCGCTTTCGCATCCTCGATGGAGCGCTGCTCGCAATGCAGACAATGCCTCCCCTCCTCCTCCACCTGCTGAAAACCTGAGGGGGGTCGACCGTAAATAATCCTACTAGCACAAGTACAAGTATCCACCCTCCTAACCACGAGCGCATCTAACCCTGTCGTTCCCGTGGTGTTCACAGCTCCAGTAGCTACCGCGCAATCCCGACACACAGGAAACAGCGCAGTATCGTACGTAATGGAGTCGTAGAATGGCATTAGTGAGTCCCAGGATGCGGGGTCGGGACTTCCTTTCTCGGCTTCGTGGAGGAGGGCGGAGAGGTGGTGGAGGTGGGAGGGGCAGATTTTGTTGTGGTTGGTGAGGGCGAGGGACATGGGGATGCCGTGGCGGAGGTGGTGGCGGGCGGCGAGTTCTTGGGTGGATGGGGGGATGGGGGGGTGGGGGGAGGGGAGGATGGGTGTTGTTGGGAGGGGGTGAGGTGGTGGTGGGGTTTGCTGGGGAGGTAGGGTAGGTATGGTGGTGCTTGGTTTGCGGGTTTTGGGGGGTGTTGGATGTATTGAGCTGAATGTTTCCAGGTTCTTCTGCCTCCTAGGGGGCTGGTGAGGCGGCACTTGCTGCAGAAGCATCGCATCCTGTTGAACGCTTGGCTGGCGAGTGGTGAAGGGTGAGAGGATCCCAAAGGTGCCCACGTTCTGACGTGCCTGCGATACATCTAGAGCAGGAACATGGAGCCGATACTGAGGCCCCTTCTTCGGCGCAGCAGGCGCATGCTGCGTTGTAGCTTCTCGCCGCCGAGGAGTCGCACTGATATCTGACGCCGACTTCTTCACCGCTGCCACCTGTTGTGCAGCCTCTGAGGAACTCATTGAACCAGCCGATGTGAAACCCATCATGTTCAGGTGGGTTTCAATTGGGATGGTGCTCTTGTACAGCAGCTCGGTTAGGGCAAGCTTGAGTTGGTCGTCGCCACTGCGCTCGTCCTCCAGAGCGATTAGCTGGTTCCGCAGGTGGAGCTTGGACTTGTCAGATGCGGCTGCGATGCAATAGGTGGCAATTCGTGATGCTTCCTCCTCTGAAATGGGGTTGCTAGGTCCAGCCATTGTGGCTCAAGGTCTATCTTTTTCTTGTGAGCAGCAGGCTATGCAATGTCGTTCTCCTCAAATGGTGTTGTCTAATGCAGCGTTTGATTTTCTGGTGACTCTCGAGCGTGTGGTTGGTTCATAAGAGTTCAAATCGCTGCAGCATTTTTATGTCTGAGACGACACATGCGAGTCGACACTAAATGTTTCGCGCACTTTCCTAGGTGACTGAAAAGTGAGTGTTTCTCCAGAGTGAGTGTCAGTCGAACCTTCACAGGCATGTCGTGGGCGTGTCTTAGCTCTAGAAAGTGACGGCTCAGACGGCCGGTCACCTCCAGCAAGTGAGCGAGTCTAGACCGCACAAGTAATATCAGTATCAGACCGGAAAGTAATGTGACAGTGACTGCAAGTCGTGCAGAGGGGTGCGAACAAGTCGGCTTCTGTATTGTCAGGCTATCCATCTACAAGATTGTAGCCATTTCCATACTTCCTGCCTCTCAGCTCTTTCGACATATGCATCACTGCACTTAAGCAGCAATGGTGACCTCGACCTCAACACCAGCCTCAATGTTGATGATGATCTGCTTGACGACCTCAGTCGGGGCGTTCAAGTCAATCAGGCGCTTGTGGATTCTGTAGTATCATCGCATTAGTCCCAGAATCTCCATATACTTCAGGGAGGAGTGCTGTGCATACCTCATCTCGTACATGTCCCAAGTCTTGGAGCCCTCACCGCAAGGCGTCTTACGGGTGGAGATCTTGAGGTTCTTGGTGGGCAGACGGACGGGGCCCTTGACGCGGAGGTCCTTGCTCTTGGCGCGCTCGATGAGCTCGGAGCACACCTTCTCCAGCGACGCGACCTTGCGCGAGGTGAGGGTGATGCGGATCTTGTGGATCTTGGGGGCATCGAGACCGCCCTTCTTCGCGTCTTGGTACGACATTTTGGTGGAAGGGTTTTTTTGTAAGGTGGATTGGAAGGTGGTTCTGGTAGGCGAAAAGTCCGATCACGACTGGTGCAGTGTTAGTATCGTTGGAATCGCCATATTCTGGAGTGTTGATTGTTGCATACCTCGGTCACGCTGTGGCTCGGCAAAGTGATGATCGGTGCAGAAGAAAGATCTCCGTCGTTGTCGCGAGCGCAGACTTGGAGATGGTGGGCGTCGCCAAGACTTCTGAGCGGAGTTAGTTCCGCTTCAGTAGAATCACATGCAGTCGTCATTGCCTCTGAAACGCATATCCCTGTCAAGCAGAGACATATCTGGCGGGCCTGACTGCTGTCGAATATTCTTGAAAGCATAGGCGATTGAACTTTTCTGCCTACCCGGATATGGCCACATCTCTGCCTCCACTCGCGCCATTACCACCATCTAACATTCGGCTGAGTCTGGCACCTGAAGAATGGGAGGCCTGTCTGGATGCTTGGCTCACGCTTGGGGAGCTGTATCTACGACTTCCTGCCAGCAGATTCGTACAAGTGGCCAACGATGATGGAACACTACATTCTTTTCTACCACTATTCTACAGAGAAGTGGCAACACTCACACCCCAAGACAACACATTAAGCAGTCCAAAGGCGCACTTGGTTCGAAAGTTATGCTTTTCCCTAGTCGAGAGAGCAAGTTCAGAGAGCAAAACGTTCGCATGGCTCTCCAAACTTGAATTCCTGGCGGACTTTTGTCGAGCGCATATCAAGAGTCCGAGCGCTCTCGCTCGCGTTTTGGGCAGCATCTGGCAGCATCAACGGGCCGATCTGGAGTCTGTGTTGTCCAAACGGAAGGATGGCTTGATCAGGAGCCTCGATTCAACGCAACCAGCCTCTGGCTTGCCCAGTCTGACTGAGTTGGCTCCCATCGTTCGGGCCTCTCCCGACGCTGGAGCCTTCTTCGCCACGGGGTCTGACTGCCTTGACTCATTGGCAAGCGCATATGTCAAGCTGCCGGATCCAGAAGCGCGAAAGGCATTGTCAAGCTTCGCATACTTGAGTCTGATAGCTCTCGTCAAGCTGAAACGTCCGAATTTCTCTACATTGTCCGACTCGCTGTATAGCTTGAAGTCTCAAGCAGACAAAGCCAAGACTACACCCTCGCTTCTGGCAGACGTAATCATAAATACACCGCTGCTGGTCAAGCTGCGGCGAGTGGCGGATGGCAAGGCCGGCGAGAGAGTATTGAAGCTTCTGGACCAGCTCGAGACCTATCGCACGCCCAGCATCGCAAGGCCAAAGAGGGCAGTCAGTCGAAGAAAGGTCACCAAAGGCAAAGGCAAAGCATCCGGTATCGACGATGATCTCCATATTCATCGTATAAGTCTTGTCACGCAGATACAAGACCTATTCCCAGACCTCGGATCAGGCTTCATCCTCAAGCTGCTCGATGAGTATGGAGACAGTGTCGAGCAGGTCACCGCCCACCTCCTAGACGACTCCTTGCCATCGCACCTCCAGTCTCTTGATCGCACAGAGCAGGCACCGATCTTCGACACAGACGCACACGATGAAGTCGAGCACTTGGCACCACGCTCAACCCCACCGCTGGAGCCATTCATCCCGGATCGCAGAAATGTCTTTGACGATGACGACATTCTAGCAGCGGACACGTCGCGTCTACACATTGGGAAAGCAGAACGAACAGAATCTGGTCAACCCAACAAGGCAGCCATCTTGTCCGCACTAGCTGCTTTCGACTCAGACGACGATGAGCGGGATGATACCTACGATGTCGAAGACGTCGGTGGCACGATTGATGCCGCACACCCAGACGGCGAGCCCGGTCCTAATTCTAAAATCACCCAGGAAGAAAATGACATGGCGTTGTTCTCGACGTACAAGTCATCGCCCGAGCTTTTCGGCAGGACATTCGACATCAGGAAAGGTCTAGCTCGACAAGCCATCAAGCGAGAAACAGGCATGACAGACGAAGCTATTGAAGGCTGGGCCATCATGTTGCAACGCGATCCCAAACGACTTCAGAGACTTGAGCGACAATTCAGCGAGCGGGCATTCACTGGTCAACAGACGGAATTGGCGAGCACCGCCTATCGAGGTGGCACAACCGACGACGACTCCGACGCCCCGCAGCAAGGAGGTGCCTCCCGAGGCAGAGGCGGGAGAGGTCGTGGCGGCCGTGGTCGTGGAAGAGGAGGTCGAGGCGGCGGCGGTGGTGGCAGCGTCGATGGGCCTTCTGGCGAGCAGAGCACGGCTAATGCGCAGAGGAGGAAGGAGGCGAATAAAAGTAGTAGAGCGAATCACAATCGGAGGGATCAGAGGGCGAGGAAAATGGCGAGGGGAGGTCTGCCTGGTTGAGAAAGGCATGTCCAAGGAGTTCACGAAGATACAGATATGTATCGTTTTTAAGAAGCGCGGCGGCTAGGTAGGTGCTTGCTAGTGACGATGCATGCATGGCACTTCCCGTAACGCTGGTCAATGCATCTCCCCCCATGGTTGTTGCCGATGGAAGACTGCTCCGTTAGTTATCGAGACGCTGTGTGCCTCAATGACCGATGCTGGTTTGCTTGCGTTTTCCACGTTCTATTGGCACAACGCAGTCTCTGCGAATGGTACCTGACTGCGGTGATTGTATTAGTACATGGGGAAGTATGCAAGCAAGGCGAGCGAGCGGGAATAGCAAGTCTTGGACTCAAAGAAATCGTGGCCTGCATGCAGATCTCTTCCAAGAAGCCGACGTCTGGCCTTATGCAGATGACTGCCAGACGGCCCTTGTTCTGCTCTGTGCTGGTACTGGAGTCACGAGACTTCTCACCGCCGGCCGGTCTGAGACTTAGGTGGAATGACCATCTGTTTGATGGAGTCGTTCCGTGGTTGTGGTCGAGCATCTGGCGCATACGGCCTGAGGTGCTTGTTCGGCTGCGTGATAGACGATAGTCATTGAACCGTTGCGAGAGGGAGTCTTGCGATCGGTTGCTAATTCGAGCTCTGGGAAGTGAATATGCTGAGCATCACTAAATCCTTAGGGTTAGTGTTTGGGTAAGATCGAGACCAACGTCTACAGCATCCCGAGCGACATCATCCAAGAAATCAAGAAGCAAAGAACGTCGCTCAGTACATCGTGTCAACATAGCAGCATGACTGAGCATCTGACAAGCGCGATTCGTAGCAAGAAGCCAATATCGATCAAGCCCGCCTGGATATTGATGTAGTCGGACGCGCTTCCAGCACCTCGAGCTCCTCTTCTGACACTTTAATGGTCTGTCATACCGCTCAACGGCATGATCCAGCCGTTGTCATTGCCATCAGTAGGTACCTTATGGATTTCTCAATTTCATGCCAACAAGTACTGAAAAGTCAGCGCGATGCCATTTGTTTGTACTGGCGCTCTGACTCTTAGCATTCGTCTTCGCCCTCCTGTTAGCCTCCCAACCATGGCTCGACTGGGATGAATGCTTTGGTCTCGTTATCAATGGGTTGACCATCCCTCTTGCAAGTGATGCTCATTCTGCTATTTCATCATTCAGAGTAATCCCGTACGACTCCCAATCATCTGCCACTGCTACAGGTCCTGCCTGGCAAATCTGGATCTGGTCTCGTTAGCCCAGAAGACGTGATTGAGAGCCTGGGCTATAAAATCACAATTTCAGATATTGATGGTATCATTGCAAATATACATAGCCTGTCCTGTCCCCATCTAAAACCACGAATATAAGCCAGCCTGCTCAAGCTTTCTTGAATCAAACAAATGCCCATATCAGCGCCACGTCAACCATGACAGCAGCTCCCCGATTATGCCACGCTCCGTGGCTTTGGCCTGTGTCTCACGCCTGTCGAAATGGTGATGGCGGACGTCTATAAGCGAGCCCTGCTCTCCGGGAGTCTCACAGCGCCCGCACGATCGCAATCCAAGCACTTTCATGCCTTTGTGCCAAGCGTGTGCCCGGCTCTGCATTTCTCTGATGCTTTGCCTCCCCAGACTCGATGCCCTTGCTCTTGCGATCTAGTTCTCTCTTGCCAGCTCGATGCTTACAAGAAGATCATGCCCATGCCGCTGACCATCGCCAGAAGGCCGACAAAGGCCATTGGCAGCACAGAGCTGTAGGCCGGGATTGGGTTACCAGCCGCCGCACCCTTGCTGCTCGACGAGGATCCAGATGCGCTTGCCGCTCCAGCACCGGTGCCGGTTGGTGCGGAGGTGACGGTGCCAGTACCGGCGGTGCCACCAGCCTCGTTGATAAGGGTCGAGCAAGTGCTGCCGCCAGAGGAAGAAGCCTTCGTGGTGGCCGCACCGTTGAAGCTGCAAGCGCTGGCCGCGCTGGACTCCTTGAGGTAGTAGTTGTTGAATGCGAGAGCCAATTGCTGGGTGCTGTTGCACATGCTGTACGCACCATAGTCACCAGTAGTAGCATTGGCAGTGAAGCCGGAGCAAATACTGTCGCCGTAGCCGCAGACCTCGCCGAAGAGATCGCCGTAGTCGGAGCTGTTGGTGCTCGAGCTGACGACGCAAGAGAGGGTGTCGTACATGCAGCTGCAGAGCTGCTCGTTGGGGGTTGGAGGGAGAGGAGTCGCGACTGCGGCCCAGGTAGAGCCAGTCGCCGGGCACGAAGCTGGGGAGTTCGACGTGGTGTAAGCGCTCATTGCCACGCTGCTCGGCGTTACGTTGGCGATCTGGCGAGAGTAGTTCTCGAAATCAGTAAGAGTGCTGACGCTGGTGCCGTCGACGGATACGAGACCGTAGTCGTTGGCCTCCTGGAAGTACATGTAGACGATACCGCCAGACCACACGGGACTCATCTCGTCGCCGAAGAGAGCCTGCACCTCAGTGAAAGGCCGCGGCTCAACACTGTTGCAGCCGTACTCAGCGAAGAAGGCTGGGACAGAGTAGTTGGAGAATTCCTGGGTGCGGACATCGTAGCCGGACTCTGTGTAGGAGGAGTCACCGCACCAAGAATAGATATTGTATCCCCAGAAATCAATGGCGTCCGTCTGGTCACCGCAGTTGAAGTAGTCCGCCAAGTTGACTCGAATATCGGCATCATCGTTGGTCGCATAGCCGACACCGATGGTACGGTAGTTCTTCTGCTTGATGTAGGCCTTCATGTCGCGGACAGCAGCCTTCACGAATGCGCTCGCGTCGGTGTTGTTCGGGGCATTGGAGACTTCGTTGCCAGCAAAGAAGCCTAACGCATGTTAGCAAGGACCAACGAAGGCGACTCCGTCAGACGTACCAAGAGTGTTGGTGAAGTTGGCCATGTTGTCAACGACAGAAGTGTAGCGCGCATACAGGTCGTCATTCCAGGCCGGGTCAGACCGGTCGATCGACTCAGAAGGTGAAGACAAGTCCGCAATAACGTAGATGCCAGCATTTGCAAGTAGGTTCATCGCCTCAGTGTGGTCGGTCGTGGGATCAATGGCGTACACACGGATGACATTCGTCCTCAACTCGGTCAAGTATGGAATATCACGATTCAGGTTGTCGACTGTTAGCGGATCGGTGTAGCCGCCATTCGAGTCCGTGGTGGTACCATTGCCTGTGTAGTCCTGCTGGTACGCGACACCTCTGATGAAGCTACATTGTCCTGTCAGTCCTACAACGTCCAATATTCCTGCAGTATGTGTAAGGTATCTTACAATTGTGTGCCATTGGTCTTGTAGAAGAATTTGGAGCCCTTGATCACAATGGGGTCCACGGCCGCCTGCGCAGCACCAACAAACGTCGCCGCGATGGCGGCTGCTGCTGCGAAGCCCCTCATCCTGGTTGGTTGTGTACGTCTACTTCTGGAAAATACTACTGTCGACAATCTGAGATGATATTAAAAGCCGCGCGGAAGTCGTCGTGGTCGGGTGAATTGTGAGGGAGCTCTAGGCTCGGTTGACCTGGGGACCTTCCTTTGTATGGAACGGTATTGACGTGACCGCGCCTATCTAAAGAACGATACCCTGAAAGAGTGTAAGAAAGGACTTGGAGCTGTCTGAGAAGAGCTCTTCTGCTCGGTCGACGCGCCAAGAGAAGAAGAAACGAGTCGTGAGGATGATGGAATCAAAGAGGCGTTGGTTGTCACTAGGGAGTACTGTTGTCTCGCTGCAAGCTCTGGCTCGCTCGAGTGGGCCACTCAATGAGGTTAGACCCAGAGACGCGCAAGCCAAAACCGCCGTCTCTTTGTACCCTTCGCCACTCAATATTTGACACAGCGACGATCATACAACACTACTACTTGATTGGCTGCTTCATGCCTCAACTCACGCATCTAAATTCTGCTCGATTCAGGTAGAGCATCCACTGCCGCCAAGAGCTTCGACGGCAAGGTCGGGCATGTCAGGCTCGCGTGTCTTTCGAGGCTTGGTCACGGAGGAAGATGCTTGTCACGGGGATTTGTGGCGACAATACGAGGATCCATGCCATCACACATGTCATGATGTGTGGCGCCGGCACGGGAGGTGGCTACTCAGCCTCAACGTTTTCTGAACGGTGCTTCGAAAGGCTTGCCGGATGCCGCGGAAGCCTTGCGCTTCTGGTCTCGACTCTCCCGACCCTTTTGATGGTTTGTTGACGCTCTTCGTCTTGGCGTACGAGCATCTGGAGCACGACACGACATGGCCTGAGAACGCAGAGCATGTCACTCTTTCTAGGTAGTTGTCGCATAGATAGCTCGAGATAGCTATGCGATCAACGGCGAAATTGGTGGAGGAAACGCCATTGGGATTGGTTGCAGCTTGTTGACAGCATCTACCCAGCGACAGGCGTGGCAAGCTACTGCAGGTACAGAAGTCTGCCGGTGGGGTCGACAGCTTTTTTTAAATTATGGAGGAGAGAACTGAGGTGCGAACCAACACGGTGATGACCCCGCTAGCACGCAGACTAAAGAAATCTGAGTGGCATTCGGTGGCAGCTTGAATGCGGCATGTCGTGTGGTATTTGGGCGTGCATGGCGAGTAGAACAAGAACATGCTGAAGCTGCTCATCCATCGACTTCCCTGTTTTGAGCTGCAGCTAAGCAACTAGCAAAATGACCCGATGTACTTATATACATGATCTTCTTGCATTGCGTGAGAATGCTGTCGTAGCGCAGCTATTTCTGGTGGCCAGCAACAGATATCAACAATGCTACCATATGGCAAAGGCGGCAGAGACCGGCCGAACAGGTCAATGGGCATAACTCCATGATGGACTATACGTGGGCAAGACGGCCATGCGTGCGTATGCATTTGTTCATGTTGAATATGATCGCCTTCCAAAGTGAGGCAACGCGCATACCATAGCTCAAAATAGCATTTGCCACTCGGAAAATTTAGTAGTGAACGGCAGTAGGTAGGAAGCTGATCGGTTCAATAACGCATTGGGCTTTGTCCAGCCTGTGGTCCGTCGAAGAGAGAGTTTGCATAGATCATCGATTTCGTGTATCTGCTATGCCATACCGACGACATAGCAAACGTGAAGCGAAAGGCTCAGATTTTCGTCGACCAAATCAGCGGCTCGCTAGATGCCGTGTCGTTGAATGGCAAGGAGATGACAGGGTAAGGTGGAAAAGACCATTCCCAAAACGGCAAGGTGGCTGCCGGCGATCCCAGCACTTTCAAGCGGCCACTCTGAAGCGAGCTTGTCTTGTTATGCGCCGGACCTCCTGCATCCCCCTTTCCAGGTTGTCTCCCTACTGCGAGCCGTACGCACCTGCCACCACCGCTGACGCGCGCCTCCTCCACAACTCTGTGCACGAAACTCTGACAATCATCTTCCTTCCTTTCCATCACCTCGACACGCTCGTTTGTGGTGGAAGAGCGAAAGAAAAACAAGTGGGAGACGGAGCCCGATAGTGCAATCGGGTACTCCGCCAATCAGGGCAGAGACGACAGGAGTGCTGCATTGACTTTTGGCCGGCCGCCGCGCGTTCTCACAGCAACAAGAGGGCGTCTCAGCAGAAGACAAGCCACCTTCTCGACACCCGCGCCTGCAGCACCTGCAACACGACGCCGTCGCAGCGACTGCCATACTTTGCATCTCACGCTCCTGCTGTGCAAGAACGTGACTGCAAAACAGGAAGTCGCGCCGTTGTGTTTGGGAAGGGACCGTTTCCGGATCTCCCTGCCAAAGCTGCACTGCATTTCACTCGCTTCAGAGACAACACGAACCACGCCACCACTCGCTCAGAGTGGCCCGTCGACTCGCACATTGCTCAATTCACGACCGGGCAGCACAGTGGATGGTTCATACACTCTATTGGTGAGTCCAGTCCTTCCGCACGCTGGTAGTGAAGCCGGTGAGGCGCGGTCGCAGGCGGTCCAACGACTTGGCGCTTCATCGTGACTGGCAGCGGCACTGCCCAGCAAACGACAATGAACGCCTTCCAAAGCTGACTGCCATGGTCTAGTAATCACTAATACCCGCACTCACCATGGCGCACCCTCACCAGGGCGGCTATGACGAGGGCTACGCCCACCACGATCAGCAGCACGATGCTGGCGATGGTTACTATCACGACGACCAAAATGCATACTATGACCAGCATGGCTACGGGCAGGGTCAGCAAGATGGCTATTACGATGACAACGGATACTATCAAGGCGGCCACGAAGGCTATGGCCAGCACGATGGCTACTACGAGGCCGGCCAGCAGGGCTACCAGGACGAGTACTACAACGACCAGTACTACGACCAAGGCGCGCCTGCCGGCCAGCAGCAGGGTCGTGGCTACAGCCAGCCAAAGGGCAACCGCCGACGAGGCCACGATTCGGAGGAAGACTCCGAGACCTTCAGCGACTTCACCATGAGATCTGACATGGCAAGAGCTGCGGAAATGGACTACTACGGCCGTGGAGACGAGCGTTACAACTCATATGGAGAGGGCCAAGGCCGCGGCTACAGGCCTCCTTCATCACAGGTCTCCTACGGTGGCAACCGCTCCTCTGGCGCCTCCACGCCCGTCTACGGCATGGACTATACCAGTGCTCTCCCAGCTGGCCAGCGCTCGCGTGAGCCATACCCAGCCTGGACGTCTGAAGCGCAGATTCCACTCTCCAAGGAGGAGATTGAGGACATCTTCCTTGACCTGACAGCCAAGTTCGGTTTCCAGCGTGACAGCATGCGAAACATGTTCGACCACTTGATGACACTGCTCGACTCTCGCGCGTCGCGTATGTCGCCAAACCAGGCTCTGCTTTCTTTGCACGCAGACTACATTGGCGGCGAACATGCCAACTTCAGGAAGTGGTACTTCGCTGCTCACTTGGATCTGGATGACTCGGTTGGTTTCGCCAACATGAAGCTTGGCAAGGCGAACCGGGCGACGCGAAAAGCCCGGAAGGCCGCCAAGAAGAACAAGAACGCGGACCCGCAGAACGAGGAGCAGACTTTGGAGAGCTTGGAAGGCGACAACAGCTTGGAAGCGGCCGAATACCGCTGGAAGACGCGCATGAACCGCATGTCCCAGCACGACAGAGTCCGTCAAGTGGCTCTGTACTTGCTTTGCTGGGGTGAAGCCAACCAGGTCCGTTTCATGCCCGAGATCATGTGCTTCATTTTCAAGTGTGCCGACGACTACCTGCACTCTCCGGCTTGCCAGAACCGTGTCGAACCTGTTGAAGAGTTTACCTACCTCAACAACTGCATCACGCCTTTGTACAACTACTGCAGAGATCAAGGTTACGAGATCTACGAGGGCAAGTACGTCCGCAAAGAGCGCGAACACCAGAACATCATCGGTTACGATGACATGAACCAGCTTTTCTGGTATCCGGAAGGTATCGAGCGGATTGTCTTTGAGGATAAGAGCCGCCTGGTCGATCTGCCACCTGCCGAGCGCTTCGAGCGCCTCAAGGACGTTGTCTGGAAGAAGGCCTTCTTCAAGACCTACAAGGAGACCCGTTCGTGGTTCCACATGTTGACCAACTTCAACCGCATCTGGATCATTCACGTGGTCGTGTACTGGTTCTACACTGCTTTCAACTCTCCTACGCTGTACACCCACGACTACCAACAGCAGGTGAACAACCAGCCGCATGCCGCCGCGAGGTGGTCTGCAGTTGGCTTGGGTGGTACCCTGGCTTGTGTGATTCAGATCCTGGCTACTCTCGCGGAATGGCTCTACGTCCCGCGACGATGGGCTGGCGCTCAGCACTTGACAAAGAGGTTGTTCGTCCTCCTTGCCATGTTCGCCATCAACATCGCTCCAGCAGTCTACATCTTTGGTGTCAACCAGGAGGGCAAGATCGCACTCATTCTTGGTGTGGTCCAGTTCCTCATCGCTCTGGCTACGTTCTTCTTCTTTGCCATTATGCCTCTTGGTGGTCTCTTCGGCAGCTACCTGAACGGCAAGCGCAGGCAGTACGTGGCCAGTCAGACTTTCACCGCAAGCTGGCCCCGTCTTCACGGCAATGACATGTGGATGTCGTACGGTCTTTGGGTCTTGGTGTTCGCTGCCAAGTTGTCCGAATCGTACTTCTTCCTGACGCTGTCCATCCGTGACCCGATTCGGATTCTCTCGACGATGAAGATCAACAACTGCCTTGGTGACGCCATCGTCGGCACGACACTCTGCTACAAGCAGCCCATTGTCTTGCTGATCCTGATGTACTTTACCGACTTGATTCTGTTCTTCTTGGATACCTACCTGTGGTACATCATCTGGAACTGCATCTTCTCGGTCGCCAGATCTTTCTACCTTGGTGTTTCTATCTGGACGCCATGGCGAAACATCTTCTCGCGCCTGCCAAAGCGTGTCTACTCCAAGATCCTGGCTACCACCGACATGGAGATCAAGTACAAGCCGAAGGTGCTGATCTCGCAAATCTGGAACGCCATTGTCATCTCGATGTACCGTGAGCACTTGCTCGCCATCGACCACGTTCAGAAGCTGCTCTACCATCAGGTGCCATCTGAGCAGGAGGGTAAGCGCACACTGCGCGCGCCGACCTTCTTCGTGTCGCAGGAAGACCACTCGTTCAAGACGGAGTTTTTCCCATCGATGTCGGAGGCCGAGCGTCGTATCTCCTTCTTCGCTCAGTCGCTCTCGACGCCAATTCCCGAGCCGCTTCCAGTCGACAACATGCCCACCTTCACCGTCATGATTCCGCACTACGGCGAGAAGATTCTTCTGTCCCTTCGTGAGATCATTCGCGAGGACGAGCCATATTCCCGTGTCACCATGTTGGAGTACCTGAAGCAATTGCACCCGCACGAGTGGGACTGCTTCGTCAAGGACACTAAGATCCTGGCAGACGAGACTTCGCAATTCAACGGCGATTTCGAGAAGACCGAGAAGGACACCCAGAAGAGCAAGATCGATGATCTGCCCTTCTACTGCATCGGTTTCAAGTCTGCTGCTCCGGAGTACACCCTTCGCACGCGTATCTGGGCTTCGCTCCGTTCGCAGACTCTGTACCGCACGATTTCTGGTTTCATGAACTACAGCCGTGCCATCAAGTTGCTCTACCGTGTCGAAAACCCCGAGGTCGTCCAGATGTTTGGCGGTAACTCCGACAAGCTCGAGCGTGAGCTCGAGCGCATGGCTCGTCGCAAGTTCAAGATCGTTGTGTCCATGCAGCGTTACGCCAAGTTTTCCAAGGAGGAGCGTGAGAACGCTGAGTTCCTGCTCCGTGCCTACCCAGATCTCCAGATTGCCTACCTCGACGAAGAACCGCCAGCGGCTGAGGGCGAGGACCCCAGGATCTTCTCGGCGCTCATCGACGGTCACTCTGAGATCATGGAAAATGGCCAGCGTCGCCCCAAGTTCCGCGTCATGCTCTCTGGTAACCCGATTCTCGGTGACGGCAAGTCTGACAACCAGAACCACGCTTTGATCTTCTACCGCGGCGAATACATCCAGCTCATCGACGCTAACCAGGACAACTACCTGGAGGAATGCTTGAAGATTCGATCCGTCCTTGCTGAATTCGAAGAGATGACCACCGACAACGTCTCGCCATACACTCCTGGCCTTCCACCGACCAACTTCAACCCGGTTGCCATTCTTGGTGCTCGCGAGTACATCTTCTCGGAGAACATTGGTATCCTTGGTGACGTTGCTGCCGGAAAGGAGCAGACATTCGGTACCCTCTTCGCTCGTACTTTGGCTCAGATTGGTGGCAAGCTCCATTATGGTCACCCTGACTTCCTCAACGGTATCTTCATGACGACTCGTGGTGGTGTGTCTAAGGCTCAAAAGGGTCTGCATCTCAACGAGGATATCTACGCTGGTATGACTGCGCTCCTCCGTGGTGGTCGCATCAAGCACTGCGAGTACTACCAGTGTGGTAAAGGTCGCGACTTGGGTTTCGGCTCCATTCTGAACTTCACCACAAAGATTGGTACTGGTATGGGCGAACAGATGCTGTCTCGCGAGTACTACTACCTGGGCACTCAGCTTCCTCTGGACCGCTTCTTGTCATTCTACTACGCTCACCCTGGTTTCCACGTCAACAACTTGTTCATTATGTTGTCCGTGCAGCTCTTTATGTGGTGCTTGATCAACTTGGGAGCTCTGCGCAACCAGACCATCACTTGCCATTACAACAAGAACGTCCCGATTACCGACCCGATCTATCCTACCGGATGTGCGAATATCATTCCCGTCATGGACTGGATCCAGCGTTGTATTGTGTCGATTTTCATCGTGTTCTTCATTTCCTTCGTCCCCTTGACGATTCAGGAATTGACGGAGCGTGGTTTCTGGCGCGCGGCTACTCGTCTGGCGAAGCACTTCAGCTCTCTGTCACCGCTGTTCGAAGTGTTCGTCTGTCAGATCTACGCCTACTCTTTGCAACAGGACTTGTCGTTCGGTGGTGCCCGATACATTGGTACTGGTCGTGGTTTCGCCACTGCGCGCATGCCGTTCGGTGTCCTCTACTCGCGTTTTGCCAGCCCATCGATCTACCTCGGCGCTCGCTGCTTGATGATGCTGCTCTTCGGCACGCTCACAGTCTGGGGATACTGGCTGCTCTGGTTCTGGGTTACGACTACCGCCCTCTGCATCTCGCCGTTCCTCTTCAACCCGCACCAGTTCGCTTGGTCCGACTTCTTCATCGACTACCGCGAGTTCTTGCGCTGGCTGTCCCGAGGCAACACCAAGGCTCATTCGGCTTCTTGGATCGGCTTTGTTCGTCTCTCGCGCACTCGTCTCACTGGGTTCAAGCGCAAGGCTCTTGGAGAGCCATCCGCCAAGCTGTCTGGAGACACGCCGCGTGCCAAGTTCACCAACGTATTCTTTAGTGAGATCGTTGGTCCGCTTGTGTTCGTCGCTGCCACGCTTATCCCCTACCTCTACATCAACGCTGGTACTGGTGTTGTCGCCTCCAACAACCAGGGTGTCTCTATCAAGCCTACCAACTCGCTCATTCGTGTCGCCATCGTTGCCTTCGGTCCGGTCGCCATCAACGCTGGTGTTGCGGGTATGTTCTTCGGCATGGCTTGTTGTATGGGCCCACTGTTCAGCATGTGCTGCAAGAAGTTTGGTGCAGTCCTCGCTGCGATTGCGCACGCCATCGCCGTCATCATCCTCATCGTCCTCTTCGAGGCAATGTACCTCTTGGAAGGCTGGAATTTCACCAAGACTCTGCTGGGCATGATCGCCACCGTTGCGATTCAGCGCTTCGTCTACAAGCTGATCATCGCCCTCGCCCTGACCAGAGAATTCCGCGCCGACACCTCCAACATAGCATGGTGGACGGGCAAGTGGTATGCTCTAGGATGGCACACTCTGTCGCAGCCTGGCCGTGAATTTTTGTGTAAGATTACCGAGCTTGGCTTCTTCGCTGCCGACTTCATTCTGGGTCACATCTTGCTGTTCTTCATGCTTCCGGCGCTTCTGATCCCTTACATTGACAAGTTCCACTCTGTCATGCTGTTCTGGCTCAGGCCTAGGTATGTTCTCACGCTTTGTTCCTGATGACTATACGCTGACCAAATTCACAGCCGTCAAATTCGCCCACCAATCTACTCGCTGAAGCAGTCAAAGCTGCGCAAGCGCAGAGTCGTCCGCTACGCGATCATGTACTTCAGCATGTTCGTCCTCTTCATCATCCTGGTCGTTGGTCCAGTGATTGCCTCCAAGTTCATCTCGGTTCCAACCATTAGCATCATGGAACTCGAGCAGCCGACCAACTGGAACAACAACGATACTTTGGGCACCAGCCAGACTGGTACTGCTCTGGCTGCCGCTGCGGCCACGAGCGCTGGCGCAGCGGTCAAGAGGGTCGTCATGTTCACCTACGACACCTAAGCGGCCACGCGAGACTTGCGTCATTTGCTGATGCAAGTCTGAGACTTCAACAGCAACATATGTTTTCAATACAAGAACGAAACAATGTAACAACAGCATCAGACGCCCGTCGACGAGAGTGGCTCTTGGGCCACGTAATGAAGGGAGCTGTAATTGATTGCATCTTCAGATGGCGTACACGCTTGCACTCTTATCCCTGGGGTGTGGTTGCTATTTTTTGGGAAGGCGTTTTGCATTAGATGGACAATCACGAGAGAGATGTGCAGCCGCTCGTTTGACGGCACGGATGGAGGACGCGAATGGTTGTCGTTGACGAAGGCATTGACGGCTGTCGAGACGGCGTGAGGCAGACGCGCGCTGTCATCGTAGGCCTCTGAGTATATATCGAAGAAAGCTTTTCTCAAGTTCTGGGAAGACGGTGTCAACATGGGTGGATATGGCAGAAGGGTGGTATGCGTATATAGTGTCTCTCCAATGATTATTTTCGCATTCAAGTCCGTCCTATCACCTTTTCTCGTCTCTGCATATTCGTCTAAAGATACATAGTAAAGAGCTCTGATCTTTTCAGTATACCTCAGTCATCTTTCTTGGCCCATGGTCGGCATGCATCATGCAGTTTCTTGAAGGCGTCATCGTGATCCATGACTTTATTGTAGAGATCGACATTCAGTCTCTCGAGGGCCTCAAAGAGGGAAGCTATCATCAGATCCGCATAGACCGGCTGGCTGCCGATTATAAAGGGCCCATCGTCTCGCTTGTGGCTCGTGCAAAAGACCTGCAGCTTCTTGAGCTGCTCGTCCGCCGCCGGGCTGGATCCTTTCGCTTGAACCTGCTCAAGCGTCATTCCGAAACGCCGCTCTCGATCTTCACGCATGTACTTCTGACTAGGCTCGTGCAGGATGTCCATTATGGGCATGATCAGCTGAGAAATATTTGCGAAGAAGAAGCCGGAACAGATCGCTCCTGCTTCTTTGTGGAGGCCGGTCTCGAGATGGAGCGGTGGCGA
Source organism: Teratosphaeria zuluensis (assembly GCA_007113905.1). Classification (NCBI taxonomy): domain Eukaryota; kingdom Fungi; phylum Ascomycota; class Dothideomycetes; order Mycosphaerellales; family Teratosphaeriaceae; genus Teratosphaeria; species Teratosphaeria zuluensis. Next base: position 326,918 of record VCMQ01000026.1, read on the forward strand.
GGGGTAGAGCTGTTCGATTTTGTCCTTGATGAGGTCCGAGTCCATCACGTAGGTCCCGTCAGGTAGGCGGACGGTCGGCGATGAGTAGTCTGCGAAGGCACCGGGTGCGTTGGGTGGAATGCCGCTGTCGATCGCTTAGCGAGGTGATGGGCAGTGGGATTTGGGAAGACATACAGTGCTTTGAACTTTGGTGCAAGATCTGGATACTCGATCCATTCTGTGGTATATGGCACGCCCTTAAAGTTCAGCAGCATGCGAGCTATGCTTATCTATCAGTATCAACTTCCAGCAACGAGGCTGATACTTGCTGTGCCTACTTTTCCAAGGGTTTGATGACCAACAGATATTTCGCTTGTTAGCCAGATCGTACAGAATGATTTCTTTCGACATGGCGGTCGTTGCTTGCACAGCTGTTGCACGATTTGGAGCAGGTTATAAGAATATGTATCTGGGTTGTGCAGGCAACAGCGCGCTCTTTGGGCGTCTGCGTCATATGCTTACATCGGGTCAGATAGACAGATCCACTTTTAGCTCAGCTTCGTGCATACAGGTATTATTGAGGTGTCATGAGTGTCGCGGGCGACGATGCCAAGTCCGAATTATGCCTTGAAGATACACTGGTTGACTGTCGATGTCTATTATAGTGCAATCCAGCTTACATGGACAGCTTCTCGCCAGAAATATGCTTGGATTGTATTGAAATAAGAAGCAGAAGAAAGAGATAAAACATGCAGTGCCAGCAGCGTTCCAATGTGCTGCAGCAACCTACTCTCGCCGTTTGTGTCAAATCGTGCCAATGCTCTAGTCGTCGTTCTCAGTACTTGGAAGGATGCCATCTGGTAGACCATCCTCTCCCGCATGCTGTGATCTGTTCTCTGCCTCTTGCTCAATGGATGGGCGAAGGCGATCTGACAGTCCATCGTGTCCTCCATGTTGCGACCTGTTTTCGGGCGCCACACTCGCTCGCATTGCCTGGTTGACGGCTTCTTGTTCGTCCAAGCTGGCGTCTTGGTAGTCACGCTGTGGTTGTCTATACTGCGACATGTTCCCGGGCGCTTGACTCGCTCGCATGGATTCAGGCGCCATACTCGCTCGCATTGCTCGGTCGATGGCTTCTTCGTCGTCCATGTCCGGGTCTTGATACTCACGCTCTCTCCCCCCGAAGTTTTCAGCTTGTATACGTCTGAGGTTTTGCAAACCGGCTGCTGCAGCCCCGATCGTCATGCGGCTGGAAGGGGAAGCCTCTTCGTCGTCAATATCGACCGGATTGGCCCTGCTAGAGCCGCGCTCGTCACGTCCAAGATTATCGTCTCCAGAAGCCGATCCATCATCGCCACCTTGATGGGAAACAGTCCCGTTGGTCGGGGGCGGTGTCGTCAACGGATTAGCTCCACCTCTTGGATTCCTTGGCATAGAGGGACCGCGACTTGGACCACCATGCATGGCCGACGGCGAGTGTGACTCGTGGCCGCCGTCTCCTCCGCTACCATTCGCACCGCCCAATGGGCCACGTGAGTGTGCGCTTCGAGGAAGTGATGCGGGTCGGCCACGTGAATACAAGCTCTCTCCGTCGTCGCTTTCGTCACCACCTTCATAGATAAACCCACCAGTACGACCCGTAATTCTGCTCGGGCTACGGTGGCCGCTGTGATGGGACGAGACGCCTGGTCCTTCACCTCCACTGACGAATAATCCTCCGTCCGGGGTCTCTCGCGTGGATTGTCCAAAGGGTCGAGACGAAGCATTGCTTGCTGACGTCCTTGGCCTCTTAGGCGTAGTGCCATCCGCCTTGTTGACACGTTTCCGCTTGCTGTTGGGACTGTTGTCGCTGTTGCGACCTCGAAACGCAGGCGGCGGCATTCTGTCACGATCGGGCTTCTCGGCCTCCCGTTCATCCTCTTCTATGCCCGAGTCGCTGTCATAGGTTGAGTCATTGCCGTCGGCATCGTCGTCATAGATTAGGTCTGCCCCTGCGTTGAGCCGGGCACGTCGCGTGAACTTGTTCTTTTCTGAACCCTTTGCTTTGGCCAGCCAAGCGACCCGCCTGCTGTCGCCCGATCCTAGTACGAAAAGATGTCAGAATTTGAGTCTCAGCACCAACCATCCATTCTGGAGTCTGCTTACCAGCCAGAATCTGCTCCATCCTTGCCTTTGCTTCCCTGCCTCGCACATTGTAGTAATCGTAAACGTCGGAGAGAAACCTCCGCTGCTGGAGCCTCTTCTCCGGCTTGTCACTTGCGGGCATTGTCTGCCAATCGTAAAACGGGTACCAAAGGACCTCACCAAACATTGGCTCATCCTCCAATTCCTCTACGTCCTTGTCGATGGGTTCTTTGTATAGCGTCACGGCCGAGTATGCGCCATCCTTACCTGACCTTTCTCCGTACGGCTTGAACCAGACAATGGTCCAGTCCACCTTCCTGCGACCGACGGCCAGATAACGGCTCTTGGTAAATCTGAACTCCATGGTGCTTGATGCGTGGAATTGCCCTGAGGTTGGCGATAATGATCTACGCTCTGTCGGAAGACTGCGGGTCGTGTTCGTGTCGCGGCTAAGAGGTGTGCTCAATACGACCGGTTATGATGAGACCACGAGCAAAGTGAAGTGATGACGAGGACTTTTCTCTGTAACGGCCTTGTCAGTTTATCGATGTCGTGCCACCTCAGGTCTTGGCATGCTCACGATGTGCTTGATCCGTGTTGTGTCCTTGATTGGGCTCGGCCTTGAGCTGTACGTATTATATCGTGCAGGCTCCGAGGTATGCAAACGACTGCCGACTGCGAGCCGCCTTGATGGCTGTCACTGCAGTCGAAGTGGATTGTATGATGTTTGGTTGGAATTGAAAGGCGAAAGAAGGAAAGGCTCCGATAAACTCGTGGCCATGTGACGATGCGCTAGCATTGCTGCGAGCTTTGCGCATCAGTGAGGCGAAGTCTGCTCAGAATGAAGCATAGGAATACGCACGTGATAATTAGAGCGGCTCGTTGACAGCCTGCACATGCTCCTCGACGACCATATCATTAACAGCCTGATAAGCATCTGCAACAGTACTATGCAATACAATCTGCAGCTGATATCTTGTGGTCTGGCAACCCGCGTATGTCTTGCTTCAGCATCATGAACATCTTGCGACCTGATCCCCAAGTTCCTGTGCTATGCTTGTGCGCACAACGCAAAATCCTTGAAACGCTCTCGTTGCAGCCGTTGCATGTCTCAAGTCTCGAGGCTCAAGTCGCAGGAACAGCCGGATACCAACATGCCTGAAGCCCACGGCTTTGTGGTGGACTTCCACACCGTGCAAAAATCTAAGCTGCATCAGCAATGCCATCATCCGGCTCACTCATGTCTACTCTAAGCCTCAGCTCGCGCTCAGATAAGATACGGTAAACCTGCATCAACTCCCTCTCAGACATGCCACCCTCATGACTGAACAGCCCGAGACCTGAAATGATCCAAGATTTGGACCACGGCAACATGCGAAGACCGTCGAGGAAGACCTGCCTCGCTCTTACCAAAGCAACATTTTTCTGGTCCTGCGCACTGCTCGTGGACAGCAGCTTACTTGCAATGCGCGATGATTCGAATCGCAGCCACATGGTCCAGAGAGCAATCGAGTGCTTGACATGACTGTCCGGCGACAGCAGAGCACGTTTGAAGGAGCTTCGCACGGAAATTGCAGTACTTCCAGAGGCCTCTTCGTCACATCGACGCACTTCTTCAGCAAGAAAATGTGCCCACGTGACGAGTGACGACTCATTACCCACTTCATCATTGGATAATGTATAGCGAAGTCGGTCTTCGATGCGAGACTGAGATCCGACGCGGGCGTACATGTCGATGAGTAAGCCATTGTTGGGAAACTTGCGAAGACCTTTTGACAGCGCTGAACGCACGTCGGCTGGCTTGTAGGGACGATGGTGCTGCAAATGAGCCCGGACTAGGCTTGCCTGAGCCTGATAAATGAGCTCTTCTGCTACTCGCTTGCGACTCTCTTCTGCGCGCACTGCATACTTTGCGAGGACGTCGGCGGCCGATACGATCGAACGTCCACTTATGAGGTATACAAACCAGGTATGGCATTCTGCATAAAGCACGGCAAGATGAGATTTGCCGGAGTGGATTGAGCGCTCCCACATCTCCTCGAAGAAGCGCGATGCCTTCAGCCTACGCGCTGCAGGTACAGTGTCGCCATCCTGAGCGACTGTTCCTGGATCATTGTCGAGCATCGCCAAGAGTGTGCAGAGCGCATTTCGTTCGTCGCCCGCACGAAGCAAGCAGAAGATCCAGCTGTGCCACAACAGAACGAGATCGTCCTTGCCGCCGTTCGCGAATTGGCCACTCATGCTAATGGCGGTCTTCCATACCTCTTGGGCCTTTGGAATCCTGTCCGAATGTGCTTCCACTAGTGCGTAGGCATTGTAGAGTCGGATGCTGGTCGGCCGCGCCTTCAGCAGCCTTCTAGCTAGTTTCGGAGCCTCGACAGGAGTCGCTCCGAGCTTGAATGCCAAATAGTACTCAGCAAGTGAGTCGTCATCAGATCTGACGGTAATGATTCTCTCCAGCACACGGTCTATGAAAGACGCAAGCTCAGTGCTACCAGCGCTGTGCTGGGCGACGCGTTGCTTGAAAGCGCCAAAGGCATCTCCAAACAATGATAGAGTTGTCTGCTCAGCAAAGCCAGCTACCAAAGCCTTGCGGTCCACTTGCTCTGCTCGCGAGAGATGAGGGTCAAGTTGCCACTTTCGCGATGGGCCGTCAGGCCGACTAGATGCAGGCAAAGGCAAGCCCATGAACATTAGGAAGGCATTGATCAGGTCTTCGGATGGCAGGTCAGCAAGCAGATTCTCTATGACAGGCTTCACGTCCGCGAACAGAACCTGCCGGTATGGATCCTCAGTTGACTCGTCGTCATCGTCTACGGATGCTGGTAGATGCAAACGTGATTGGATTTCTGATTCGCGGTCGGCAAACTGCTGTATCGACTGCCGTGTACCTTCAGAAGACAATGCTTGTGAAGTGACCTTCCTGGCCGCACTAGCGGCTTCACCTCCAGCGTGGTGAGCCCAGCCTGATGCATCCTCTTCACCAATGCGTGGTACGTCAGCGTCCCAGTAGTCCTCCAACGACTGCAAGATGGCAGAATCGTTCGTCAGACCAGCAGGCTTGAAGAAGGTCAACTCGAGCAAAATCTGCCAGATGCTGTATGCAAGTTCATCATAGCCAGCATCACGTATAAAAGCTGTCAAACGCAAAGTCACCCAAATTTGAGCAGGCGCTACTTCCACAACCCTGTCACCAGCTGTACGAGCGTTCCGTAGAATTCGTAAGCATTGCAGATATGCCGCCTTGCAAGCCTCATAAGAAAAGTTGACATGATCTGCCTGTATGAAGTCCAGATACTTGGTCCATAGAGCAATACTGGTCGGGCAGCGAGTCAACGCTTCCGTCCACTGCCTCGCGAGCTTCGAAGTCTCCCATATGACAGCACCATCCTCGAGCATGCCAAGGAGTAGGCGCTCGTGTCCAGAGTCGCCAGGTTGTATGTGCCTCATTGCCTGATCGTAGATTGCGAGACGTAGATCAGCAATTGTGCGCTTGTCGCCAAAACTCGGACGATCGCCATGCGGACAAATTACTTTTGTTTGATGTGCTATCAGCTTGAGCCATGTCTCAACATCCTGTGGGGCCTGCTTCGTCTGCTTAGACAAGGCCGCATTTTCCTGGCGTATTCGAAGTTCGATAGTGTCTTGGGTGAAATTTTTGTCAGAGTCGGAGTCGGAAGCCAAATCGCTGTCTGACGGATGCGTCGGCGCCTTGGCTTTACCTTCAATGGATCGATAGTCAATCGTGTTGACAGGCTCAGGAGATGCCGATTCACGCTTCCGCTTCAAACCAGGGCGCAAGGCAATCCAATCAGACTGAGATCGAAGCATGTCGTCCGCTGATGGCACTGCTGGTGCGATGAGACGAAGCTTCTTCTCGCTTGCTGTCAGACGCTTCGATTTCAATGGACGCTCTAAACGCGTACGCTCCTTGTCAGCCACAAAGGAGAGCACAGCAGACGTATCCGTGCTCTGCTCGCGGTCTAACCTCAGGGACTGAGCAGCGCCAACGAGCCTTCCATAGCCAACACGATGGTAGGCAGGGACACTGTAGCGGTGCAGACTGCCATACTCGACATTTTTGGAGTCGCCGCGCCGATCGATGAGGAAAAGATCGGATTCTTCGAACTCGTGCGGCACGACGATGTCCTCGACAGGCTCGTGCTTTCGCTGTCGAGTGTGAGAACTTCGATGTCGATCATGATGACGCTTTCGGCGCTGACGTTCGTCGTGGAAGTCATCTCTATTGTGCCTACGCTCATGTCGATGCCGGCTTGAGTCCTCCTTTCTGCTGTTTGACGCAGAACGCTCATCGCGTTGACGCTCGGGTTGCTGGTGAGCGCTTTGCCCGCTGGCGACCTTTTTGGGCTTGAAGCTCCCAAATTTAGGGACAGATGCCATGCTATCTGCACCAGATGGGTCAGCGCCGCGCAATACGGTCCTCGGTATGAAGATGTGACCTACCTGGGGCGAAACACAAGAGTAATAGCGAGAGGCGAAGGTGAAGGAGGAGGCGCGAGTCAGGATGCGCGGCCAAACAAAACACCGACGAGATTTTTTGGACTTTGATGCTTGCAACTTTTTGAAGCTTGAAATAATCACGAAACATGCATGTTTCTTCTACTGTGATGCGTCGGTGGTGGAGGCTGTAGGGGCAGCAAATACGCAACAGGATGGCGACGGCACTACAGCAGCAGTTGGCTGTCATCGCCGCCAACAGCACACACCAGCTCGATCTCAAGGCGCAAAAGGGCCGCCACAGCAAATCGCTACTCTTCGAGCCTCGAGATGCGGCGACGCAGAGCTTCGACACCATCTACCAGATATGCTACGAGGGGTTCGAGGAATTATGCATGCTCGATGCGCGCTTTCGACCATTCGCGCGCAACATCTTCAGCGAACAGAGCAAGAACGAAGATCGGACGCAGATGACGGCGCAAGAGAATGAAGAATTGAACAAGACGGTGGAAAGCTTCTTGGGCTTGGTGGGAGGCAGGCTGCTGTTGAAGCCTGCCGTAAAGGCGGTAGAATGGCTTGTGAGGCGGTTCAGGGCGCAGGAGTATAGCGCGGAAGCGATCTTGATGACATTCCTACCATACCACACATCACATATCTTTCCAACGCTGCTTTCCATTCTGCCAGAGCAGCTGCCTGCGACTTTCAGATGGCTGCATCCGTATGTGGCTTCATTGCAGAGCCCGCCTAGACATGCAGTCCTAGGCGCAGCGATTGGGAACCAAGGATTTTTCGCGGCTTTCAGCCAGTATACTTTGAAGGTGGCCAAGGCTAGACACCACTCAGCAGTCCTCATTGGGTTTTGGGCGTCCCTCACAGCACAGGCGGTCAATGGAATGATCGATTCGAGGAGGTCAGGCAGAGACGAGATCAGGAAGCAGAGGGAGGAGGATCTGCTTTTGCGCACACTGCCGATTTTGCAATCTGCGCTGAGCATCAAAGGTGTTCAAGAACTATATCTTGGTGCTTGCATGATCTTGACTATTCTGGCCACAAAAGCCTCGCTAGAAGACAAGACACTTGACGCCATGATTGAAGCTATTGCCAAAGCGTGGATACCTGACACAGTCGAGGATGGTTTGACTTGTTTAGCGGTCATCATGGAAGAAAAGGTGCATGCCGTCCTGCCGAGACCAGCATTGCGGGCGGTCCTAAACGCGGATGGAGCTATCGGCATTCTTGAACGCCTCTCGCAAAGTCATCGGACAGACAAGACTGTCTTGGGCCTGATACTTGGCTGTATCGACACAAGGGTGATTCAAACCATCACTGACGCACCTGACAAGGCTCGAGACTTAGTGCGAAAACAGCAATTCTCTGGCACACAATTGGCTTATCTCGTTGAGAGGGTGTTGGACGGCTTGGATCCGAGCAAAAACATGATCGATAATGAGGCTGGTGTTCAATTGCTTGTACAGCTGTCCCATACTGCAGAGGCGGCCGCCGTGATGAAGCAGGTTGCGCAGCGGAAGAACATCGATTTCCAGCAGCTGTCACCAGACCTGACCCTGAGTCTGCCAGAGCCAAATACGAGTGTCCTTGAGCCAGCCACTGATGCGATGGAGATTGAGACAATCGAACCAGCAGAGCCAGAAGACATCGGCCCCCTGTTACAAAAGCTGCCCATCGCGAACGACGAGCGCCTGTCCTTCCTCGACGCTTCTCTGACGACTGTATTTGAGCAGTATCTCGGCGCGTTCTGCGTCGCAATTGCGTCGGAGGCGAATCTCAAGCGCTTCAAAAAGGCCAACTACTTGCAGAAGGCGAAAGCCGGAGGGGTCCCACGATATCTGACGTTCTTGGCGCGGGCCTGGACTACAAGCTCGCAAACTGCGGCAAGACTTCGTGCGATTGAGCTGGCGACCGCAGAGATACAGGACTTGGCCAAAGGCGCCGCATTAGACTTTCAAGCTCTTCTGCCGTATGCTCTGTCAGCACTTACGGATGAGTCGCAGACCGTGCGTCGTGCTGCTGCGCAGCTCATTATCACTCTCAACCGTGCTTACGGCACTGTAGAAGGCAAAGACAAGATAGGCAAAGACGTCAAGGTCTGGTGTGCGGACACAGTCTATCCTGCTAACGCAGGCAGGCTGCATCAGCTCTCGTCTCAGGACGCTGCCAAATTCATAGCGGCCGCCGTTGTCCCGGCCCTGGAAGCATCTTTCTTGGACCGCGAACACTCAGCGCGTGCTCTGGCAGAGAGTTTAGATGGCAAAGAGCTCAAGCAAACGGTGCGGTCTGAAGTCTGCACGTATTTGGCCAGCCATGCCGTCGTCAGTCCTGCACTGCGTGTCAAGCTCGACCTTCTTACGACGTTATCTCGTACAGGCAAGATCGCAAGCGATGCTCGAAAGGCAGTCCTGCTACCATTCGTAAAGCTTTGGGCTAAGTTACCGGCAGAACAGATCAAGCAGCACTGCTTGCATGAGCGTGTGACTCATCGCGAGCTTGACAGGCGCGTCATCGGTAGTCTCTCTCATCGGTCTGCGGACGAGCTCCAAACGCTCAAATGGCTAGTGAACGGGGAAATCGAGTGCAGAGACGAAGTAAAGCCACTTGTTTTCGAGCATCTACGGCGCCTGTGGACTGCTATGAAGGCGCCTTCGCAAGCAGCGCTCGTGGACTTTTTGTTAGATCTGACGATTGGCAATGACTCGAGCAGCATCCCTGAAGTTGTGCAGGCCGACGCCTTGGAGACTTTGCGCAATCTGACCTTCACGACGGAAGTTCTGGTTCATCTGGTCGAGAATCTGCCCCATGCGACCTCTTTCCAAGATCAGCCGCCATCTGCAAAGAAGCGGCGCACAAGCAGCACTGCGGCCGAGACCCCACAGCTGACGAAAGAAGCTACTTCGAGGCTCAATGCTACCGTCCGTCGAGTCACTATTGTGCTCGAGCTGCTGGAGGCATCGAAGCCTGGTCAGCATCCGCAACTACTGAAGGGCTTGTTCCATTTGCTGGGTGAACTACACCACTTCAAGACGTTGCTGGGCTCACCATTGGTGTACCTACAAGGACTGCTTATGAATTGTCTGCTATCAGTCGTTAATGGTCTCAAACGCACACAAGCCAAGGATATTGATACATCTGTTGTTCGCGCTGACCTCATTGTTGAGACCGTGCGGACGACAACGAGCAGTCAAGTACACAATACGGCTCTTCTGCTCATTGGTAGTCTTGCAAGCTGGGAGCCAGAGCTTGTCTTGCATAGCATCATGCCTCTGTTCACGTTCATGAGTACTACTCTCCTGCGACAAAGCGATGAATATTCAGCACATGTTACCGACCAGACTGTGGCACGGATAGTACCGCCACTGGCTGAGTCGTTGAAGAAACGTGGCCAAGATCTCGTGAGTGGCGCCGCTGAGCTTTTGTTGAGCTTCACCGCAGCGTTTGAACACATACCTCTGCACAGGCGCGCTGGACTATTCCAGCATCTGGTGCAGACACTCGGTCCGGAGGAGTCGCTGTTTGCCATCATCGCCATGCTTGCGGAGCGGCATCCGGATGACGATCGCATTCAGCCTTTTGTCAACGACCTCATGGGCTTCTTCCCAGTCGCTACTCAGATGAAGGCGCTCAAGCAGTATCTCGATCTCGTGTTCGACACTCTGAGCCCAAAGCCCAATTTGTCAAATGCGATTCTTGGCGTTGCAGAGAAAGACGCCGCCCAGATCAATGAGACGGTTGACAACTTACTTGAGGCATTCGCGGACCTGTTGCAGAACACTAACTTGCGCAAGCAAATTGGTAAAGAGTTTGCCAAAGGTGGCGCTGTAGCTGACAGTCTGCGAAAACTGTATGCTCAGATGCTGGAGCACACCATGCGACTTGGGAGGAAAGTCGCAACGAACACTATCCTCAAGAGTACTGTCGACACAGTACTTGCTGCTCTTCTCCGTCTGACTCCTACCAAGGACTTCATCGACTCAAGTGCCGAACTCATTCAGGCAGGGTCGAACGAAACGCGTGGTCAAGTCTTCAATGCTCTTGAAGCACGTGTCGGCCAGGCCAAGCGCGGAGACGAAGTGCTGCAGCAGACTTTCCTCGAGATCCTTCCAGGGTGCTGTCTGTTCATCGACGAGAAGTATCCTGTGGAGGTGCGCCGCGCGGCTATCACCTGTATCGACCAGATTGTGGAAAAGTATGGCAAGCGAGATCGCGCCTCTGCATTGGCCGCTGCGAAGGCAGTGTCCGGTGCCGCTGGGCTGAATAGCGATTACAATGCCCTGAAGGTCAGCTCGATCCTGTGCTTGACTTCCATGGTTGAAGTGCTGGGTGATGAGTTCATACCTCTGCTGCCGTTGGTGCTCAACAAGGTCCTGGATTATGGAGAGTTGACTTTGGCTGCATCTGTGAATGGAGCTTTGCACAATGCAGTCTACACCTTTGCAACTCAGGTGCTGGACAGCATTGCTTGGATGTTCTCTGTGCAATATCTGGACCGTGTTTTGCGACTTGCAGGAAAGTCAGCTGCTAACGAAGCATCTATCACCTGGCATGGAAGTGCAGCAGAGAGCTTCTGCAACTTAGCCCCCAAGAAGCTTGGCGCGCAAGAGCTTTTTGGTTGCATCGACCGTACCCTGGAAGATATCTGCGACATGGGTGCAGAACCTGCGGGAATGCTACTAAATCTGCTCCAAGACGGCATCGCGCATCACTCCAAGGCTACCATCACGAAGAACAATTCCCTGCTGTTCAGTATTCTGCTCAAGGCGTTTGACTTGCGGCGCACCAAGAGCGATGACGAGTCTTTCGGCGAGGACCTCTTCTCACGGGTCGACCAGATCGCAATGGCCATGGTACTTAAGCTGAATGATGCTACGTTCAATCCCTTCTTCACACGGCTAGTGGAATGGGCAACTAATGGCTTGCCCAAAAAGGACAGGCAAGGCCGTGTCTTGCGCTCGACCAGTCTTTTCAGCTTCACGTATCTGTTCGTCGAGCAGCTGAAGATGGTAGTCACAAGATACGCCAGCTACCTGCTTGAGCCTGCTGCAGAGTGGCTGAACACGGCCCACCCGACAAGGGAAGAGGAGCAGGAATTACTTACAGTGCTTCTTTCGACCGTGACCAGCAGCTTCGCACATGATCAGGATCAGTACTGGCAGGCACCAGCTCACTTCGATGCTATCGCTTCACCTCTGATCTCACGTTTGTCGCTTGCGACGACGAGCCCTGATCTGACGACCTCACATATCATCCCTGCCATCGCAAAGCTGGCACATGCAACCCGCTCACCAGAGCATCACAAGACGATGAATTCGCAGATCATGCAGTTCTTGAGGCATGATGAGGCGGCGGTCAGGCTTGCTGCAGTTAGATGCGAGATTGCTATTACGAAGGAAGTGTCTGTGGACTGGCTGAGTCTGTTGGCGGAGATGATCCCGTTCATCAGTGAGTTGCAGGAGGACGACGATGCGCAGGTGGAGCAGGCGACGTTGGAATGGGTCAGGGAGATTGAGACTATTACTGGCGAGTCGCTGCAGGCGATGCTTACGTAGATGTAGAAAGATCGATATCGACGACTTTGCGAGGATAGATCGCTGCAAAGGCATGACTGTACACTATGTATCGCAACGTACAAATGACCTTTTACCTAATAAGGATCCTTATACAGAGGGAGTTCTACTTGCCTCTGTTGATAGCACTACATGCCCTGTTGTTCGCACGCAGATCTCGTTCCTGGTAAAGAAGGCACGCTGCTCAATGCTGACCAAGATCCCTGTCGTGATCTCTCGCGGATCTGCATCCGGACCCCAGGCTGGTCTGTTCCTGCATCGCTCGAACCGCATTCGGCGTAGTGTCATGGAGCCGCGGCATTGCCAGAGCGCTACTTTCGTCATTATTATCCTCTCGTCGAAACTCAGAACTCCTCTTCTGCCAGCTTCCCTGCTTTTCTGTTTGGCGTGGTAAACAGGAGGAGGCTGTTGTGTTTTTCGTATCTTCACATTGACCAGGATATCCCATTGCATCTCAAAACTCGCGACCAGCACCTCCCATCGTTGCAACCGGAAACAGACCGCATCGCAAACATGGCCGACACGCTAATTCAAGCCGCGAACACGGCGGGCAACGTGACCAAGATCGCTGCCGCGCAAGCAATATCTCATCCTTACTACCCTCTGGGCGCCGAGATTCCTTCCTACGCCGCGAACGAATGGAGCGTGCCAGCATTGCTCTCCGTCTTCTTCGGCGCTTGCGCCCTCCTCTTTACCTCGACGTACTTCGTCGCGAAACGTACAAATCCACACCTCAAGACCGGCGAGCTCTTGACCATTATGTGGTTTGTGCTCTCCGGCGCAATACACATCTTTTTTGAGGGATACTATGCGACAAACTACGCGACGCTGGGAGGCAAGCAGACGTTGATTGGACAGATGTGGAAGGAGTATGCATTTTCAGATTCGAGATACTTGACCAAGAACTCGTTCGTTTTGTGTATGGAGACTGTCACCGCAGTGTGTTGGGGACCGGGTTGCTTGATTGTGGCGTGGTTGATCGTGAAAAGGAATGAGTATAGGTTCCCAGTGCAAATGGTGGTCAGTATGGGACAGTTTTATGGCGATGCGCTGTATTATGCGACCAGCTTGTTCGATCATGCGGTTATGGGCGTCAGCTATTCGAGGCCGGAGGCATACTATTACTTTGTGTATTTTGTGTTGATGAATGCGTTTTGGATACTGATTCCGGGCTGTAAGTTCACACTGATGAATTTGGAGGATCGAGATAATGCTAACATTGATTGCAGTCTTGATGTACCAGAGCACCGTCGAGGCTGCCAAGGCAATCGCGGTTGTGCAGCGTATCGAAGGCTCGAAGAAGGCGTCATAGGCCGGGTAGGATGAGATCTGATTTCACAGTCACTGAATATGTCTTGGAGACCATGAGTTCCTTCCGGAAGGGCATGATTTGCGTTTTAGCGACGGTGTTCACGAGCATTACAGTCAAAAGCAATACAGCTAGATGTTTAACGTGTATAGGAGGGTAATGTCTACTGGAGAGATCATGAGTGTCAAGATGTCATGAACGAAGGTTTTGTCGTTTCTGCCGGAAGGTCTCGACAAGTTGCATATCATCTCGAGTGCAGACAAGTTACATGTAGGCGATGTGGTAATATGAGTCTCAAGCAAGGAGGTCCATTTTCAATGCTGCCACATCAGAACAGGATCCTCGATTCATTAGAGATATCTGTCTTTGGCGTTGCTGCCGTAATGACATTCCGAGTATCAAATGATTCTCTCAATGTTCACGTGTGAGCCGTCGCGACTATGTCGCCTCAAGAATTCGACTATATAGCATACAAATTTTGGCTGAGTCAGCACCAAATCACTAGTCGAGGATACTGGATCTGTCTGACTTTTCGTTGTTAGACAGAACACTAGAACAGTATTCATGATGATCAAGGTCAGTAGGGCATGAAAGCTGTTCGCCCTATTAGATCTATAGAAGATGTAAGTGTTAGGAGACTACCGTAGTAGGTGTATCTAAACAGGACAAGGGCGAGACGAGGCATGCTTCGCGGCACGACCTCGGGGAAATCAAAATTGAAAATTATATATGATAGACTACAACCCTTGCACCCATCAGTTTGGGCCTCTATGGCGCAGTGGTAACGCGTCGCACTTGTACGCGAAGTATCTTCTGATGTACTTCATCAATCCAATGCGAAGATCCCTAGTTCAAGTATGTGATGATAACTCCACAACGCCTCATGTGCCTCGGATACTGACTGAGCCGTAGTTCTGGGTGGAGGCAATCTTCCTTTTGCTGTTTTGCCGCCGGCATCATCACATCTCATCACGCGACCATGTTGTGACACGAAGGAACATTACCATAAGCTGTTCCACTAGTAGTACATTGTTTGAATCATTTTTTCCGCCTTTGGCTGGATAGGTCAAGACGCACTCACTGCTTCACACAGAACCATTTGCTGTCTGTGTTATTTACATACTTATTTTCTTCCGCTCCACATTCCTTGACCTCACCTCAAGATCACAACAGATCGGCGTTTCGGATTCAATGCTGACTGATTCTGAGCGGCTCGACTGACAAAGCAAACATGCCTCTCCACTGCCTTTCTTACTGCGACCTTCACCGTGTTATAGAACGAGGATGAGCATCAGCGTAGCCATGCCGGCAGAGGACATTCCAGAGTCGAGACTCATCGCCTTTGCGGGCAGTTGCGCGTGTAAAAGAATCACATACGAAAGCACATCAGCACCGTCAGACATATGCGTCTGCCACTGCGTCAGTCAAAGAACTTATATCCTACTGCGACACATTACCTCAAGCAAACCATCTGACCAGTGCCTCAGACCAGCTGCCGCAAAATCAGTGGCGGGCCCTACCAGATCTTCGCCCACGTTGACTCAACGCATCTCACACTCTACGACAACGAAGGTTTCTTTCGATATGAAGGTCTGCCCAAAGCCGACATTGGCGGCATTGTGTTCGTCAGGCTCTCCAAAACGGGAGAAAGAGCCTTTTGTCAGACTTGCCGCAGCAGTCTGGCCATGCGGTACAAGCACCAGCCGGACAAGATCGGCTTGACTGTGGGCAGCATCGACGAGGATAGCATCAAAGAGGGGCGAGTGAGAACCGCTTTTCGCCCTGAGATGCACATCTTCGTCTCGCAGAAAGCGTGGTTTGACACCGCACATGACGATATGCCGAAGTATGAAAAGTTTCCCGGCAGCTTTGAGCAGGATTTGAAGCTGGCTGAGGGTAAGGAGGGATGATGGCTTTGTGTCCTGCCCAGTCGCCAGCCTGATACTGCCGCCGGTCATTGCAATGGGGTACCGAGCCTTTAGCGTTGATACTCGATGAGGGTTTCGTTGAAGGAACACAGTATCATGGTCGCAGAACAGATGCAAGGCTAGCTTGTTATGCGGTCGCTCCTTCCTCAATACAACGTCCATCTACCAGATGTGAGTTGAGGGCGGTTTACGCAATGTGGTACCATCACATGCACGCGGTCTGTAGCACATGCTCAGTCCCGCATCCTATGGCGCCGATGACAACCACTTTGCACGAGCCTTGACAATGTTCGTGAGCATCACTCGCGCTTAGATATGAAACTCACGCCAAACTTGATCGGGGGCCTTGAGATCCGAGCAAGACACTCGAGCACAGAGTGGCTCACATTTCATATCCCGTACTGAGTTAGAGAGCGATGTCTCGCTCAGACGCCTCCGGAAGAAGGCGGAAGTGGTTCATATTTGATGTGTTGGCCAGAGATCTGTTCATCCTTGGAGCGTTTCGACAACATGCTTTCGGTGTTGAGGGGATCCGCCCCCGTACTACAGGGACGATCCACCCAGCCGCGCATGCAGGGCACTCCGCAAGTGTCACAACGGTTTCCCCAAAACTCTCCGACACTCAAAGGCACTATTTGCTGTCGAGCACAGTCTAAATTTTCTGTGAACTGCATGGCTGGCTGAGCCTATGCCGTGCAGTATGACAGCTGTCGACGAGGCATGAGGAGGCGAATTTGGCGACCCATCTCGCGGCTGAGTAGAGACTCTCCAAATCTTGATCTTTGCGATTCTTCCTTGCGACAAAAATTGCCGGATTCTGGTTTGCTAACGAACAATGCACTGATATAGGTAGGCATCGCACGCATAGATGATATCCTGCACATACATACGTCTCATGTTGAGTTCGCTGGATTCACTCGCAAAGCTACTTCGAGAGCCCGAGCATGGCGTTGTAGCGCTTACAAAGACTATTAAGCTTCGAAGCTCATGAATCGACAAAGTCGTTTATGTCAAGCAGTGTCCAACATGAGTACCGTTCAAGTAACATTGGTACACGCCTATGATAGCAATAGGCCGCATCTAGGGACGGTCCCACGGCATGATCATGGCGTGGCATCTGTACCTTTATGCGTCTGAACGTCAAAGTTCTTGTCCAACAATGTAGGAGGAAGTTTGAATGTAGATGATTCAGATTAAAGTCTTCCAAGCCCCGACAACTGCTGCTGCACGCGCCGGTCGACTCTCCGGGTAATCTTAGCTTGTTAAACGTGCATACATTTAGACTTCAGGGCTGAAAGTCACTACTGCGTAGTATACATATACAGCACTTGCCCTTTCGAGTCCGTCGATCTCTCATCAGCGGCATCAACGAAATCTCTCATCATGGCCGACCAAGGCGAGCGACTGGACCAGATGGCTGCGGCGCAACTCGATGTCGAGATCATCCCTGGGACGGAGGTGATGAAAGACGTGGGAGATGTGCACTTTGTCAAGGCAGGTGGCAGTGCCGGCGGTCCAGTGTATGTCAGCCGCAAGAAGGGGAATCTGATCAGAGCTGACATCTCCACACAGCCTGGTGCCGCATCCAAGCAGCAACCCCAATGACCCACTGAACTGGGCCCGGCCCTGGAAGATTGTCACGGCCGTCTCCCAGCTGCTGTACGTCTGGGTCCTGGTGTGCTCTGCTCTGTCCATTGCGCCCATGTTCCCTCTCTTAGGTGCGCGATTCCACCTGGACCAGCAGCAGCTTTCTCTCCTGACTGGCCTGAACGTCATCACGCTGGGCTTCGCCAACATTCTGATCGTTCCATTGAGCAACATCTTTGGCCGCCGGCCCATCAGTATTTTCTTCGGTGTCGGCGTCGTTCTTACGAACATCTGGCAGGCCCTGGCTACCAGTCACGAGTCGTTGCTGGCTGCGCGTGCCTGCAACGGTATCGTCGCGGCAACCTCTGAGACAATCATGGTGCAGGTCGTTGCGGACATGTTCTTCTTGCACGAGCGTGGTCTGTGGATGGGTCTGTACTTCACATTCTACTTCTCTGGGGCTTTCCTGGGACCCATTATGTCTGGCAACATCAGCGCGAGGCATGGCTGGCCCAGCTTCTTCTGGCTCACCACTGCTCTGGCTGCTTTTGTGACCGTCCTGCTGATCTTTGCGTTTCCGGAGACCAAATGGCATCGCAGTGCAGCAGATGGCGCTGCCTTTGCACGAGACGGCAAGCACACCACCAATGTGGAGGAGAAAGTCCTTGAAACCGAGTTTGGTGGTGACGCTTCGTCTGGCGGCAATTTTGTTGGCACGGGGCGCCCGAACAAGATGCAATTCAGTCCGATCCAGAAGCCGGAAAAGAATTGGTTGTCTTTCGTCATTCGCGACATCAGCACTCCGGTCATCGTCTTCTTCAACCCGATCGTGTTCTGGGCAGCTCTTATGCTGATGGGCCCTGCAGACTTGCTGCTGCTATTCAATTTGACAGAATCTGGTCTTTTCAGCTCTCCAGCTTATGGATGGGGCCCAGGTGCTGTCGGCTACTCGAACTTCGCCTTTTTCGTTGGCGGTATTGTGGGTGTGTTGACGGCTGGACCACTGTCTGACTGGTGGGCTCGACGCGCGACCGTGAAGAACAACGGCATACGTGAGGCCGAGATGCGCTTGCCTGCCCTGATCCCATACGTCTGCTTCTTCATCGTTTCGCATGTGGTGGGAGCGGTCGGCTATCAGCGTCTCTGGCCCTGGCAGGCAATCCTCGTGTGCGGCTTTGGCTTCAGCGGTTTGGCTGTGACGTCCATCCCAACCATTTCCATTGCTTACGCTGTGGATTGCTACAAGCCGATCAGCGGCGAGATCATGGTAAGCTCCTTTCCTGCCCAATTTAGATCGCATGCATGTGCTGACTCATCCTCCTTAGACCGTTGCTACCGTCCTCAAGAACGTCTTGGGCTTCTGCCTCTCGTACTGGGTCTTCAACCTGGAGGCACGCGAGGGTTGGATCCCAGTCTTTATGACTCAGTTCGCGGTCGACATGCTTCCAGTCGTTCTTACCATTCCGCTGTACTTCTTCGGTAAAAGCCTCAGGAGGTGGACCAAGAACTCAAACCTGCACCGCATGGAGGCAATGATCTAGCGAGACATCAAGTATTGTCTTTTGGCCTGATCGGGACACGTTGGGTTTACTTGCACATGTGTGATCAAAATGTTGGCCGGCTCACATACAGACTTTGATATACCAAGTAGATTGGCACCTGGTCTTCATGGGTCATCTGATTGAATCGTAGAGTTCTGCACAATTAATAAAGCTCCGACCAATCGAGCGAGCGCGGGAGAGGTTTTGTGTGCTCGCATGAATACGATCCTTCACCATTGCCGACGACGTACTTTGACGATCATATCTCCTCCTGGCGCAAGCACCGCCGTCCCTGCAAATGCACGAGCAGGTTTTGGAAACATGCCTGTTGGCTTTTTCTCAGCGTCTACGAAGCCTTTGACCGTGAAGTCGAATCTCAACAAGATCATTGCGATCGCTCCGAAGGCCTCCTGCTTAGCGAACACCCTTCCTGGGCACTGCATAGAACCTTGTCAGCCTTGTGAAGTTCATTTATGATGATTCACTTACTATCGTTTTACCGCCTCCGAACGGAAAGTACCTGCCATTCGTCCCATCCAGACTATACGTGATATGGCCGGTGTGAGGGTCTTTGGTCACGAAGCGCTCGGCATAAAAGTGGTCGTATGGTGCCTCTTCTCCCCAGGCAGCTTTATCATGGTGACCTAGCCAAGACGGCGCAAACACATTATCACCTTGGTGGAACGTCACGACTTTCTTGCCGTCCTCGTCAAGTGGTATGGTGATGTCTTCGTTGACATTTCGTGTGATGAGGGTATCGGTGTATAGTCGTAGACACTCCGACCACACAGACTGAAGGAGA
Organism: Teratosphaeria zuluensis; assembly: GCA_007113905.1. Lineage (NCBI taxonomy): Eukaryota > Fungi > Ascomycota > Dothideomycetes > Mycosphaerellales > Teratosphaeriaceae > Teratosphaeria > Teratosphaeria zuluensis. The sequence continues at coordinate 346,225 of VCMQ01000026.1, forward strand.
GGTTGCGAGAACAATGTCGGTAGATCCAGAGTGCCATCCGGCTTTTCTGCTTCCTTGACCTCCTTGAGCACTCTCGGCAATACAGTGGCGTCACCATTTGGGTTCAGAAGGTGCATGATCATCCAATTGGTGGCTGGAATGACGTTACTAGACAGACCAAAGGTCATTCCAAGGTCGAGTGCAGCTGAAGATCTGGCGATCAATCCTCTGTCCTTGTAGGTGCGCTGCCGAGCGCGGTTGAGTCTGCTGCCAAATAGCGGCTCCCATGCTGGGCCCTCTGGATCCACGGCCTTACCGCCACTCAGTTCACGCATCTTCGCAGCCCACATGCTCAGATTGTCGAAGATCCTCGCCCGCCTCTTGATTGCACCGCGAAGCATGAAGCTTGGGAGCTGGAAGAAGAAACTCATGAACTCATTATCGAAGCCAAAGAAGTCTTGGCAGAAGTCCGGATACATCTGCACTAGCTTCTCTCCCATTAGAGCTGTAGTTGATGCTGTGAACATGCGGTCTCTGAGCCATTCGTAAAGACCAATCTGCTCTAGGCTGATGATGTCTTCTGCATCTTTGTCTAGGACTCTTTCGATCACTCGTGTGAAACATGCTGTCAGCTCGTTCACCTGGTCATGCTTGTGTCAGATCTATCTCAGTATTGCGTTCTTGGCAGGCCTTACGCGCTCGTTCTTGGTGAGATACAGCTTATTCAGTTCAACCTCCACATGCTTTGTCGACTCCGCGTTGTGGATTTGCTCCTGGGACATATTGAACACATTCTTGAACAGCTCCGCTTCGAATATGTCTCGAGATGGCGTCTTAGCCTTGAATAGTGCTTCGATGGCCACCTGCGAAAACAGAATGTGGGTTTTGCGTCCGCCAATAACGAGGGTGCATACTCCTGTCTTTCGTGGATGCCATGAGAAGAGCGCGTCCCAGTAGCCACCGGGTTGAGTCGAGAGGAAGCTAATGGTGTTGCCGAGCCAGGGAAGTGAGAACGGGATTTGTGGCGAGACGAGTTGCTGTTGTCCTGTCGAAGGACTGTCGATGAATTGCTTGAGAGCTTGACGATATCGCCAAGATGTATATATGTATGTAAATGCCAGGATAAATGACACAGCTAGGAAGGGTGTCGCAGCATAGGTGAGGAGCTCCAGCTTTGGCGGGTAGTACCATTGCTCAGCCATGCTGGGGTACGCACAGGTTTCATCAGTCAATCAACAGGTTGACTGGTTTGATATAGTTGACAGCGTGCTAACCTAGTTGACGGCTTGTTGACACGCTTGACAGCTTGTTGATGCGTTGACAGCTTATTGATGCGTTGACAGCTTGTTGATGCGTTTGACGGCTTGCTGATACTGTTGATTGCTCGTGATTGTGTGACTGGCCACTTGAATGCTTGATCGGTGGTTGACTGATGAAATGACTGGGGTAACGTCTTCGTGCTGAGAAGAGTATGCGGCCGTGTTGTTACGCTTGCCTGTGAGAGATTCCATATCTATAGCAATCCTGAGGCTGACCGAGACGGCATCCTTGGACCTCGCTTAGCTCGCCTCCGTGCTCGCTTGTGGCAGACCCGCAAGGATGACAAGCGACGGTCGAAGTCAATCAGCTGCGAGTCCACGCGGATTACTACTAGTAGTATTTCTGGCGCAGTGGACTAGTCTCCAATGACAAGCATCTCGCTCTCGCTTGACCATACAGATCGTAGCGACACTGCAACTGCCCTGTACGGACAACATGTTGGCTCCGCTAGAAGTGTCCGAACAGACGGAAGGATTGAATTATTCCAGCCTTCTCGTGAAGAAGTGCTAGTTCCAAAGCCGACCGGGAATGTCCCGAGCGTCCAAACGCGTTCGCGCCCGCGTTCTTTCCGTGGCGTACATGCGTGTACCTACTGTACTTTCCAGTGACATGCGACTATAAAAGTCTGAAGACATCTTGCTCGAAGGTGGACGCTTGTTTGACACTGGCACGTCACATGCAACATGCCGACGTCCACGAGAAGGCAGGCGCATCGCCGGCTGCAGAGCCAAGACACAGATGAACCTGCTGCAGCAGAGATACACGGCGATCCGGTAGCGTCGAGCGGGGTTGTGATCGATATTCCAGCCGATGAAGAAATGCAAGAATTGGCTCAAGAAGAAGAGGAAGAGGACGACGATGAAGATGGTGAGTCTATCTCGACCTTGTGTTGAAAACCACCGTACTGATTCGCGTATCAAGACGAGGACGAAGAGGATGAACCAGAAGTTTTTCCTCCTCCAGGTCTGAAAGAAATCTCATCGCTAGCATCATGGACCGTCAGCACTGCAAAACCAGGTAACGGTGTGGCCGCTTTGCGCTCGCCTGATCTGGCCCATTTCTGGCAATCAGATGGCCCGCAGCCGCATCTGCTTAGCATCCATTTCTTCAAGCTGGTTTCCATAGTCTCGATTCGCGTCTTTCTGGACTTTGAAAATGATGAATCCTATACGCCAACAAAGATCCAATTCCTCGCTGGCATGGGCCTGCACGATATTCAGGAGTTTTCCGAAATGAGCTTCGATCAACCGAATGGTTGGAAAGACGTCGATTTCAGCAATGTGGGACCCATCCCGGACGATGAGAGTGACGACGACGAGCAACACTATATCGATTGGAGTAAGCGACCCGTGCTGAAGGCTTTCATCTTGCAAGTACGTATCCTGGAAAATCATCAAAATGGTAAAGACACGCATCTGCGCTCGGTACAAATTTTTGCGAGAGACGAAGGGCAGAAGACCCAGGCTGTCAATGACAGGACGACGTCTGTCGTTGCCTCAATGCCCGCGCGCGGTAAGACAAAGCCCCTGAGGCGTGCAGAGCAGATGGTCAAGCTGGCCCCATGGATGCTCGAGCCAGATCTACGATGAATGGTGACCTGCGGCCGATAAGCAGTGCACTGCCACGGCTGAACCATCTGTCAGGTCAGTGTGTGTCGGCAATTGTCCGTTGTCGTCCACGTCATATCAGTGTTCAGCAATAATCCGGCATAAGAGAGTGTCCAATGTTGAGTATTGATCGCCATGGGACCGGCATGTCAACGCTTCCCTAGACCGAATCGCAGCGTGATAGATCATTCTCAACATCTTCTGAGTTTGAACACATGCGATCTGGGAAGTACCTGCCAAGTTTGAAGCCAATCTAGGGCAAAAGCAGCCAACAAGGTCTATCCTTCCTGACCTCGCTCGACTCCACCTTCGAGCCCCAGCCATCCGCTTTGCGACTGCATTCTCTATCGGCTTGCACGGGTCTGATGTGCAAGATGCAGGCATATGGCTACCCACGACCATGCGACTCCGCTGTACACTGGCAAGATTTCTGCAATAGATACGAGTTGAGCGTGGCGGAGTGCGGCATCACTATACGGGATCGCAATAGGCTTGAGATACGCAGTATAGATTCTACGTCTTTATAAGCCCACGGACCTACATACAGGCTCCAGACGGCAAGTTGATTCGCGTCTGCCGCGACACCAGAAACCCGAGGATGAGGGTAGTGTCGTGGTTTCTCTTCTGTTTGAGCATTGTCAGCACCCAGGCATCCGATCAGAGGCGTCAACTGCCAGCTGAACCGCAAGGCGTCAAGACTATCTTGTCCCCAGGAGGCGCAAGCATACGTTACAAACAACCCGGCAAGCAGGGAGTGTGTGAGACTACGCCGGGCGTCAACTCATATAGTGGTTATATTAGCCTCAATGAGACGACAAACAGTACGTGACCGAAAATACATTGGAGCGCTGTCGAGACCTGACCTTCGATCGTTTCCGCGAAAATGCCTGGCTGACCCCATCTAACATGATACCTCGCAGTCTTCTTCTGGTTTTTCGAAGCCCGCCACAATGCTGCTCATGCACCTCTTACCCTTTGGCTCAACGGCGGTCCTGGCTCAGACAGCTTGATCGGTCTATTCGAAGAGCTAGGTCCGTGTTCCGTCACGGAAAATTACACCTCGCAATTGAATCCGTACAGTTGGAGCAACGTCACCAATCTCCTGTTCCTCTCCCAGCCGGTCGGCGTTGGATTCTCGTACGAAACCAAGTTTGAAGGATACTTCAATACTACTACTGATGAATTCTTCAATGCAACTGATCCAAAGAAGACTGGTGTTGGGCCGGGAAGGTTTAGTCAAGTCGACCCCATGACGACGAATTCGACCATGAGAGCTGCCATCGCTACTTGGGAGATCTTTCAAGCTTTCCTGGAAGAGCTGGATACGTTAGACAGCACCGTGCAGAACAAGACATTCAATCTGTGGACAGAGAGCTACGGCGGACGTAAGTATCGTGGCCCCCAGCTCCTACTTAAAACACAAAGAGATTCTGATGGTCCTTTCTAGATTGTATGTCTACCAATCCCCAAACCCCTGTCGGGTCGTGCAATAATTTGCTTTTCAGATGGTCCCACATTCTATCGATACTTCTACGAGCAGAATCTCAAGATCGCGAATGGCTCGATACCTGGTGTCGAGCTGCGTATGGACACGCTTGGCCTCATCAATGCAATTGTGGACGCGACGATCCAGATGCCATATTACGCCAAGTTCGCAAGGTACAATACCTACGGCATCCATCCGCTTAATGATTCCATCTACGACTTCATGGTGCTGTCATACAATATCGCAGAGGGCTGCCACGACTGGCTGCAGTACTGCGCAGAATCGGACAAAACTACGTATGAAGGACAGCAGACCTGCAAGATCGCCGCCACCATATGTCGATCTTTCGCCGAAGCTCCTTGGTATCATTACAGCGGTATGATAGCGATGCGCCTGGTGCGAGAAAGACATCATTGACGGTCAACGTAGGGCGAGGCACTTACAACATAAAACAACCACATTTGGATCCAACGCCGCCGTTGTATTGGACTAAATACTTGAACTCGTCGGCAGTGCAAGATGCGCTTGGCGTGGATCTGAATTACACTACAAGATCCAGCGACTACGTTGGCGCTGGCTTTAGGTGCCTCTTGCCTGATCCTCTTGGATTGCTCACGATGCTGACGATGAAGCAGTAATACCGGCGACTACGTGTACACCATGTATTTACGCGATCTTGAGGCGATCCTAGACTACGGTGTCAGAGTCGCGATGATGTATGGGGATGCCGACTACATCTGCAAGTATGTCGAGGCAATCTCGCAACCGTTTGACTCTCACGGGCAACAAGCTGATAATAGTTCAGCTGGTTTGGCGGCGAAGCGCTATCGCTCGCTGTCAATTACACTCACGCGGAAGAGTTTCGCGCCTCGGGCTACACCCCTTTCATCGTCGACGGCGTCCAGTACGGTGAAGGGAGACAGTATGGCAATTTCAGCTTCCTAAGAGTTTATGAGGCGGGTCATGAGGTACTGTCGCTTGCCCCAGACACGCCATGCTGACGAGTGCTAAGTTGATGTCCTATTCAGGTTCCGTACTACCAGCCAAAGGCTTCGCTGGAGTTCTTCAGGCGTGTGCTGGGCAATTTGATCGTCTCTGATGGGTCGAAGCCAGTTACGGAAGACTACAGCAGCCCAGGCCCGCCCAATGCAACTCATACGAATCCTTTTGTACCGCTGCCTACGAATGCGACGAAGAAAGACAGATATGATCCGTAGATCAATGAGTAGTGAGGGTACAGAACAATTAAAACTGTGGAAGACACCATCAGTGATTTCATCAGTCAACCAACCGATCAACCATTGACCGGCCAGTCACTCAGCCACGAGCAGTCAACAGTATCAACAAGCCATTGACAGCATCAACCGTGTTACCAAGCCGTCAGGCATATTAGTGAGCCATCACCCGTGTCATCAAGCTGTTCATTATATTAACCAGTCAACCGGTTGATTGACCGATGAAACCTATGGACAGCATGTGATGAGCGTAGGATGGCGCCACAAGCGCAGTTGCGATGTCGTTTCCAGATGCAACGATGGTCGCCGAGGCGGGTTCGGTGTAGCACAGTCCTTAGAGGCGGACGCCATAGGCGTACGTATACCTGGCGGCGATATTCGTCAACATGTTGCATCCGCGCAAGACGTGTACGCTACGATTTGATATGGCGAGATGGTTGCCTTGTGCTTGACGCGGCTCTTGGCACGTCTGTCTCGAACAACGTCACGCCAAGCTGAAACAAAGCCCCGTGCTTTGATCGCCTGCAGGGTCCTGTTAGCCGCATGCGGCAATCAGCTCTGCACATCTCGCCGGGTGCACAGCCTCGCGAACCGCGTCGACCGGGGGGGACGCTGTTTGCTAGAGTTACTTCATGTTGCTGAATTGCCGATGTCGTTGTTTTTAGGATCGCATACCGAGTCGAATTTTGTGCGGTCCCCGAGGTCGTCGTCTTCGGGTAGGATGAAGCGCTTTACGAACTTGCTCAGGTCGAAGAGCCATGATGCGAGTAATGGCAACAGTCAGAGCGTGGCTAGCAGCGACTTTGCGAATGCGCCTGCCGACTCACCAGAAGCGAATGTTGGCCGCGCGATACGGTTGTTTTGCGAGTCGGGGAGTGAGTCGAATGGCGGCGAGGAAGTGCTTCACCTTCCAGTCATTGTTGAAGCTGCAGAGTCGTCTCCAGTTGCAGCCGCCAGCGCAGCACAGCAGATACGCAAGTTTCTGAGCAAAGAATGGAACCAGAAGCCGCATGTGCAGTACAACGCCATCATGCTGATCCGAATACTGTGCGACAATCCTGGCGCAACCTTCACACGAAACTTTGATAAGCAGTTTGTGAGCACTGTCAAGGAATGCCTGAGGAACTGCAAAGACCAGAGTGTACAACAGATTCTGAGGGAGACGTTGGACAATTTGGAGGTGCAGAAGACACATGATGAGGGCTGCCAGATGCTGTTGGCGATGTGGAGGAAGGAGAAGGGAGATCGGGCGCATCTCAGCCAAGGCACGAGAGGGGCCCCGTATGCGTGGCAGTCGGGACGACCATCCCCGAACAACAGCAACTACGAGCAGGTGTACAGCAATGGTAATGGGCAGCCGACGACGAGGAGCGCTGGAAGGAGTAGAAATACATTGCCGTCTGCGGCCGAGCTGGCCAGTCGGATCGAGGAAGCGAAGAACACGGCCAAGATCTTGATGCAGCTGCTGCAGTCTACGCCGCCGGAGGAGGTGCTGAACAACGAGCTGATCAAGGAGTTCAGTGAGCGCTGTCAGAGTGCGCAAAAGAGCATGCAGAGTTACATCAATTGCGACGACCCGGCGCCGGACGACGATACGCTGCAGACGTTGATCGAGACAAATGAGCAGTTGAGCTTGGCGGTCAGTCGGTACCAGCGGGCTCTCTTAGCCGCAAGGAGGGCGATGGGCGTCAGTCCGTCGCCACAGCCGCCTGTTAATGCGCCAGCCGTGCAGGAGCCGCAGCAGCAGGTATATGGGAATCGTGGATACTTCCAGGACACTGCGCAGCCTGCACAGACCGATAGCCACTTGGGCCCGTCTCAGGCATTCCAACCATCACCCGCGTCGCAATACAGCCAGCTCAACAATCGCACCTCAACTTACCAACCGACGCCTCCGCAACAGCACAGCCTGCCAGATAATCAACACAGCAATCCATTCGCCGACCCACTCGAGCACGAAGGCAACCCAGCACCATTCGTCACCGTTCAACCCGCAAACAATTCTCTCCATCAACAGCGACCAAGTCAGTCCTTCAGCATCGAGCCCCAACCCACATACGCCCCGGGAGGCCACGAAAGGCGGCAGACCGTCGACCTCGAGAACGCCTATTCCAACACCAGCGCCCCCTCTGTATCGCCACATCATTCACCGAGTCTCTCCCGCGAGCTCGACGATACGTCTCAGCAACGCCCAGGTCTGGGACCGTATCATACGAGCGGCGTGACGCCGAGCTATATCGGGCGGCAGAGCAGTGCGGTGAATGGGTTGACGATGCATGGTGCTGAGCTCGATGAGCCTATCTCGGAGATTGACAGTTCAGGGCGGGAGGGTAGGACTGATGCGCAGTCTGCTGCTGCTGCTGACGATGGAAGTTTGTATAATGTGAGTCCGGTGGAGAGTAGGAAAGGATTTAGACATAGCTTGCTTGGTGGGCACCATCATAGGCATTAGAAAGGTCTGTGTAGAGTGCTCTCGAAAAGCAGGTCGACGGGATGATATGAATGATGTGATGAACTTGGACTCTTTTGTACGGAATTGACGATGCTTTTGAGAGCGTTTGAGATACCATAGTCCTTTTGGCTGCTTCTTGATACTCTGTGCATATACTGAAGCTCTGTCTATACTCCATCACCGGTTCAAGACATATCCTCGTACATCAGGTCATCCTCGTCAATTGGGCCTGGATCAGCAGGTCTGGCGTCGAGATCTAAAGCCCGCCATTGTCGGCCACCGTTGCCAATGAGGAGGCATACTTTCTTGCCCGTCCTACCTCCTACCACCATCCTCTCGGGTCCGAAGCCGGAGTCGGGTCTGAAGACGTGAAGGATGGAAGTCGTGATGTCGCCGGATGATCTGTGCCGGATCTGGATCAGGGAGTGAGTGTCGTTGGAGTTGGTGGTGAGGCAGAGGTACGCGTCGTCTGAGTAAGATGTGCCAGCTAGGATCTGGCCGCCAGGATAGGGTAGAGTGGCAGAGGATGAGCTGGAGGAGGCCGCGCTGTTTGGGTCGTGGGTTATACGGTGGATGAGAAGCTGTTCCTCTGTGTCGGAAGATGAGAGTAAGCTCAGGGTGCAGCGGCCTTTGGGGCCTGCTTCGGGGTCCATCTTGACATCCAGAACGCGAAGCCCCGGGTCTAAAGCCAACAGCCTCGTAGTTGGTGGCTGAAGCATCTTGCTCTGCCACTGAGTGATGCTTTCTAGGACTAGTCGTGCATTGCCTGCTAAGTAGACGGCGAGTGCTGGCAAGTTCAATGCGAGGTTCGTATCATCAGAGCTCCTCATTCCGAGCTCACCGTTGCCTCGAGAGACGTTGAGACGTTTAAGCGCCTCCATGGTCTGCTCATATCCTAGCTTCGAGATCAAGGGGTTGGAGAAGAACTCATCTTTGCTGGAGGTTCCCTGCATGCCAGGCCTTTGCACGACAAATGGGACCAATTCCGACTTGCTCATGGTCCTTTCAATGTAGCTTAGTAGCAGTGTGTAGTCCAGATTTGGCACCTCACGCTCTTCAGTCTCAATGGCGCTCTTGGAGCCCGGGCCGGCTACACCAATGTCGATCATGACCCTCAGCCATTTGCTGAAAGCTCGGAACTGTCTGTGTTCACTCATGACGATGAGCTGGATCTTCTGTGCGACGGCCCTCAAGCTGTCGACCCCATCGAGGATTTTGGTAAAGAGAGCAGCAGAGACTTCGAACTTGCTGGTGCCTTCATGGTACTTTGCGTGGCCTCGTAGTGTGGCCGTTGCAATGGAGAGTCTGTCCAGAGCTGGGACGAGATTGATGAAAATGTGATTCTGGATGTTGCTGTACATGCCGTTGATCGCTTGATCCCACCGTTTGTGATTGGTCTCCTTGACAATGTCGACTAACCATTCTTTCATGCTTGGCGTGAAGTCTCCTGTCATAGCCAAATGATACAGTGCCATGACAGCATTGCCTTCTTGCTTCTCTTCCAACTCAACGTTCAAAGTGTTCAAGAAACGATTTGGAGATGTGAGACCGGTCGTGTAGTCATGCTGTATACATCGAACGGTTTGCGTGATGTACGATAGCAAGTTTTGTATCCGCTTGGTATTTGTAGCAATTACGTGGAGTAAGGGACCTCCCAGCTCATCTAGTGGCAAGTCCAAGAAGCTGGTGGAAAGGTTGCCTTCTTCCTGCTTGGACAATATCGCGTGCGCCGGACACGCCCAGTGAGCTGTGTGCATTAACGGCTCGGCTCCCAGGCTGCCAGTACCGATGTCCACAGTGTCATCCTGCAGTACTTTTACGCGTCCCGTGTTATCTATGACCGTAAGGATATCGACGTCCTCTGATGTGGGATCCTTGTTCGTCTCAAATACACCATCTGTCGCGGCCTGTGAGGAGAATCTACTGCCGTCAGGTCCGGATCTCAGGTTATGTCCAGGAATCGCGCTCAGACGCGGCAGGGTGCTGGTGACATCCAGAGTTGCGATAGTCCTTGTCAATCTTGAAATCGCCTGTGCGCCATCGACGTCCGCATAGCCTTCGGAGATCATAAGTTCCTCAAATTCGTCCGTGGTCTCGTTGAGCCAGTCTTGCGCGCCTGCAGAAGGTTGCGTCTTGCTTCGACTGCTCGATCTGCCACTGGAAGAATGCAACATCCATCCGAACCTCAATACTACTGGCCCGCCTTCCTCACCATCTTCATCGCCCCAGTCTGGCGCCAGATCGAGCTTCCACGGCTTGTTACCACCGACGTCTCGGATACTTCTTTGACTCATCAGTCGTCCATTCTCGCCAGAATGCAAGCTGTAAGTGCCATCACTCCAGCCTACGGCAAGCACGCTGCCGTCTTGCTTCCAAGCTACAGCGGTGACGTCCAGGTCGTCGTCTTTGCGTTTGACTGTGAAAGCGACCTGCCCGTTGATTCGGTAGACTATCACGTCGTGAGAGTCTGTGGCTATTGCTACGAGGTCATGCGCGTCGCAGTACGCCACTAGATCACCTGTGATGGCATGTGGAAGGTGCTTCTCTGAAAGCAATGGCAGATAAGTCGTGCCGTCCTCGATGGCCATGATGTCTCGCACGACAGAACGTCGTCATGCCTCGCGTAGTATAGCAGATAGTCTGACGACCTTGGTCTGGTGTTGTAGGTTATCTGGATAGCCTCGAAGTCAGGAAGAGGAAGCCATCGACGCGAAGTCCTCACTAGCGCGACGCGAAAACTCGTGATTGAAGTGGATCGCTTTACTCTTACATAAACGGTGACAAGCAAACACCACATCAGGATCTGCCGGGGACAATAGTGCTACGGATGTTCGACTAATGGTTCAACCAAGGGTAGCTGGTCACATCAATGCCAAGGTGGAAGGGTACAGATAACATTAATCATGATATACTGGATAAATTGCTTGAACTTCTTCATTATGTCTTCAACGAATCTAGATGCGAGCTATGCTGCTTTTCCTGGTGTCGTCCTTGACCTACATCCCAGACGCCTACAACGCCGCTCGGTCTCATCTAGTACACGACATGATAATTCTCTGCCACAGACCTCACATCCTTGGCAAATTCAACCTCTTGTCCAAGCTGTATCAATGAAACACTTGCCACATCGACATCGACGAATGGCTTTGATCGGCTGAAGCTGACGCTCATTGGGAAGAAGGCCTCATCAGTCGGTGCCTGCGCCTCAAATTCGAACGAGCCCGATGCATTGCCCGCGTCCACATCACCAATTTGCCAATCGATGCTATCTCCGGAGACCTCATACACCGCGTCGAAGGATGAAACAGAGGGCTCAGAGTCTTGGTATGGGATCACCACCGTGACGTCTCGTAGACTGGTCGACGGATCGGTGAGCTCGTACTCGATTGTGATATTCCATGTGTCGTCTGAGGACTGCGAAGGCCAGACTGTGAATTTAATGGGCGGGTCGTCGATGTCGTTAGGCTTGGCCGTCAACTTCCATCGCATGACATGGATGCTGTTGTTGACTGGGAAGCCGCGGTTTGCATCTGCAGCTTGAATGGCGTTCTGCTTAAATTTTGCCTTATCCACCTTGGGGTGAGGCAAGAGCTGGGCACCCCTAGTGTCGCCTACAGCAAGGTCCACCTTGATTTGAGACAGAGACGAGTCGGAAACGCGGAGCTGGAGGTCGCCCTTGACCTCGAATGATTCCAGAGAGCCTTCGCGGCTGATTCTGGCGGAGATGGACTCTGCGATGGCAATGTGGATACCCTCGGTGCTGGCTGCTGGTCTCGACGCTGGCAGACTCGGCTGGACCGTTGGTGCGGGTGTGGGTACACCAGCCAGCGGCGCACTCGCTTCGGCATCGACACCAAGGTCGCCACGCACCTGCTCGAAAGCAGTGTTCTTCTTCTTGCCCAGCTGCATGCCCTTTCCTCTTGTCGCTAATGGCTTGTTGAAACTCTGGTTCTTGGCTGCATTGTAGCTATCGTATGAGTCGGCCTGCATTGTTGGGACAGTCGGCGGCGGAGTGTATGTTGGATACGTCGGTGTGCGCGAGCCCATGCCAACGCCGCTGCCTGTTCTTGCAGCACGAGACATCTCTTTGCGCTGCATCTCAAGCTGCTTCGCTCTCCTCTTCCTCTCTTCTGTGGCCTCCAGCTCCTTGTTCCGTGCAATGATCTCCTGAATGCGCTCCTCATGCGATTCCATGTCCAGGAATGTCTTGATCTGTGCAAGCGTCAAGTTCTCCCTGTAGCCCAAAGTGACCACCTCGTCGAAGGCAGACAATAGCTCGAACGCATTGCGCGCAATTTCCCGCTCGTCCAGTGTTTTACATATTGCGCCCACTACTTGCGCAAACAAGTGCAGCGTTGAGATGTCCTGCAGAATGTTGCTTTGGCGGTTCGTAATGAGGACCATGTACAGCTCATCCAAGGGTTGGTAGACGAAGCGCACATTGTCCTGCTCGACGGTAGTGTGCTGGGACGCGGTATCGGCGAGCTTCGGGAACGATGCTAACAGCGCTTCGACTCTCGACCTCTGCATTTGCCTGAACTGACGGGCGAGGATCGGCTTGCCCGAGCGGGTGGTGATGGCTGCTGAAAGGACAACCTGGTGTTTATGTTAGTCTAGAAAGGAGGTACACACTTGTTGTTGCTCTGCATACCATGATGGGCAGAAACGGTCAATTCCGACCGTATAGACCTTGGCTAACACGAGTCTGGGTCAAGATGTCCTGACAACGGGGCTGCACTGCCTATGTGTGCTCATCTGTATAGACCAATGCCAGCTTTCTGGAGTAGTCTCGAAGGGAGTTGGTGCCTGAGGCAAGATATCCAGACACGTGACGAGGCGCACACTCTTTCCGGAAACCTACTTGCACGATTCACGCAGACCACCTTCACTACAAATATCACTTCCTGACCACCACTTCTTCACCATTTCAGACCTTCGACTCGCAGTGCGATGCCACATAAGTTGACTACAGACAACTTCCAATCCGCGAGATTCCACTCACGTTTGAACGACGATATACTTGTCGCCCCGAAATAGACCGCCGCCACGTAGAGAAGCCCGGCCAAGCGTGATAAAGATTCACCAGCGAAACGCGTCGATTTCGACGTGACTACTGGTTGCTGCCAGTCCCTTCACCACTATCCATCACTTTCAGAGAGCCTCACACATAACTTGCGACGCGTCAGTGGACGCCTCAGCCTGGCATGGCCGCAACCGCAGCATTTCCCACATTGCCCGTACCACAAGAAGATAGCATGGACATGTCTTCACCTCATGGCGCATACAATGATGGCGACATAGATCTTGATTTCGACACTCGGGACTTTGATGGTGGCGTGGAGCTGCCTGAGGACGAGCGCATGCTCACTGACGGCGAGCAAACCCGTCCTGGCACTGCTACCGATGACATGATGGAGGATGATGTGCAAGTCGAGGAGTCATATGTCGAAGAAGCAGTGATGGACGATGATACCACAGTAGTGCCTCAGACCGCCCAGGATGATGATGAGGAGCTTATTGATTACGATGATGAGGATTTAGCGACCGAACAACAACCACAGCCGACCGGTGACCAAGCCTTGCCAGACGTCGAGACTGTCGATTACGGACAGCAGAGCCAGCCCGAACATGTTGAGCAGCCGCAAGAATTAGTCGAGCAAGTCGACGAGGAGATTGTCCGTCAGCCGGAAGACGCGACTGCGGAAGAGCTGCATGCTGTGCCAACTGCTGAGCCTGTGGCTGAGGCAGCATTTGAGCCTCTGACAGCACATGTCGAGGCAGAGCGGGCGGAGACAGGGCAGACTGAAGGCTTGCCCACCGAAGAAGCCGCAGCCACCCAGGCCGTTAATGACGAGCCCGCGGCCACGACCGCTGATGCGACTCAAGCAGAGGCCTCCGAAGAGCAGGCTTTCGAATACGGCGACGGCACAGAAGAGTACACCTACGAGGCTGATGCCGCAGAGCCTGCGCTTGCCCTTGACACCAGCGCCCGGGCGGCCTCGATCGAAGCGCCAGGAACACCGACTGACACAGGCTTGCACCCCATGACGCTCTACTATGACGGCACTTCCATGCCGCTCTTCAAGTCAAAGCGCCAGCTTGACGGCCTTCTGAAGGATGACAACCTTGCCAACCTCAGCTTGCATGAACTCATGCACAACATCCGAGAGCGGCTTGTGCAAAGAATAGGTGATGTACCAGAAGAGCAAGAGCTTACGCTTGCCTTCGACCATATGAATCTTCTGCTTGTCGGAGTAAGTGCCTCACACCGCAGTCTCGCTGGACCGCAGCTGACTGTACTACAGAATTCACGAGCTGCGTTCGAGTACAGTCTGAGTGATGTTCTCGCAGTATATCTCGATCTCCACCAGAATGACGGTACTCCCGCCGAGGAGATTCCTTCCCTCGCTCTCATTCTCACGCAGAATCACTTCAGCAGTCAGCTTTCATGGCTCAAGCAGGCAGCTGCCGGTGGCATAGCAATGTCGACTGTGACGCAAAGCCAGCAGACGTACTTGCAGCAAGATCTCGAGCATGACGAGCACGACGAGCATGACGGTCAAGACGGTCAAGACGGCGATGCAACGTATGAGGAGCACGAGCAGCAGCAGGAGTATTACGAGGACGGTGGAGAAGGCCCAGAGCATACCGAACATCACCATGATGAGGAACAGTACGAACAAGGCCAAGAAGGTCAGCACAATTTGCCAGCTGAAGACGCTCTTGACGAGGAGGACAGTAAGGTAGAAGAACCTCAGGAGCAGCTCAATGAGCAGTATGAGGTCGATGAGCAGGGACAGGAGTCTTACACTACTGCTGAGGCAGATGCGACAGCAGATGCCACCAGCGCTGGATCTGGTGAGCAAGTTGAAGCAACAGAACATGTCGCACTGCCGCAAGTGACAGAGGGAGACGCGGACGCTGTCTCGGCTGTCCCGGCTGGTGAAGAAGCTGATCAGGCTGAGTCCGACGCTAGCTCGGCCACTCTCAACGGCGAAGCAGTCGATGAGAGTACCGGTGAGTACAACTGGGAGGAGCAGATTGACTGGGATGACGACAGCGACCTGACAAGCCCATTTTCAGAGCCAGCTAAGGATGGTCGTGATGACTTTTTGCCTGCCCAGAAAACCGAGCACACCGAGGATCCTGCCACGCTTGCGCAGGAAGCAGATTCTGCTGCTCAGACCGCTCGCCATGAGACATCAACTGGGATCGCAGGTCCAAACGAGACCTCTGAGGCTGTCGCCGAAGTCGAAGCCTCCCAGCACGGAGAGACCGTGGACGAAGTGGCCGAGTCGGAGCAGCCTCAGCCCGATGGCACGAACACAGAGGAGTCCGGTCAATATGAACAAGCATACGGATACGAGGACCAAACATACCAAGACCAGGCTGACACATATGAAGAGCAGCAAGGAACGCTTGATGGGCCTGGCGAAGATGAAGTGCAGTACCATGCCGACCTTGACTACCTCAACGGAGAGAGCTACGAGCATGGACTAGAGCACCACCCAACTGACGAGGAGACTCAAGCCGCCGATCCTGAAGCTGACGCGGATGGTGAAGACTATGCCGGCGATGACGTCCTGGACTTTGACGATCATGATGAGCAGCCAGCAAGCCTGGAGGATGATCTTGGCTTTAACGACGACACTCCTGCAGACGCTGCAGCTCGCGAGGCTGCATCACGCAAGGCATCGCAGTCAGATCTCAAGACTCCGCTGTCAGGATCACCATCTGTCAAGCGCAGCTTCGACGAGACTGCTGAAGTTGACTTTGACTTTGAGGAACCAGAACTCAAGAAGGTCAAGTCAGGCTGAAGCATTATCGGCTTGACCGAGAGACTTCAACGGACATATACGCATACCCGATCTAGCCCACCGGAGCTGGATTGGGATCACTGACATGCAGAGACGTACAAACAAAGGAGCCCATGGCAGCCGCAAAATCGGCGCTGCGAATGGCGACACACTCGAAGGTAGGCTCCCTTTGACATCCATTACTAACACACAGGAAACAAAACTGGGCAGCAGTAAGATCCTCGTCACACAGCAGTACAAGCATCCAGCATCCACCACTCACGATCTATCCGCACACCATCAACCCACATCCTGATTGCATGGGTGAAGCTGGGCGGACAAGGGAAGCGGTGTAGTATAGGTTCAGCATGATGAGCACGAGGAGGGCGTTGAACGGTTGCTTCGCATTGGGCGTCTTGAGCATTTGACGGTGTTTGTCTTTCGCGATAGATACCCACTTGGCTGCTGTTTTGCTCGGCGTTTCAGAAGATCATCGAAATTGTGGTGTATGCAATCATCTAACGACATCTGGCGGGAGATGGTTGTTGTTATCCTTCATATAGCGTTGCAATTGAGCTCATTACAAGCGTATGGTGTCCTCCCCAGCCTTTGCTTGCTCACATCAAGAAGCCACGGCCCTGGTTCCTGCCTCGCTCGCTCCGATAGGCTTCGATTTTGACCGCATCTAGGATGATCTCGAATCCGCTCTTTGCCATCCCGCCGTCGCCCGCCAGCGGCTGCGCTCTCAGCCTCCAATGCGCTCTCTTCAGCACCCAGCTTTCTGCCTGCTGCTCGAGGTCAACGTCTTTCTGCCTCTCTGCGCCAGCTGAGCGGATCCCCATCATGCGCTCACTCTTGGCCGGGTCGAGCATCTCGTCCTTGTCTGCACGCAATGTCGAGGACAAGTACCATTGCCGGCGTCGACAACTACGTCTGCATCTGAGCCGATGCGTACCTTTACTCGCTCGTCTGATATGCTGATGTTGCCTAGTGGTTGCGAGATTGAGAGATTTATCTTGTCTGCAACTGTGTCGAAGAGACTTGCGATTCTGCTCAGAGTTTGTCCATGGAATTGGGCATGACCGAAACAGGCTTTGGTTGCGTTGATGCCGTCTGCAGCTCGAATTGGGAGGGCGAGGGATGTGCTTTCCTCGCCGCTGATCTCGACGATAAGGCTGTAAGCTTCTGAATCGACGTATGGTCGTTGGTAATATGCCCAGCCTGCGCTGTTTGAAGGGTGAGTGGTCGTGTTGTTAGCTATGCTTTGTGGCTTGGACGCTGCGGTTGGTAAGGAATCTGCCACGAACGAGACGCCAGATTGTCGTATGTCTTCCAGACGTATGACGATCTCTGTGACTTCATGGGCCAGGTTGTAGGAGATTGAGTGAGGGATGAGCTCTTGCTCAAGCCCTTTGAGGTGGAAGTACCGCGCATCGCGTAGGAGCTTGGCTCGATGCTCTTCGTTTCTGATATCGACCGGGTAGCCCTTGAGGATATGGAGAAGATCAGCGAAGGTCTTATTGTGTACGCTTGGTGGGAGGAACGATGGTGGTCGAAATAATGTTCCATGCGAGAGGCCTGGAAACAACTTCGTAGGGCTTGTGAAGAAAGCACCAAAGCCTAGGATGAAGTAGTTTGGGAAGTCTCCAGGACCGTTGAAGAGGTCTCGCAGAATCCGAGACTCCGCTGCGCTGTGCATTGATACCAGGTTGTCAAGGCGATCTGGTTGGATGACTATTGTTCGTGGAGCGGCAGACCCTCGTCGGACTGGATTCGATAGAACCCTAAGATCATTTAGCGTGCGTGCTCTCATAGAGGAGGCGATACATGTAGTCACACCTGCGATCCGTCCTGCCTAGGTCGGCAAACGTTCGAAAATGATACATATTAATCAACAAATTACGTAGCTACATTCTCTGGGATTATTATATGCGTTGTCTATCCTACATATACCTGGCTCAGACTGGCTGCGGCTCGGCTGGACACTTCAGGATGCCACCTCGACCGTACCGCCAGGTACGTTGTCGACTTCTACGCGCTGCACACACACTTCCCAGGGTATTGAATCCGAGACTCCAGCAAATGTCATCCAATAAGGGTACAAAGGAATCAAGAGCCCCTGCTACAAAGTCAATGTCAAAAGTGTACCGACATGCCACATCATGAGTTTCACTTACGGCACAGGATTGAATGGCTCTCCAGTGACCTTCTCAATGTCCTTGATGGACTGCTTGTAGCCTGGATGGTTGTCAAGCCTCTCGGCGTACTCATAGACTTTAGGATACAGCTTCTTGTCGATTTTGCCTTGGTTCAGAGCTGCAGTAAGAGGATAGCTCATCATGATGTCCGCAGCTGTCAAGTCGGGACCGCAGAGATACTGTCCATTGTTCGGGCTGGTAGCCAGCTGCTGATCCAAGAAGCTGAAGTGGGACTTGAAGCTCTTGTTCAAGAATTGCGCTTCGATTCGGCCGGCAATGGTTCGCGTCAAAGGCTTGATGAAGAATGGGATCTGAGGACCATCCTTTAGGGAGTCGGTCAGGAGAATCATGAGCATCAGAGTCATGAGGGATCTGCATCATGTTAGGAAGTTTGCAATATGTCAATGCGCGACCAAGACTCACCCTTCAGCGTAATGCATGTAGTGCCTGTACCGCAACCAGGTCTCCGTCTCGCCACCTACCTGACCGTCCTTGCCTTCCTGGTACCGCTTTGGTGCAAGGTGCGGCGCGAAGTAGTCGGTCAGGTACTCAGAGATTGCGCCGGATTCAGTCAAGACTAATGGCTTTGACATGTTCGCCGTCTCAATCGAAATGATGGGTGATTTGCCCAAAGGGTGAACCTCCTTCAGGCTAGCCGGAGCCAACATGTCGGAGCCTCGTTTGTAGACCTTGACATCGTACTCGATGTCTTTGCATTCGTTCAGGAGCCAGACCATGCGCTGTGAGCGGCTGGCATTGAGCCTAGAAGGTGGATCAGCAGCTTATCTCTGATGTTGATAGCAGGAACAACGCGCTAGCAGCTAGCTGGAGAAGACTTATGTTGATGAAGGGACAGGTCGTTCAAGAGATGCTTTTCCAGTCTAGCCATTGTCTCATAATACGAAACAACCGAGATCTAAATGCTACTGAGGCTGATACATACCAATGCAGCGTGATCTTGGCTTTCGAAGTGGTTGCCATGTTGATGGTGGGAAGAACGTGTCACGTTTTCGGAATCAGTGGAGAGGAGGCTGCTTTCAGCGATCGGCCTTCCCAGCGATATATGTTGATCGGTTGGATGAAGATAGTCAAAGTATTGATGTCTGCACGACCGAGGCCCGACCTGAGCGAGAAGCGAGCTTGTGATCGCTGCAAGGGTGTTGTGATAGCGCGAATTATGCAAAAGCTGGTACCAACTGCACAACGATGCGGGTCTTCCCGTGTATGCCGTGCCTCCTCCAGCTGCGACGTCAAGCACCGCAGCCATTGAGATCGCAACAGATCCCACACACAGCACGGCAAAGATGTTCAGACCAACACTGAGGAGGATGGCGGGTCACGCCGATAGTAAGCTTGCGACGCAGTTGGAAGCGGCGCAGGGCGCGAGCTGACAGGACATAGGCGTCCACATGGACCCGGCGCTTGTCAAATATGCCAGTACGTCTCATTGAGCCCGATGGAGCATTAAACCAGTAGCGGAAAGAGCTTGGAATATGCGGAAATAGCGAGGATGCTGGTCTGGGCCAGGCGGCAGTGCTAATGGAGCCACAGACATGTTCGTGAAGAGGCACGAGTACTTCAGATGGACACCGCGCACGGCATGGTTGACCGTCACATACGTCCTGGCCATTCCAGCTGGCTTGATGTACGTGGCATATGGCACAGAGGTATGTTTGGCCAGAAGCGGAGGATTAGAGCGGTAGTGGAAGCGTAGCCGCGTGGTAAAGGCATGCGCTGACATGGAGGACATAGGGCAAATACATGATGCGCGGCAAGCTGCGAGGGGACACGATTGCCGAGTTCTAAAGGAGGTGCGAAGCGAAAGTGGCGGCGGTGACGAATACGGCGTTCAAGGCGCGTATAAGAGACAGCTTGGAATGCCAAAGCTTCTCCTCTACTGTACTTCGCGGCATGACATATCACAACAGCGAAATGAAGATCGAAAGCCATCAAATGACGTTGCATTCTCACACCAAAATAATCCTGGCGCAGCCCTCGGTTGACACCAACGCTAGTGACTACGCAAAGTACGAGCTGCAGCAAGGGAAGAAATAAATATGTAGTGGGCGCAGCCACTGATGTCTACTCTAGGTCCAGCTATATGTCTGCTTGCAAGTAGAAAACGCTCAGAACGCCATCAGATCGACCAGCTCTGGCTGGATGCATGTACACATTATACTCGTCAGATATTTCCCTCGGACATTCCACTCTCATGAAGCCGTGTACACCCTCCAACTCGCCCATTCCCAGTACGCGGTGTCAAATGCAGTGGCATTGTTCGCCACAAAGTTCTCACAGGTACCTGGACAACCATCTTCCCCAGAATATATGCTTGTTGTTCCAGCCCAGCTCCCGCACAAGTCGATATTGGCGATTATAGACTGGTTTCTAAAGTGGCTCGAAATGTCACAGTGCGTGCTTGGGAAGTCGGCCAGAGCCTCGCCCTGCATGAGAAGAGTCAGTCTATATCTCCGGTCTCGCGTACAAGACTCATTGACTTACCCATGTACTAGGATCTGGAGCCGAGGAATTTGTGACGTCCGTCGGGATGTCCGAAGGCATGTCATCGTGCGTCCAGAACCAGATGCGAATACCGGCATCTCTCAGCTCCATTGCATAGACGCCACCGCCGTTCTCATTGAACTCCTCTCCGTATGTCGCTACCTTGCCTTGGACACCGCAGCCGGAGTTGTCGTCCGTCGCATTCCAGCAGTTCTTCTCGAGAACCTTACCGGTCTCTTTGCGCTTGACGTTCATCTTGCAGTCGTCGGTCGTGTGCAGGGTCATTTGGTTGCCGGTGTTTGCCTTGTTGACGGCTTCCATCACGTCGATCTCGCCGTTGGTGGGCCAGTTCGAGGGATCTGACAGCCATAATGCTGGCCACGTGCTGCAGCCGTAGGGGGAGTGGAGGACGTCGAAGATGAAGAGACCGTCGTCCCATTGAGTCTCAGAGGTTATGCGCACGCTGAATCGGCCTGTGCTGGCATTCTGCGTGCTCGTATCTACTCTCAGGATTGCTCGGTCAGATGAGGCGTAGGTCAAGTTGTATTGCGATGCGGTTTCAGCAGGTACGTAGTGGACGAAGCCTGAGCTCGTGTCGTAGCCCGTGTAGTACTGGAAGTCGTCGAAGAAGCCAGTGCCAGAGTATGTCTTGCTGAGGGTGTACGTGAGCTTGCTGTAGTCCGGGTATGAGCCCTCTTCGCTCCCTAGCACCGCACCGATGATTATTGCTGCGATGACCAGAGCGACTGCGACACCGACGCCCAACCATGTCTTCTTGCCCCAATTCCGTGGCGCCCATTTTGATCCTGCTGGTTGTTTTGCTTGATCATAGGTAGGTGGAGGGCCGTAAGCGTCTCCTCGATCGCTCACAATTGCAAAGCTGCTTCCCGGCTTGTTGTAGTACGGCATCTTGAGAGCAAAGCCTGTCCTACAAAGAATTGCTTCCAACAACAAAAATCACAGAGAGCGAGAGGCAGGAGGATTAATTGGGAGAGAGAGTCACCTACATTGACAGACTGAGACATTACGGCCAACTCATACCTTGCTTTGCCACGCGTACACGGCGGCTCTTTCAACAAAAAGCTCTGTGTGGTGGCTTGCTTTTCTGCAGACACGAGTTGCTTGACGACAGCAGTGACAGAGTTGTGCTCTGACGCGTAGAGCGTCCCACAAATCCGGCAGTAGCGTGAAACGGGTCTATATCGGGTCGGGCGGGCAACCAGCGCTGAGCTTATGCTCCTTGGAGTGGCAGGGCTGGAGTTTTGGTGGTGTGCCGGTGACATTTCCGCCTACCGCTAGGAGACAGCATGCATCGTCAAGTGAGCTTTATCGTTCGAGGTGTCTGGAAAACAGTCGATCGATGCATCTTGACGTGATTTGAGGTCTCTCATTGGCAGACGCGCAGTCAGCGAGCGCCCGCACCAGTCGACAGATCAACATCAACTGTCGTTCAAATTCGTGTGGAAGATCTTGCCCAATCCATGTACCTCCTACAGCTTCATCTCCTGCCTTTGCTGATATCGATGCGAGAGGAACCGTGAGAGTAGGGCGTTCCAAGGTATTGGGGCAGAATCTCAGCCAGGGCGCATGACACGGCGGTCCTGCCTCCGGGCCTCCTGTGCTGTGCATGGCTGCATCTGAAGACAAGCTTGCAGCCACTGCTGCATCGTGCCTTCCTGGATCAGTATAGTGTCAGAGACGGTGGGTAGTCGCCGTGAAGGTGAAAACAAGCCTTCCAAAAAATCACCAATCGGCGGGGTTCCATTCTCGAGCTTCGCGACCTTGAAAGTCACAAACCACAAGGCTGTTGCGCGCCTGCACTTTCGGTGCTGACCTTCACTCAATACTTTAGCTTCAGAAACATGCCGAGTGTGCATCATCAGCTGCTAGCATGAGAGATCCAGATGCGAGATCTCGTGAGGCAGACAGATCCGAGACACAAACACCACGATCTTCTACTTTCTCACGGCTCAGTTTGCGACTCACCGGCGAGAGATCCAGGAGACTTTTCAGTCGGTCGCGCCCAGATCTCAACGACATGTCATCGAGCTCGAACAACGTGGACGATGCCACGAGGAGCGCAAGAAGCAGCTTCAACCCACAGGCGACTGAATTCGTACCAGGTTCGGCGGCGTCGAGGTCTTCTAAGAGAAAAGCCTCTTCCTCAGCGAGGCCCGGTCAAGCCGGAGCTGGTCCACCAAGCAGCAGAGGAGCTTTTGGCAGACCAAATTCCGGAGAAAACGAACTACTGACTGAGCATGTCGCTTCCTATACGCACTCTCGTGTACCACTCATCAAAGCAAAGGACATTTTTGGCACTGAGGAACTTGGACCCAGGAAACTTGATGCAGACGCCGAGCTCATGTTTGGTCTTGACAGCGATGATGACGAGGACGACATCTCGGCAGTACCTCTTCCGCATATCACTAACGTCAGACTGGCGGAGCGCATGAGACAGCGGCTCCGACGCAACCTTTCAAGGGTTTCTGCCTGGGATTCCAGAGACATCGGGCTACTGGAAAAAGCAACACCTCATGCCTCACAAAGGCTTTCGGCAATACTCATCAGCCGCTCGGCAGTCTCTGACGACGCGGACGGCCTGAAGTACTTGCCGTTATGTGCAGCAAACAATGCACCTGCCAGGAATCCGGACCTCACAGTGCTGCCAAGCCACCGAAGACGCACAGTCGCGACATCCAATGCCGGCCCTAGTCGCTGTACCTGGCCTGCAAACAAGCTTCCTGTGGAACTTTTCGAGATCATCACTCTGTACTTATCGCGAGACGACGTTGAGGCAATGAGATTGGTGTGCCGAGAGTTTGAAGCCAAGGTGGCTACAACTCTTTTCCACACTTCTGTAGTGCCTTTCAACACCGAGCTATATGATATGATCGAGGAGGGCACCAAGAGCAAGGCTCGTCAGTCCAATCGCAAAGTAAAGTATCAAGGGAAAGGCAAAGGTAGAGCAACCGATGACAATCCGTTGGAGGTCGATCCGCTCGCGGGACAGTTGCAGTGGCAAAATGCCAAGGAAGACAAGGAGGGCAAAGTGTATAAGGGCCATGGTCTCCGCGTCTTCGAGGGTTTTGGACCACATATCAAGAGATTTGGCATGACTTTTGAAGTATCGGAGAATCAACTCTTACAGCCGTCGGCCAAGAAGGAGCTCGATCACGTAGACTCTTACCATGGCACCTACGACTGGCCAACATCCGAGTACGCCCGGTTTGACGACAGAGCTGGACTTGAGAGGACCGCGGACGAGACATCACGTATGAAGGCAGCCTTCAGCAAGCTATCAATCGTGCAAGAGCTCGCTCTGTCTGTTGATAGTGGCCTTGGATGGCTCAGTGGCCCGGATAAGTCTGTCTGCAGCCAGATACTCAACACGCCGCCACCTATATTTGGAAGGTTGCACCAGGCCTCAGATCGTAAGTCGCAAGCCGCAGTGGATTTCTGGAATGCACTGCAAGAATCTCAAGACAGTTTTACTGCCGGCGTGAGCAACAAAGAGATCACGCTGGCATCTGTACCGTTGAAGATGCCACCAGATCAGGTACCGGGACTGATGAATACCTCGTATGGAGACCCAACGACGTGGTCCGACACGGACCAATCCATCCTGCCGGCAGACATCGCGACGAGCCAAGCAGCGCACAGAGTCTTGTACACTACTTCTGTAGCAGATCCAAACGCGATGAACATGGCGGCAAACACCCTGACCCCGAACGAGCTGCGCAAAGAGCAGAAAGAATGGCTCCTGGAGACCGAGTGGGCACAACAGGCATTCTTGGAGTCCTACACGCTGGCAGTCATTGACAACCCCGGCTTCGCAAGAATCACGTCCCTGCGCATTGCGAAGTTGTCGAGTCGATTCATCGACAAAGTGTCCATAGCAGCCTTCTGGGCTGCTTTGCCGGCTCTACAAGATGTGCTAATCCACGTATCACCAGACTGGCGCACGGTCGCGAAAGACGACGCTGGCTTCGCCGAGATGAGTCCAATCCATCCTTCTGACGCTGTACGCAGCTTTTATGATCTGGTCAGGCAGCACATCGTCACTCTGCAGCTCAGGAGGTTGAACATAGGCTGGGTGCGAGAAAGCGGCGGAGAGCATGCCCAAGGCATGTTTGCTCGCAACAACCATCTACTGCCTGCGCCTATCTGCCAGCTGGAACGAGCGATGGCGAGCACTGTTGGTTTCAACCTTGTGTTCAGAGATGTGGAGCACCTGACACTCACCAATTGTTGGATGACACCACCTATGCTACAGGGCTTGGTGGAGACGCATGTCAGTCATCGGCTGAAGAAGCTGACACTAGACTCTGTCTCAATGACTGCGCACCCTCGCTTCCCAGCAGGCGCACCGCAGAATGCACAACAGGCCATCCAGCAGCAGTTGGCGCAGCAGATCTTTGCTAATCAGCAGCAAGGCGCGCAACAGCCGCCGCTGTTGGCACTAGGAGGCCTACTGCCGCAGCATGTTCAGCCGCCTCCCGCAGCGGCACAGCAACAGATGATGCAAATGTTACAGAATGCGATGAATCAACCTATGGGACAGTTGCAAAACATTCCTGGCGTTCCGGGCATACCGGCAATCAATGCTTTCGGAGCAGGCAACCCTCCAGCGAACACTCACTGGTCTGAAGGTCACCGTGAAGGTTCGTGGCCAGAACTGCTCAACCACGTTTCACCCGGCCCAGTATTCACCGACTTTCTCCCTGCGCCTCAGCCATGGGAGGCGCAGCACCCACCAAGACCCTCGACGAATCTTCAGACGATCGAGTGTATCTCATGTGGCTATGCGCGCCTGAACAACAGCAATACCTTCGACCAGCTCGTGCTTGAGCAGGGCTTGCATTTCGGCCCTATGTCGAGTACGTGGTTTCGCATGCGGCAGGCGGCGCTGAAGCCGATGATGATGGAGACGAGGGACAAGTACGTTGGGCAGATTGTGCAGCATATGAATCGGAGGGAGTTGGATGCGTTGCAATTTGCTTGGGGTATGACGAGAGGTTGGGCGGATGCGGCGAAGAGTGAGGAGGCGGAGTATGACGGGTTCTTGCCGGGTGGGACGGGGAGGTTTAGCGGTGTTATTCAGAGGGTGTGAGAGGAAAGCTGCTGCATGAGATCTGTCGATGCATTGTGGTTCTCGTGATCTGGCGTTTGGAAGGTGTGTGTGTGGATGAGCTTAGCCTCATGACGACGGGACTGACTGTGCTTTGGCTGGAGGATCAATGTAATGCACGTACATGCTCTACACGAGCAACGGCCGATCTTAGCAAGGCGTCTGGGACTGGGAGGGATCGGAAAAGTGAAGGTCAATATGTATACTAGCTCACTGGATGACTTGACGATCGCGGTGCGGCATATCACAAGTCTATACCCGTCCAATGAGCCATAATTGTGACGTGACAACTGTCGTATCAGCTCTCAGGTGCACGTGGATGCTGTTGATGCCCAGTGACCTGGTTCATGCTTGCACATGCATCTCGTAGGGCTGAAACACTTACTAAGCCAGAACTGCCTTACCTTTACCTTTACTCACTTCGAGCATCTAGCTCACTGCGACTCTTCGAATCTGCAAGCTGCCTACCGCTCCAAACATTTGTACCAATCACCTCACAGCTCTTGCGGTCCGCATGGATCCCTACGCCTGGCGCGAAAGCGTCCTGAGCACCCGCTCGCTGTCCTACCTCTCCACCGCCGATGCTTTAGGTCCACAGTCGCGAAGGGGCACACTGCACAGCTTAGGCCTCGACTCGGATGCTGACGAAGATTTGATGATGGCAGGCACGGACAATCACAACAACACTGCGAACGAGGAAAGAACGTTGGACGGCATACCCGAGTTGCCGGACAGCGTCGCCGAGAGTCTGCTCTTCACGCTGCCGAGGGAGATCCGGGATCGCGTGTATGCGTTTGCGTTGACGGCGCGAGAGATGCCAGTCGAGTGGCCGCCGCTGCCGGGTGTGGCGCCGAGATATGGAATACAGGCGCAGTTGCTCAGGACGTGTCGGATTGTGCACCGCGAGGCTGCGCCGTTGCTGTATTCGTCGAACACGCTCATGTTTCACCATCCGAGCGATGCGAATATGTTTGTGCGCGCGCTTGCGGACCCGATGCTGGCGCGAAGATGCGTGCAGCATGTGAGTTTGCATATCAAGGCTGGGGACACGAGGTTGTGGATGCCGTTTCTCACGAGCACGAGGGAGGATCGGGGTCTGAAGGCGGACTTTCTGGCGTTGAGAGAGGTGGGCGTGAGGTTTAGGAGTAATCGGTGGAATCAGCATCAGCCTGTTGAGCAGAATCTCAAGACGTGGTGTGAGGACGCGAGGCTGGATGAGATTGTGAATGGGTTGAGGGATACGTTTCTGAGTGGTTTGCGGGAGGTCTGGGAGAGCGGGAAGGACAGAATGGGTGCTGGAGAAGCTCGGCCAGGCACGCCGCTGGCGGTTAATGAGATGGGGCCTGAGGAATTCATGAGGTTTATCGATGCGAGGAAGCCGGGCGAGGATATGGAGTTCAAGCGGCAGTTGCTGGAGTTGCATGTGGCGCATATGCCGGCGAGGAAGCAGGCGCCGCCGCCTCCACCTATCATCAAGGTCATTTGCGCGTGTCGCGTGTCGTCGGCGCATTTCGATCTGCTTACTGGCGCAACTGATCCTGGGCGGCAGCGACTCCCGCATCCTGCAACCACGGGTGCGGCTGCAGCGTTCCAGAATGCGACGCCTTTGCCTGTGGAGGAGCCTGTGCGGCCGGTGAAGGAGGGAGAAGGGTTTACGGGGTTTAGTGTGGTGGATTTTCAGCAGAGTCCGCCGAAGAGGTTGCAGGATCCGGACTTGGGGAGTGCGAAGGTGGCGAGGACGGTGTTTGCGGATAAGAAGGGGGTGGCGGTCGCGTTGGAGGTGCATTGTTTGGATGCTGGGAGGAGGGAGGGGACGGTGGGAATGGGGCATGGATAGGGGTGGTGGGGTGGTGTTTGGTAGACCGGATGATCATCTCGAAGCTTGCTCATATGAGCTTTCGGCATGACATGAAAGCCAATGGATGCGTAAAGACTCGTCCAGGATCGCGAACGGACAGGTGCTTTTGAAACGACTGCTGGAAGGCTGGACGTCCGATGGCGGTCTGGTATCACTTGTCATAGATAGGCATCCTGGGACGATCACCGATTGGATCTTTACGGTATGAAGGCCAGACAGCCATGCCGAATCAGCTGTTACGAGATGATCACTTATGGAACAGCTTTGAAAGAAGGCTCGACGCCCACTTGGTCTTGGCGGCAACCATCGGCAGTTGCCATGTGCTGGTGCCTGCGGGTCCCTGCAGACGCCAAACGCGTTCGTTCCTTCCTCCATCATCCAACGCAAACGCTCACCAGCTCTTCCAACATTTGCGTTCCGCATTCCTGTCTCTGTCCCTCGATAGGAACTTTTTAAGCAGCGCATCAGTCGAACGCACATTCATTCATTCAATCAATCAACATGGCTGCTGGCGCATGGGGCCTGGGTAAATGAATGCTGTCACCCAATTGTGCTTGCCACACCACTGATATGCATAATCAGGCCTCTTCCAATCTGACTACGATTACGACATACTCCAAGAGCTCTCCTATGAGCTCGGCACCTGCGAGCTCGAGGAGCGCGACGCACGTGTTCTCAAACAGACGCCTGTGTACGAATTGGCTTTCAGAGCGGCCGCAGCTGGCCGGCTCAATGGACAGGCCATCCGCCAAATCGAACACAGCCGTGCCGACAATTACAAAATCAAGCGTGGCAACAAGGAGATCTACTACTCGGTCTATGCTGGCCTGTGCTCGCACCCGGAGAGGGTAAAGCAGTGCCTCGGGCTCGAATGCCAGAAGTTGGCAGCAAAGAAGATGGCCGAAGCGCAGGAAGCGGATCGTAAAGGCACGAAGACCCCAGCAGGCAAGCCTCGGCCGCATTACGTTGTTGTTCTTCTTGGCGCGGCCATGATGAGTACAGGCTTCGAGCTCACTGAGGACTTCTTCAAGTATCTCCGCAGCATCTACACGGATTTCAACAAAGTCGGCCTCATGCGCGACGCCATGACGCAAATGGAGAAGGCGCTGTTCGGTCCTGACGGCTATACTTTCGGTGTCCCGTACGATTTTGGGAGTAAAGGCATGCATGCTGGTGACTTTCCCGCGGTCCGCGACACATACGTGCCGCTCACGACCAACGTGCCCAGTCCATCTGGCTTGATACCGGATGAGATCTTCGATGTTGTGGGCATCAAGTGGTACAAGGACGAGAGTGACAAGCCGCGCGCAAGACGGGCTATGAAGCTACTTCTCAAGAGGTCGAGAGGTAAGGGTGGGATGGAGGAGCCGCTTGAATCTTGCGGGGCTTGTGGTGCTGAGGCGAGGGTTGAGGGTGGTAAGGAGAGGCTCCTGAGGTGTGGCAAGTGTGATTTGCAAACCTACTGCTCGCGTGCTTGTCAAGTAAAGCATCTGGAGGAGCACAAGAAGAGCTGTGGGAAAGAGGAAGAGAAGGAAGGTGGGAGAGACAAATCAGAAGTCACCGAGACGACTAATGTTGAAATCAAGGATGACATGGGCAAGACTGATGACAAGAAAAAGAAAGAGAACAAGAGCCAGAAGAAGAAAGCCGTGGTAGCTGAGGAGCAGGTGGGCAGCGATGAGAAGACCAGCACGAAGCCAGCTCTTAAGCTTGTGGGTGGCAGATTCGTGCGGGTCATCAAGGACCCAACGGAGTTATTGGAGGAGGGCGTAGCGGAACTAGTGGTGAAGGAAGCGGGCATTTGAGGTCGAGGCTGCTTTTTGCGCATGATGCGCCGAGCATCTGACTGCGACGATATCAATGATCGGTAGCGGAAGTGGCGGAGTGATTTAATACTGGTCTTGCGGATGTCGACCTCAGCTTGGTGCATAGCACAAGAAGATCACCATCTCGCATCTTCGTTAGCTTGCTAAGTACAAAGGTGTGAGACCTTATCCTACCTGGCCCACGCCTGTAGCAGAATTCGAACTTTGACAGTCGAGGCGGCTTCGGAAAGCGAACTCAAGCAAACATCGATTGTCTTTGCTGCAAAACAATCCTCATTGTGTGCAGATTGTGGAAGGTTCCTGGAAATGTTTGCCATCGTAAGGGTGTGCGGCGCTAATGAGTGCAGATGATATATCTGGACTATTGCCCTGGCACCACGCCATCTTGTTCCGTCACCGTCCAATCTACTACTAATCGACACCACAAGGTATAGACCTCTTTCCAGATCTGAGATAGCGCATTTCTTCTGCTTCTCCCAGTCTGCAGCATTCTTTCCTTTCCCGAGTTGTGGTTCGAGTTCCTGAACCCGAGCTCGATCACATGAAGAAACGCTCGGACCCGGCGGGTGACGTGCCGTCTTCTTTCCCGTTCTCGAAGATGGCGCACAGAGATTCTTCGGAAGAGAGCTCTTCGACTCTTTCAAAATTGTCTTCTTCTTCTTCTTCTACACTTTCACCCGAACCTGCGAAGAAAGATTTTCCATTGACTACCTGTTCCAACCTCGACAAGATCTTTCATCCTGTTCAACCTCTTCAACCTCCTAAATCTTTTCAATCTCTTCACCCTACCGACCTTACATTCAACTCTTCCACAATGCCTCTCACGCAGGACGAGCAAGTCTTCTTCACTGCGCCGGCTGTGCAGCAGCACCTGCGCGACATCAGGAGAGACTCGGCAACGACTGCGGCCTTGATGCAGCAAGCAAGACAGGCTGGTGGCTACCCCGACGTCGGCGAACAGCCGCATGGCCATGGTGTATGGGCATGGCTTGAGCCGAGCGTGGATGGTGTTCTCGCTCTCGCAGATGGGTACCGGCACCCTAGCGGTAAGTTCAGCCCAACATCTTCCTCACGCTGTATCTTGCTGACATATCCCTACAGAAGTCGAGCTGAATAGGGGCCCGGGTAGGAGATACGGCAACGGCATCGGTCGGGACTCGGGGCCGCACACTGTCTGGATACCAGAAGAGCGGTACTTCAACCCGCTGTCCTGGCCTGTTGGCCAAGGCCACGTCGAGTTCCATACATCGGACGTTAAGGACTTGGCACAGCTGAACCTGGGCAACAGCGATGGGGTTCACTTCAACACCCCGAACCAGCCGTCCGCAACGGAGGTGATGATCATGCGTCAGAACTTCCGCGCGCAAATGAATGCCGGTGTTATCGACGTGACGACTGACATCACCGAGGAGCTGCACTTGGTGTGGGTGCCTGATGGCGTCGCTGTTGACAACAGGCGGGTTGTCGACTGGGCAGAGTTTCTAAACCGCCGCAACAGTCCGGAGCGTGATGAGACGGCTGATGCAGACGCCGATGAGCATGGTGAGGTCGATAAGCTGTCCGACGAAGACGACGAGGACGAGCTTGACTTGACCAATCTCGCCGTCGGTAACAGGATCAACCAGCGAGATCTTCACTCCAACCTTCCGCACAACCCGCGGAACCCAGGCGAGCAGCACGATCAGACCGGCGATGGTCTAGCCTACTACCAGACCCGGAAGTTCGACGATGGCCGAATCATAACAGTTGATCGCTCTCGAGCCCACGCCGGCAACCGCCAAGACCACAAGAGCTGGGCCGTGAACAAGCACGGCAAATGGCGGCGGTACGAGCACGTCGACAAGATCGACTGGGATGACCAAGACTCTGTCGAGCCGATGAATCGCTGGCGGGAGCAGTATCTCACTCGTGGTGAATGGCCCAAGAGACGGGCAACTGGCAGACCAACCTATACTGATGAGCAGAACCGGTGGTTATTTGGCCAGTTGACGGCGGAGGGCAAGGCACCGAGGGGGAATACTGCGAGGATCACCGCGGACTTCAATGAGAGGTTTGGTGAGAGCAGGGAGAGGTCTGGGATTGATTCGGCGATGAATCGATTTGTTAAGATGTTCAGGGAGAATGGGGGCAAGTTTGTGGAGGGGTATGTGGCGGGGAGGAGGAAGAGTGCCGTAGCCACTGGTGTCCAGGGCAACAGGAAGCGCAAGGGCAGCGAGACGGAGGACTCTGCGGTGAAGAGGACGAAGTACGTGCTCAAGGTGAAGGATGCACCTGCGCAGGGTGAGGAGAGCGATGAGGCAGAAGAGTCAGACGAGGATTACGAGGAATGAGCGATGGTGGTTGTGTTGTCGCTTTGGAGAATCGATGCGGATGAGAGAGTAGCTGTTCATGCGTTTGAATGTGTACGAGATACCCAGAAAGCAATATGTTTTCACACCGAGAACCTGTCTACAGTCCTGATTGTGCAAACGAAAGCCATCTGTCCTCAGACGATGGTACACTGCGTTCGACATATAACACAGCATGCATAGCATTTGTGCTTCCATGCAACCATAGCAATTACTCAGAAGCTCAGCATCTACTGGAAAGAACTGTAGACACTGATGCTCGCATAGAAAGGGACAGTCTGATTACCGCCTCAAGTATCTGCTCTCTAACAGACACACCCAACTCCTTCCTACACACCTCCTCATCATCGCTCTCATCACACAAGCCCACCCTCTCCTCCCATCACCTCCTCTCCCTAGGCACCGCCACATCCAGCCACCTCACCACCTTCCCATCCTCTCCCTCCCCATCTCCCTCAGAAAACGGCACCCAAACCACATTCACCCCCTCCGTCGGATCCTCCCCCTCCCTCCCCTCCATCTTCAAATCCCACCTCACCTCAAACACCTCCCTCGCGCTCGGCCTCCGCCTGTCCACCGCGGCCGCAAACATGACCTCCTTCTCAAACTTCCCCAAGCACATCTCCCGATCCTGCACAGTCAGGAACTCAAACCTCCCCTCATCATCTGCGCCGGGCTGCTCCTTTGGATTCAAATAGCGGGAATCAGGAATCCACACCGTATGCGGTTCGAGACCCTTCTCATTACCCCTAGAGAATATCCCCTGAGAGCGCGCGATCTCGACTTCGCGAGGGTGCCGGTAGCCGCGGGAGTAGGCGAGGACGTCGTCGTGTCCGTTTTGGAGCCAGGACCAGTGACCACGACCGGCGGGTTGGCAGCTGGGATCGTTGAGGTAGCCGGCGGTTGTGGAGATGGCTTGGAGGGCGGTGAGTTGGTGGGAGGGGCGGGAGCGGGTGGTGAGGTAACGGAGCATGGTTGGGGTGGCGAAGAAGGTGAGTTCGTCTCGGGTGAGCGGCATGGTGAAGTGTGTGCGGGAGAGGAGGTGGATGATGCTGAGGATTTTGTGTGGTGGTATGTTGTGGGTGTTGAATCGTCCTGAGCTGGTGAGTGCGTGTGACCGGGAATGTCTCTGAAAGTGCTGTGAAAGTGTTTCTGCCGCTTGCTCAAGAACTCGAGCAATTTGGACTCCCGTGTCATTCACGCCGGCTTGCGGCAAGAACTGCCTAGACAACGAGTCCTACAGCGCGAGCCAGCGTGGTGACGGTGAATGAGTGACCGACGCTGTCAATCGATGATAATGCTGCCGTGTAGCTTTGCTCAAACATGTATCAGCGGACGACCCTAGTGACGTTAGGAGAGTGCGGGCATATAAAGCTGATCCTCAACAAAGCCGACAGTGAATAGCCACTGGATTAGCCTCATGGCCAAGCTGCATATGATGAATCGACATACACAGATCAAAAGGGTATCAAACATCTCCCACCTTGCCGTCCCTGAATCAACCCGTACCGACTCCCAAGCCCTCTTCTCTGCGCCTCCTATCCCGATCGCCACCATTGCCGCCACCTCTCCTTACCGTCCCAAACCTCTCAACCTCGCCATCCATGACCTCGCCATCAACTGATCCATTTTCGACCACCCTGCCTACCTTCGGCCAAGGCTTACACAAGTCAATCCTCTCCCTCGGATAAAGCACCTCCAGCAGACAGTATATGAGGTAGTCAATCACTACCACGATAACGAAGAGCTTACCAGCCCAGATACCACATCCAAAGTATCGTTTCAGCCTGTCGATTAGCGCCGACGACTGCGTGAGGGCAGAGCTCTGCCCGTATCCCTCCCATTCTGGTCCGTACAAGTTCTGATTATCTGGCGCTGGCGGTGAGTTTGTGATGAGATCGTAGACACGTTCGGTGCGGCGGGCGATGTCGCTCCAACTATACATGTTCTTCACCAAGTCGTGAAATCTGTCCCGTCGCACTCCTCTGCCGCGGTCCGTGAGGAGGCCTACAGCGTCGTTGACTCCGCGGACTACGTCTTCGACTTCTGGGAGAACGAAGACTGTCATGTTTCCTGGTAGGACTTCTGGCACTCCTCCGACGCGAGTCGCGACAACCATGAGACCGCACGACGCGGCTTCCACGAGCACAGTACCAAACGCCTCGGTGAGAGAGGTGGAGAGGAGCATGTGGCCTCGGACCATTACGTTGCGGACTTCCTCATGCCTGATCGATCCCAGCAACACGACTCTAGGGTTTCCAGAGGGCGTGTAGACAAGGTTCTGCGGCAGGGAGTCGAGGGTTTGTTCGAGGTCGATGGCTTTAGGGCCGGAGCCGGCGATGATAAAACGGAGATTCGCGTGCATTCGAAGCAAGAGTGGGAGCGCAGATATTAGAAGATCGGTGCCTTTGTTGTAGAAGAGGCGGGAAATCACGATTATGGTGATTGGGTCACCAGGGCCGATGGGTTGAGAAGGATCAGGCGGCGGTGGCAGTATCGCTGTTTTGGAATTGGCCGTCGATTTAGCTGTGAGGGCCGCTGCTTCGTGCGGCTGTAGAGGTCTGAAGTTCGAGGCCGCGATGGCATTCGGAATTACAGAGACGGCCAAAGGATTGAGTGATGCTCGCAGAGTCGTGTTCTCTTTGCTATGCGATTGTCAGCGGAAGATCGTAGAAAGAACGTTTGGATCTTACCAAGTATGCGAGACACATATCACATGCCCAACGTCCGATAATGAAAACTTGAGCAGCTTGTTCGCCATAATACTCGCTGCATCGCTGAAGCCAAAGAGACTGTGATCCGTGAAGGCAGTCATAAGACCCATAGTCCTGGCATGCAGTAATCCTTCATGGCAGAGATTACTGAGGGATGCATGACCATGGACGATCTGGATCTGCTCGCGGATGAAGATGTGGCGGAGAACTGGGAAGGAGCTGAAGACGGTTGGGAAGGTAGTGGAGCGGTAGACAAGCCAGTGAGGAAGGTGGTAGACCTTCAAGCGGTTGGTCAGATAGCGCACGCCTGTGCGGCTCGGATAGGAGTCTTGAGGTGGACCGTAGGCGTGGGTAATGATTATTACGCGGTGGCCACGGTCGATGAGTTTCTGGGTCTGCGTCAGAAAAGCATATGGCAGGGCGATGGATAGCAAAAAGCCGTGAATCGAAGTCTCAGAGTATAAAGCACATTAATGTCACCAGCGAAGTGGTAAGGAAATTGTTGAAAGTAATAAGGTTGTAACATCATTGGACGATTGCACTCATGAGATCGAGACGAGACGTACCGTTGACAGCTGGTAGATGTGAGATTCAACTCCTCCTGGCTGTGGGTAGAAGAAGTCTGAGATCATGCTATGCGCTCATATCAGCATGTAGACTCTTGTAACGACGGTGGGGATGGGCTTGGACATACGCAATGTTGTACGGCATGACGGCGGTAGTGGCGCGCCTCGAGGGCGCTCAGGCGGACTTCAATCGTTCATTCTCGGTGCTGTGTCCCGGATCTGCACAATATGCAGATTACGTTGCCGTCGATAGGCTTGAAGATAGTGACGAGTATTGAAGAGATGGAACGGTCTTGTGAGGTCGAGGTTGATGCTGTCTTGGCGGACCCCCGAAGGCGGTGAAAGGACAAAATTCTGCCGCTTCTCAAGTTTCAGTTGCATGTGAAAAAGTGACGATCCAAATTGTGAGGGAATAGCAGAGGGCCATGGCGCCTCTGTACAAGCGCTTCATTCCACCGAAGCCTGCTGCTGCTCCAGCCACGACCAATGGAGCTGTCAAAGAGCCGGTGCAAGCCGCTGTCGTACCGCAACAAGATGCGATGCCGAAGCGCAAGCGGGAACGATCTGAGGAAGAGATTGCCGAGAGAAAGGCCAAGAAGCTGAGGAAGAAGGGCGTCGAGGTGGACGTGCAGGAGGTTGTTGCGCAGGTCAAGAAGGAAAAGGAAGGTGCGATCGAGGTCGAGCAGGATGAGGCAGCAGGAGCGAAGCCTGAGCCGAGCGGAGAGTTTGCGCACATCAAGAACGACAAGAAGAGACATAAGCTGGAGAAGGAGGCGCGGAAGGCACGCAAGGCGGCTGAGAGAGTGGCCAAGGAGAATGGGACGGCAGGCAGTCCTGAGGGCACGGCAGACCATGATGCTGGAGAGGTTGCACACGTGGGCGCTACAGTAGGAGCTGATGCTGGCCACGTCAATTGGCAGGTGCAGCCACAGGCAGCGCAAGATGGGGTATCAGAGATCAAGAAGCCGAAGAAGAGGCGGAAGGAGCGGATGAGCAGTGCAGAGGTGGAGGTTGTGGAGACGGGGGGTGTCGCAGAGAGCAGTGACATGACGAATGCAAAATCGGAAAAGAAGAAGCGAAAGAAGAAGGAGCGAGTCACGGAGGATGACGAAGATTTGATACCGACTGAGGCAGCCCCGGGGAGCAATGTTGCGCCGCCAGAGGCTCATGTTGATGTCCAACCAAAAAAGCGCTGCCATAAGCTGGAAGCAGTCCTACAAGAGCAACCAGTAACAGAGACTCCGAAAGAGGAGAGCGACGACCATCTGCGGAAGCATGGAACCGTCCTGAGCAAGTTCCAGAAATCAATCAAACGTACCCACGAGCACCCGCCTGGAGAGCAGACAGCTCAAGAATCTGCCGAGAAGCCCATACTCCGCGATCTTGAGCCTATTCCACTGCCTGAGAAAGAGCCGACTCCCGAATTTGTGCCTGACGCCACTTCGATACCCAAATGGTTGGCGCGACCTCAAATTGTATCAGCAGACCAGAAAGCCACCTTCGAGCAGCTAAGGCTCGACTCAAAGACCGTCAAGCACCTGTCTGGACTCGGCTTCAATGATGCTCTGCCTGTCCAGCAAGCGCTTGTGCCATTGCTTCTCCCACCTGGACTGCCTGGAGCCAGCTTCTTGCAAGGCACCGAGCCTGTTCTTCCAGACTTGGCTGTAAGTGCAGCGACTGGTAGCGGAAAGACAATCGCATATCTTTTGCCTATGATGGAGGCACTGAAGCAAGCTGGGAATGGTCTTGGTAGGCTGCGAGGTCTGGTGGTTGTGCCGACGAAAGAGCTGGTGATGCAGGTGGCTGCTGTAGCAGAAAGCCTTGCTAAAGGGAGCTCAGTCACTGTGGGCATGGCTACTGGTACAGGCAAGCTTAAAGACGAGCAAGAGAAGCTGGTCAGGAAGAGTCAAAAGCACGATTCAGCGGGTCATGCTGCTTTGATGAAGAGGGCTAATATGCGGAACTATCCACCTGCTGAGGATGAGGAGGAGTTGGACGAGTATCTTGATGAGCTTGAGCAAGATGACGCGAGGGAAGACCAGCGGCTGGGCGATGCTGTCCACTGCCTCGTCGACCACGTACCAACTTACCACTCGACCGTCGACATTCTAGTCTGCACCCCTGGCCGTCTTTTGGAACACATGGGCAGTACACTTGGCTTCTCGCTGTCCTACCTCGAATGGCTGGTCCTCGATGAGGCGGATAAACTGCTTGATCAGCAGTATGATGGCTTTTTGGAGACCGTCAATGCCGAGATCAGACGTCCAAGGACAGTGGAAGAGCAAGACGGCAGAGAAAGATATCTGAGAGAGCAGAAATTGTGGGACGAACAGCGTGAGCGTCGGGTCAGGAAGGTGGTGCTCTCCGCCACGATGACTAGAGATATTAGCAAGCTCAGTGGACTTCAGCTGTTCCGGCCAAAGATGGTGGTAGTCCGCGGTGAAGATGGCGAGGCGGTCGCTGGCGCTGAGCAGGCGGAAGCTGTTGATGGCGTCAAGCAGGTTGGGGAAGGGTTTGAGCTGCCAAGAGGTCTGATAGAATACTGCGTACCTGTCGGAGATGGAAGCGAGAAGCCTCTGTACCTGGTGAAGCTGCTGGAAGATAGGCTTATGCCTGCTGATACTGCTATCAAGGCGGCGCCACCAGCGCTTCCAAGCAAGAACGTGACACAAGACGATTCCGAATCAGATTCAGATACCGACAGCGACACCAGTTCCAACCTGACGGACTCCTCTTCTGACGTTTCCAGCTCCGATAGCGACAGCGACAGCGACTCCTCATCGGTCAGCTCTACTTCTCTAGAGTCTCCGCAAGCAGAAACCGGCATGCACCCATCCCGCGCTGCCCTTCTCTCATCAAAACCTCCACCTACCTCAGCACCAACGATTCTCATCTTCACCTCCAGCACGGAGTCCGCGCACCGCCTTTCCCACCTCCTGCAAGTCATGAAACCAGAATGGAAGCCTTATATCTCCACGCTCACGAAATCCCAACCTTCCAAGCGAATTCGCCACCCCGCCAAACCCGGCCGCGCGCCGACAAAGCCTTCCATCACGATCTCTACCGATCGCTCCTCTCGTGGCATCGACGCTTTAGGCGCGAATCGTAGCATAACGCACGTCATACAGTATGACGTGCCGCGATCGCTTACCTCGTACATCCATCGTGTTGGCCGGACGGCGCGAGTGGGGAGGTCGGGAGAGGCCTGGACGTTGTATTCGCATAGTGAGGCGAGGTGGTTTTTGAAGGAGGTTGCGCAGGTGGGGAGTGTGAGGAGGTTGCGGGCGGTGGAGAAGGTGGGTGAGGTTAGGCAGAGTGTGGAGGGTGATGAGGGGTTGAGGGGGGTGTTTGAGGGGGCGTTGGAGGGGATGAGGGAGGTGGTGTTTGGGGATGGTAACAAGGTCTACTGATTGTCCCCCGTGTTGCGCTGTAGCTGAGTCAGCAATGTTGCTTACCTCCAACCTCGAAATCATATCTTTCACTTCACTTCGACATATCTAGCACACCAAGAGCTGTCCGACCTCTCACTCAAAACAATGGAGTTTCTTCCAGAAATCGACGAAGATCTCTTGCATGTGGAGTCAATGGCAAGCGAGATTGATGCACTCAAGAAAAAATACGCAATCTTAAGGATGAGTTCGTCACGGGCAGGCGTAGCAGCGGGGGACGCCCAAAATACAACGCGCGACACCGAGCGTACGGACCCGACTTCACGAAACAAGACAGCGCTAGTTGCGGGAAATGGCGAGTTGCCCCTGCGCTTGAAGACGGGAGAGAATGCAGCGACTCCGCCAAAGTCCAAGCACTCATCAGCGTCTGACCGCCAATCTTGAGCTGCGCGACGCATCGTTAGAGCTTCGCCTCAATACACCCCACTCTCGAAGTCAGACTCTGCGACTAAACTGATACCCACCAGTCGCATACGATCACGCCAATAAATAGCAAGCAGGAGATGGTGGTGGCGGGCGGGAGTCGGGTAGGATCGCGGACCGTGCTGAGCGCGGCCTCTAGAGGGTGTGCTGGTATCGAGAATGGAGATATCTCCAGCGGCATGCACAATCTATAAGTCTTGGACGTCATGTTGAGGGACTATTGTGCAGTCATATCAATAGAAATTGATGCGATGCCTTGGAGCGTCAACAGCCCTGGAATCTTCTTCCGACCGCTGTATGTGCCCTTCGCCCTCCTTTTCCAAGCGTCTCTTCGCTCAATCTTGCCATGCGCTGAAATAGACGCCTCTCCCACTCTCGCCATCGCGACTGCTCTGTTTCTCGTTCTGCTGGCGGAGCCGCCTTTGATGCAAAATGAAGCAGTCATCGCAAACGACGCCATCTTTCTTCTTCGCCGGTGCCCTGTCCTGGTGAGATGCACCTGTCTACGGAGGTACTCACTGGCACGTACATGATGTGCCCGAAGGACCTCCGGAGGCTGTCACGTCTGCTAACGGTGCCCCTACCGCAGCGACAGAGGTCGTGCTCGTCCTGCCGTTGCCGCGAGCGTGCGGATTAGCCTCAGGCTCAGCCGGATTGCTTTCAGCCGCGCTCATCGCAACATCACGACCGCTCGAGCCGCCTGGCACCACCGCACCGTCTGCCGCATTCCCGGACGTTGCGGTCGAGGGAGCATCAGCGGACACCGCGGCTTGGCCAACGAAGTTGGTGCCTGCGCTGGGCGGTTGAGGCAGGCTCTGTTTCCGGTTGCTTGTCTGCGATGCCGAAGACCCTGGGCTCCTTGCTTTCGCAAGTACCCTTGGCGGTGGCTCGACCCTTTCCAACACCTCGTTGATCTTTTGGAGCGGGACTCCGCGTGATTTCAACAAGGCTATCTCCTCGTCGAGCTGATGCTCGAGGTCCAGGCGCTCCAATTCAGACTTGCAGAACTCTGCTCTATACGCGCGAAGCACGTCTTCCAAGCCTATACGTAATCAGCAAGAGTCGAGTGAGTCGTGTCATGGTTGACATACGTTCTGGGTCGCGCGGCCGCCTCGCGCCGGCCCGCTGAGTCGTCTTCTTGGACGGTGGTAGAGCCATTGTCAACTTGTAAGATAGCATAGCATGTGATACGGGGCAAATTCCACTCACGTGGTTGTTCGTATGTTGTGTTGAGAAAGTACAAGCAAACCGAATTTGATTTGATGTTCGACTGTAGCGGCAAATCCCGTAGCTGGCGCCTCCCTTCACAGTGTATATCAACGAGACACAACGTGATCACTAAACCAATGTGCTGCGATAACAACCTTCAACTCGGCCCCTAATACGATAGCTGACCAGTAAGACTCTATCAGCCAAGCTTGACGCATGCAGGCATAGGAAATACAACACTGAAGGCCATCGCAGGTATGCTATCTGCATACTCTGAGCACGATACTTCGCGCGACGCTCGGATCCCTGCTCTTCACGCTCAATGCGGTAACTGGGCCATGCGTATGCGGAAGCAGCTCGTATGCGAGGCCCAGGATGACGACAAGACCTTCACAACGATTGAGCAGTTCTCCAGACTAGGAGCATCCGGACATGCCACGAAAAGATTATTCGCAGGAGCACAGCAGTTTTCGAGACTTGTCGCATCGCAGACTGCGGCGGGGCCCCACCTTCACGTAGGCCCGGATAGTCCTGTGGACTCAATTCGAATGTCGACGTTCATGATGGCCAGGTACGGACACAACTGGAGGGATGAGCTGAGCAGAGCACCGAGCGAGTGATTGCGATCTCTAAGAGACGTCAGTCGGCCTGGCAGGTCAGGAGATACAAATCACAGTCCCATTATGGAAGCCCCAGCAAATGCTGCGAAGATTGTCTAGTGCGCTATTTCGTCCCGGCGCTGACTTTCGCTCGGCAGCATCGTGTCCTATAAGTACACCTCCTCTGACCATCTTGCGTGCGCATCTTATGCGCGTCACTACTGCCTGCTTTGCCTTGCGCCGAATGATACATGCAAATTTGTCGCTCGCCCGATGAGATCCTTATGGTCTTTTTGTAGCTGAAGCTCCAGTCTGGCACTCGATGCAATCTCGCATTATTGTAGCTCTGCAGAGCACACTCGCGATCCTATGCATTGTCGGGGTGAGGTCGAGGTTGCGCTGGGTAATTGCTGCAAGGCGGGAGCGGGCAGGCCGGGCCCGGACTTGTGCCGTAACCTTGAGCGTGTTAAGACCCGCAAAAGCGGAATGTGGGGGGTGTGGGGGCGGCAGCCCCACTACCCCGCCCTCTGCTTCTCAACTCTCCTTCATCAATCATTTCCCTCTTGTATGATGTGCGAATCTTCGAGCTTATGTGATATGCCGAGCTGAAGCTTGTCGCAGTCGTTGAATGCGGCTGATCAGCGATGTCAGGGACAGACTA
Source organism: Teratosphaeria zuluensis (assembly GCA_007113905.1). Lineage (NCBI taxonomy): Eukaryota > Fungi > Ascomycota > Dothideomycetes > Mycosphaerellales > Teratosphaeriaceae > Teratosphaeria > Teratosphaeria zuluensis. Next base: position 387,581 of record VCMQ01000026.1, read on the forward strand.
TCGCCAGAGACTCAGGAAACAACATATCCTTCCAGGTTCAGAGCCACCATTCATCCGGACATGAGCAATCAAACCCAGCACATGATATACAAACGTTTGGCGCTCATATCAGGAGACGCGCGACCAGGAACGTTGGTAGGAGCCCACCGTGAAGATACGATGCGGAAGGTCGGCTCAGTGAAGTAAAGTTGAGGTTGGAAGGATGACGGCATCAGGCCCTTGGAGGAGCATTACGATGGCGGGCGCGAATTTGTGGCCGAGCAAGAGCACAATGGGCAACAATGCCGCGATATGGTCACCGCGGGGGCGGGGCGTCGGAGAGGGTAAGTAGCTAGCACGAGTGATGGGAGTGGTTACGATGGACCAAGATTGCAGCCCAGACTTCGTGATGATTCAACTCTCTACATCTCCAAGGCCGGAGGAGCTGTGAGAGCGCCTCACGCGGGGATCCTTTGGCTAGCTTCTCAACATCATTAGTATCACCATCTTGGTTGCCAGTAGCACCAGGAGATCGGACATTGTGGCTGAGCGGAGCCGGTGTGGAAGCAGTGTCAAGTTCGTTCACACAGCCTGCTGCTTTGCGGCCGATCTCCAGGGATTACCCAGCGTCTTCAGGCTTGGCAGAGAGGTCTGGGAAGCCGGAGTGGTGTGCCGGTGCTGGTGTGTGCGGCTGCCAAAGCTCAAGCAAGTTGAAATGATTGATGAGATTGACGCAAAAGTCAGCTGTCACTCAAGCCTGTCACCTGTGACACCTTCATCAATAATACTGATATGACGTCTGACACAGTGATTTCATCAGTCAAGCAACCGATCAAGTAGTTGACTGGCCAGTCGCCCTGGCACGAGCAGTCAACATTCTACCAAGCTGTCAACCGTGTCAATCGGCCGTCAACGTGTCAATCGGCCGTCAATGTGTCAACAAGCTATCAACCGTGTCAACAAGCTATCAACCACATCATTCAGTCAACCGATTGGTTGATGAAACCTCTGGGCATCAACTTGTTCTCCGCTGAAGCCGACGTTGCTGATGATGACGGGAATCAAAAGCGGCGACAGAAAGTCAAAGAAGCGGCTTGCATGCTTGGGAGCGACAATTGATGGTCCACCCAAGGCCGACGACTCAGCGTCCGAGGGCTCGCACAGCAACGCAACGATGCTGACGCCAACGAGACCCGGGCCATGTAACTGCTCCAAGCCCCAGTTCGTACCAGATGGCCCCGGCCTCTGAATCTCGGTCAATGAGGACTACAGCAAGAGCAGACTGGCCATGAGGTAGGACCTGCAAGATCGTGCGGGCAAAGCGACTTTGTCGTACCTGCCGCCTTACGAGGACGAGACTGGACCAGCTACGAGACAGAGCGTCTTTCGCATCCCACAGAGTCTCAAGATCTGTAGAGCTGCTCATAGGTCACGTAGCTCCCGTCATAGTGCGAGTAGTCGCGACATCTGTGGCTCTAGAGCCAGATTCAGCGTGTCCAAGTGGCGACCGTCTGCGAACTCTCGCATCACCTCGTCGTTCCTGACAGCCTACTGCTGATCAACACCCACTATTCTCGCACTGAACAAGCCAGCACCCTTTGTCCGCCAGCTGTACTGTTTCTGTGCTAGGTATACCACTACCATCACCTGCGCTGCGTCTCTCCATGGATTCTTACGACATGGCGCCGCTCTAGAAAGGACGCTCATCGAAAGCTCGACGGTATTGGCTGTTAGACCATGGTCATAGCGCTTGCGTAGCGTCTCATTCCAAAAAGGAACAGACTACAGGACGTACTACAGCTTCAGGTGCCTCTGCGGGCCCTTATTGAGCTGTCACTTCAGACCTACCTCGGTGCAACCCTACTCTTCTCGTTGCACTTAAGGCTCCGAAGCTCCTAGCTGCGATATCAGCAGACTGCTGTCATGCACGACCTACCGCTGAGTTGCGCTGAATCGCCTCTTCGCGGCACTCCCATACTTTCGTACATTGGCGAGCGCGCCGTACTCAATATCGAGCCAAGCGTCTGATGGCTTCACTCTAATGCTTCATCCATGTCTAAAATTTCTCTTGACGGACGAGTCTGTTCACACCTAGCAACGAGCAGTTAGACACCTGTTAGCTGCTACATTCAGGGCGAATTTGGGCACATCCACACTCGCAAGGACGGGTGACCTTGGCACAGCAAGGATGACACTCGCAGATGTGTATGGAAATGATCGCGATCTGTCGCGCCGTGTCAGCATCAACCAGAAGCAGCGGAAGATGGCCTCCCTGAATTCGACACTATAGAGAAGAGCGCTTTTAATCTTATTTCAGACCTGCTTATCTAAGATCTACAGCTGATTGCATTGTCTGGTGAGGTTTCTAAGCAGTGTGAATGACTTTGACTCTGCGTTCCGCCGCCTCAAGAGTGTGATGTACATAAGCGATACACCAGGTTGGGTGATGGAGACGGCAGCCGAAGAACTCATGTCCCCACAGATAGGCCCGGACAGCTGACACTGGACGCACCTTCAACATCACGGCGAGGCGCAGCGCACAACCGAGGCAGTACTGGGACCTGGCTTTTGCGCGGGCTCGACAGCCCTCGGTCAGATCAACATCAAGCTGCAGCACATCAATGACAGCTTCTCCGGCTGGACTGGCATCGTACCCGTCACATCGATGGGCACCGTGTGATTGTGTAGTGCGAGAGAATGAAGCAAGATCGTGAACCTGCTGCATGCGGTCGACCGCTTGCGGCTGAATGCTCTGTTGGATACGAGGGATGCTGCGCTGATGTCTGTCTCGTACCACCATTCTTCATTGCGCCCGACTCTATGGCAGCAGCCCAGGCCTTCATAGTGATGCGCTCTTGCAAGTTCCGGGCAGCCCGCTACACTCGGCGGCAGCTTCTCGACCGTGCCATTATCCCGACAGCTAGTGGGTAGGCTTGTGGGCATGACTGGATGCATTGAGCCGGGCCATTGCGCCGCGCGGGCGACACCAATTGCCGAATTCCTAGGCAGTCACCGGATCTCCTGTGCATGACTGTGAGCAATGGGCGTGTTTCAAAACGTTCCTGCTTCTGCGATCCGACGGCAATGTCAGCATCTTCACCGAATGGCACCAGCAGTTTCATTTTCGCATATGCAACGACAGGCACAGCGCCTTGCAACAAACGCATACCACTCACTCTGAACGCCGACACGTGTGACATGACAACAAGTAGAGACACCAGCACGGGCCTGTCGCTGCTATTAGATATCGTCCAGAAATGGCAGGTGGCCAAGCAAGGTCTGCATGACCGCATCCTTCACAAGGTGCGCGTACAGGAGACTATCGATCACGATCCCTCTAGCGAATTTGCAACCTCGTCTTAGCCAAGGTTGCCTAGTAGCACTTCGGATTGCTTTCATTCTCTTACTCGTTGAGGCATGGAACTCAACAACACGGCGAGATTCCTACTCGGCCGCAGTATCATCTCCACTTCATGGCAAGCAGTATGATCTGGACATTGCCTCCACTACATGCCGGTCCTCGCGGTCAGCCTCAGTACTCAAATTTCGATCGACTGAACGTCGAGTCTGGTCATAAACTTGGGGGGCTTCCGAAGCGACTTCAATAGCCGATTGAATAAGACGCTCTTAGCACATGGCTGGCCGCGCTAGGTCCTTCTGTGATCTGATAGCAAGTCGTGGTCGTTGCAATCATACTGGACAAGACTCTGATAAGAGTTCTCAAATGTTAGAGATGAGATTTCCGGCTGGCTTGGCGAGGTGGTGACAGTACAGGCGCAAGAGAGTCCGATCATCAGGCTTCCGAGTTGCCTTCCCAACAACCTTGTCATCATCGAGTGATTGGGCAAAATTTGAGCCGAATCCTAGCAACCTGGCGCGCGCTCAGCGATCTCCTTTCCCACTTCCATAAACGAGGCGATAGCTGACCGAGTAGTACCATGCAGCAAACGACCGTGGTCAGTAGTCCTAGAACTCAGTGCGCCACGGGATGATATCATAATCCTCATCATCAAGCTCATGGAGAATGTCGTTACCCTTGCTTGCGCAAAGCATAGTAATTCCACCACAAACCAATGTGAGATCGGGCTACTATCAACCTTTTGTACGACAATATCGTAGCCGCGTACAGTCACAACCGCAAGAGGGAGCCGACAGCTGAAATGCATATTAAGACGCAGAGAAGGCCGGCCAGGCAGCGTACGCAGACGACAAGATTAAACGATAAGAACGACGAGACAGCACGACCACAATCATATGGCATTTTCTAAGCTCTTATTCTCCTGGCTACTGTGGCCCCGAACGCAGCTGACATCGGGTTTGCTACATCCCGATCAGTGTTCATTCTGTCAATTCAGGGCTCGAAGAAGCGCAAATTGCTCTGACAGCCTAGCCAAACGATTGGTCGGCGCATAGTAAAATAACTGAAACACTTCACAAAGGGCAGGCGAGACGCTAAAGGCTGTCGGCCATCTTCTTCACGATGTTGTTCGCAAGATACACTGAGTCAGTAGACGGGAAAAAGTCATTCATTCATATTGTGCATTGGGTTAGCTAACCATTGGCCCGAGCACTGGAGATGATGGGTTAGATCAGGATATGTCCCCGGAAGTACGAGTCTGCCAATGCGCTTCGCCTCCTATGCACGCCACTAAGAAGATTGAATAGCGAGCAGCGAGTGAATTTGCGAATGCCGCAGGTACACTGGCCAAGAACTGCGAAGTTCACAGCATTTCTGCGTAAGTGGAGCTCGGGTAAAGACAGTATGGCAAGCACGCTGAATTGGCGTAGTGATCATGGATCATTACTGTATCTCCATGTCACTGAGCCTGCTGACCGCAATATAGAGCTGTCGCAACCATTGGGGCCGGCTTAGCAACTCAAGCTGGAGGAAACGGATCTGCTTCTAATCCAAATATTGGACTTCATACCGCCTCTGGTTTTTGCCTACCTAATCAGCGGTCTTTGGCTAGGCCTTGTACTAGAAGAGTAGCGACTCTATGAGACCTCTTGTGGGCCGCTGCAAGAGAAACTCACTCGGTATCGCGACTAAGATCGATGCCGAATGTAGCCTCAAAGCTCATATGCAGATCGAAACGGTGGCGACTGTACAGCTACGGTGCATAGAAGTTCTATTCTCAGCGAGCCAGACTATACTCAGCACGCGTCCCTTTAGTCATTGCACAAGGACATGCCCAGTACCTGGGTCACCTGCAGATTGTGAGGGTGGCAAACGCAATGCACTCTAGAGCTATGGACCCTTTAGTAACATTGAGACCCTTCTCGACACCTACCTAACGATCGCATGGCTTTGTTGCAGGTGCTCACGCAGTGAGCTGTAGACATGTAGTAGGCTCCTCTCTAGATCGAAATCCTTAGCGCACATACTCAAGCTGGAGAAGTGGGCCCGACCAGCTGAAACTCGTGGGCAATCTGAAGGTTATGCCGCCGTAGCAGCATCTCGCGGGTTCTGCTTGTTCGCATGTTCGGCAGCCCATGCCAGGATTCAGAGTAGTATGCCGCGTCATCATAAGTGGACACATTTGCCGACTGCAACACCGAAGCACACTACCGGTTGGAAGATTAGAACAGGAGCTCGATGGCCGCATCTTTCACGGAGAATGTCAAGCGTTAGGACGACGGCGGTCACACATGCATACACGGTGTAGTCTTTAGTATGTCAAGATGCAACGTGAATGAGTGAGGGTGCTGCATTCCGTAGCCTAAGGCCCTGCCTGTGGCGTCAGAGGAAGAGGGAACGAGTCTTGCGGTGGTCTGCTCGAGCATCAACGCACCTTGGTTGCCCAATCGCGATGCCAGTGCCGCGCGAATGCGTGCAAAGCATTCAACGGCACTGTTGCGGCATTGACTCGCGATCTCGCCCGCCTATAGCAACACGCAATTGCCACTTGAGGTCAACAACACTGCCTAGCACCCAAGGTCAAGAAATTTGAGGGGCTGCTTCGGAATAGCAGTATGTCGAAGAGTTTGTTCAACGGTAATATCAAGGTGCAGACAGGGTTCGCCTATCGTCAGTCTGTCGTCTGGTCGTGCAACCCCTTGCAGTCGCGCTTGCTAGCATTCCGTTCGACTTGATTTGAAGTGCATCCGCAAGGATAGCTGCATTGATCAACCATAATCATTCAGCATCCACCACCATTCGACCTTCTATCAAGTTCGTCAACGACCTCCGTGATGGCACCCTCGAAAACGGAAGGCCTTTTCGCGAACACCTGCATCCTCATCGTTTGCCTCATCACTTGTAACAGCAGCTCATGGGAACTCAGCAAGATCAAACAATGGGTCAAAGCTGAAGGCGGCGAAGTCGTTCAGGACTGGCGAGACTTGGTATTGCCATTGCGGCCGCGACTATGGCCGCCACAATGATTCAGCGAGTTGTGATCGACTCCTTCACGTGTCTCAAGCGCAGCGTGACGCCAGGTGGCCGTGGTCCCCTCGCCGTTCGAAAATACAACATCTCGAGTGAGTTGACTGTTGCGTCGACTAGTGCGCCGTATATGAAGCGAGCCAAGACAGTTCGGACAGTCGTTACCGCATATGGAACCACCCAGGATGGCGAATTGATATGTATGGTCGATAGTGCACTGTGCTCTGTCGAGGCGACCATGGACGAAGGTTGTCTTTCCGAGAAGACTGCCATCGCGTGCCTCCAGGGCATTGATGTTCTGAGTGAACACTCAGACAAGACAGCCTTCTGATGCAAGTGTGGCCAAAAATGGAATTGTGTAGGTTGAGCGTTCCAGGAGAGTTGCAGCATTGCTTGGAAGATCTCGTCCAGGCGGTCAGAGTCAACAGACACGTCCTAGACGCTGAAAGCCGCTTTCACGTCGGCTTTGTTGATGTTACCGAAAGCGATACCACTTCCCGAGTACACACAATCCTCGCCACGGAAGGTGGGAATGCCAGCCGAGCGAGAGATACCAGCGCCAGCAACGACAACAATTCTCCGTGCAGAGGGCAGCTTGGCGAGCGCTTTTTCGCTCCACTGCGCAGTATTTTCAGAAAACCGAGAAGAAGATGGAGGAAGCGGCGACGACGGCGGGCCACGGCCTTCCGACAACAGAGAGATCTCATTGGCTGTGTGAAGACGATTTCAGCCAAAGCCTGGAATACAAGCTTCTGAGCCAGAGCATACTGTCATCACTTGTGGGGGACACGATGATCACAGTGTCCTGGTACTGCTTGCGATCCATTGAGTTCGGCGAGATTGGGTATTCGGCGGGATAAAGGCTGTGGCCGGTGATGATGGTTGAAGCATTCAAAGTCGACAATCCACGCAACTGTGTGAGAAGAGATGTACGCAATGTAGGTCGTGGTTGACGTGGAAGAAGGAGCGACCTTCGCTTATTGAACGCCCCACTCTTGCCCTTTCCTTTGCTTCAGCGCTGTCGATGTTCCGTAGTCTCAATGGCCGGCCTCATCTGGTGTGAACAGGACCCGAAGCATTGAATGCACCTACTCTAGGTCCCCAGCACGCAGTCACGCCGTCTAACCCTCTGTTGTCTGTCTTTCAGGGTTGGCGGCGAGACACGCAAGGAATCGCCAGACGCGCATGGCATCCTTGACCAACCCGCCAACAAGAAAAGGCCACTGTTCGTCAGCAGCGGCACAAGAAGTGCGACTGTAGGCATGATTCACTTCCTCGCAGATTCTGCATGTGCAGTGTCTGCGCTCAGCTCCACCTCATCCGTCTGCCAAAGCCACAGTCGTGGATGTCCGCTTCTGCTGTGAGGGCTGTATTGCAAGGCACGATGCGAACATAATCCACCTAGGGTGTACTCAAAGGGTGCCCACGTAGCTGCATGCGCTGTGTTCAGATTGTTGAATGGTAGAAAGCACCAGTTCTGCTTCGCATGATCTGTTGTGTGGACAATTGCCGGCTCGTCTGGCACCACCTCAAGACCCCGTATGGCAGTAGCTCCTCACCATTTGCCGGCGCTGTTGCGCGCACACTGTTCCTCACGCGGTTCTGATAGATTATGCGCTCTACCGATTACGCTGGTGCTGCTTAGCGTACCTGCGATACTCGGGTCAAGTGTCCTCTCTTTGGCAGCGACCCGACCGCTGCCGATTGACAAGGAATCTCGCGCTCGTACGGGCCAGCCTCTCAATCCTCCGACTCTTACTGCTCGACTGCCTTCAGGTGTAACGGTAGGAGAGAGCCTTACGGGTGTATACGAGGGAGCGTCAGCTCCATAGACACATGGCAGGAAGGACGTTTGGGACAGTGTAGTCCACGATAAAGTCGACACGTACGCGGCAGCAAACAGTGACTGGGGCATGGCCTGTTCAGCTTGAGATGGTGGTAAGGCGGTGGTGATCATAAACAAAGTCCATCAAGGCTAGTGTCTCGCAAACCACGACGCCTACGACACAAGGGCCAATCCTCACGTCACGTCGCCGCTTCCAGTTTCATCTTCGCGGAATGACACGAAATCATTTACCCACTAGAAGCGGGTTTCTCTCAGGGACGCTCTCCCAGTGTTATCGACCCTTAGCGTAGAACTGTATAAATTCCGGTCATCCTAGGACTAGTGCAGCTCATTGCAAGGAATGTCAATGCACGCACCACATACCTGAGCTCCAAGAGGCCAACAGCATGCCAACACCTGCCTTCGACGATTTCGGAGTCGACTCCAGCTTCGCTTCTGCTCTCGAAGTCACTTCAAAAGGAGCTGCTGCGATGTTTCGGTCTCGCCGACATAGCATGTCGCCGTCGTCACCCGGCTCCTCGATCATCGCAAGCGTCTCCCTGCACTTCTCACAGTCAATGTCTTGCCGCCATGATAAGCGGCCAATGACCTCGTTCCCAAGTTGTACGACCTGAAGCTCCAGCTCGACTTGCGCGGTTAGCCTATAATGATGGTGGCGGCGTTAGATGTTGGAGAGCAGTATAAGGGTTTAGGACAGGCAGCTCTTGCAGCCTTTATTGAGGCAATGCGGCACTCAGCAGAACACACAGACCTGCTAACGGACTAGACACCTTTGCCATCAACCTGCCCGTACATTCTGTCTCCAGAAAATTCGGAGAGTGCTGGCATCTTCTGCGTTATGGTTGCATTACTACAGCTCACCGATCACACATCTCAGCGACAGGCTTCCCCTGTTCAGTTTGTACCCAATGCGCTGCAAAACGGGTTTCTGGCGCTAGGTCACGGTCATCCGCACATCCCTGCAGCTTATGATGGTGGAGGAGTACGTACAGTGGCTCACATAGATCGCGAGTTCTTCGCAGAGGCCGAATTCGACTGCGACACTTTGACAGTCAATTTACCATCAGCCGAGGTCCCGTACTTTCACGACCTTCTTCACGACTCATTGGCGACGTCAACGCCGTTCCTGACGACACTGACAAGGTTCACGAGAAGGAACAGCACGCAAGTATAAGTGTTGTGTCGTGTGCGGCTCATGGACATCAGGCAGATGCTCCCCAGATACAGACATGGGAAGGAAGAAGCTGATGCCTCTGAGGATTTCGCAGGAGGTCGTCTGTAGCTTTCGATGACTAATGTTACAATAATGGATACCTTTTAGATTGCAGTGCATTGAAGCAGGAAGTGACTGCATCGCAGCAGTCAACAACAGCACAGCCGGGTCGTTACTGCTGAGCCTGACCTTAGTCGCGCTGGTGCCGGACTGGGTTGTTGTTGGTGTCTTTCAAAAGGTTATCCACAGAATCGCACGCGTCCTGGTCGTCTCTGGGGTTGGTAGCTCGCTCAGTCGGATCGTCATCGCTCGAGACGCCCTGCCTTCTGTGTGACACGAGTTTCAGGTCGCGACTTTCTGTGTCCTGCTCTTGCTGCCCATGGCCGTTCTCGTGTTCAACCCCGTCTTCCTGCTGCTCAGCGCCGTTGTCCTCTAGCTTGCCTTTGTACTTGCTCTTGCTCTTGCTGTTGCCCGTGGCCCTGGCCCCTTTGCGAAGGTCTGGTCGGGTGATCGCGTGGGACGTGTTGCTAGTCAAGGCTAGCAGATCATCAACATTCTAGCGTTGCTTCGGCCGGGTCCGCACGTAATCGGTGAGTCGCCATGCGCCGCGAGCCGGGAAGTATATACTGCAGAAGAGCGTTGAGGGCCTCAGCAACATGAGGGTCAATCTGTGACAGAAGCTATGGGTTGATGTCGCCTGCGCAGCCAGTGCAAAATGGAAGACGCCGCTATGCGCATTTGTGCGCCTGATGATGGAGGCTGGCGTTTCCGCAGCGTCGACCATGGCAGGACGCGTCGCATCGTCGGTGGTGATATGCTCGTGTGTGAGCCGCATCTTTGGCGCAGGCACACACCTTCCTCAGACCCCGCCCGCCGAATCTTCCACCAGCGCAGCTTCTAGACCACCACGGACTCTCGCAGACGCCCTTTCAATAGCATCAGCACGGGTGACAATGTCGCATGCGCCATCTTCCATCACAAGGTCAACACTCTCGGTGACAAGTACGACATCCACGGTCTTAGCGCTCTCGCGATTATGACTGCCACGCATACCAGCGACGGTCTGCAGCAAAGGCTTAAGCTCTTCGGTCTAAACCAGCTCCTTAGCATACTACAGGAGAATCTCGGCTACAGATGTCCTCATCTAGTAAGGATCTGGGCCTTCCGTGAAGATGGCTTTTGCCATAAGTAAAAAGTCCTTATAGCACCAGACTGCGACCGATCTGCTTCGCCCAGCATTGGCTCACCTTACGAAGTAACAGGCTATTAAAGGCTATCTGTGCCCGAGCTGCAGCAACGAGCCGTTTAAATCTCCTGCTCTGCAATCCTCTGCTTCCTATGCACATAACCTTCATAAGAAGTGAGGTTGCAATCGCGCTTGTCGAGGTGCTATTCTTTGCTTGCCTGGCTTCACGGTCTATGACATCTTCGGCCTTCTATGCGACGTCTGGACCGTTGGCCGCGGCTAAGCGATATGACTGCAGGACACGCTCACAGTCATCACGCTGCATCATCGCACTCCGCTTGCACTCGATCAATCTAGGCTTGCAACTGATCCCGATCGGCAAGCACCTTGTCACGCTCAGTGCGCGCATACTCGCGCTTGTCTCGTGCTTGATCCGGCCCAGCTCGCGCCTCACGATCAGCTTCGACATTTGTCGGGTTTCCTAGTTGCCTTCCTCGGTCGGACTTGGTTGCCAGACCCAAACCCGGTTTCCCACAACCCGACTGTAACCCATTTTGTGGGAGTCGCGTAAGTACAAACCCGCGAGTGCGACAGGCAGGCAGACGGTAGTGCGAGGCCCGCAGGGGGACCCGTACGCAGCGCCGGCGGCGAAAAGGGTCGTCGTCGCCGGCGCAGGTGGTCCGTGCACAAAAGTGAGGGTTAGGGTTAGGGTTAGGGTTAGGGTTAGGGTTAGGGTTAGGGTTAGGGTTAGGGTTAGGGTTAGGGTTAGGGTTAGGGTTAGGGTTAGGGTTAGGGTTAGGGTTAGGGTTAGGGTTAGGGTTAGGGTTA